>CM035443.1:74078413-74470913 GCA_020310875.1 Ceratopteris richardii
TGAAAAATCTTCATCCTCAAGTGGCTATCATCGATCTTGTACTCAACCTCAAATTCTTCTTTTGGATAACTTTATGTGTTTTACTACAATCAAAGATATATATATATATATATATATATATATATATATATATATATATATGTGTGTGTGTGTGTGTGTGTATGTATAGATAGATAGATAGATAGATAAATAGATAGATTGATTGATTGATAGATAGGTACACAAACACACACGCACACACACACACACACACACACACACACACACATATATATATATATATATATATATATATATATATATATATATATATATATATATATATATATATATATATATATATATATATATATATATATATATATATATATATAAACCTTAAAGGAGTGCCATCAAGTTCTCATGGTGCATATGTACAATTATCATAAGTTGACACAACAACATATGGACCAAATCATCTTTTAGTCTTATTTTTATGTACATCATATTCGGAATCAAACATACTATTGTAAGCTAATACCCAATCCCTAGTTTGAGTTTGGTGAGTCCCAAGTTGATGTGTTTTATCAAAGTATAGTTTATTCTGCACACTTGACTCCTTTAACTCTTGTGCCACCTTATTCAATATTTCTTTTCTTTGTTCTAATTGTTTTATTCTCAAGGTTAAAATCTCTTCTCATGTTAGATTTTCATTCTAGGGAAAAGACATCGTAGGTATCTAAGTGTGGATAGGAAGATTGGTTTTTGATAATAAATGACTTCTACATGCATAAATCATATAGTTCTAGTATATGTCATCCTATCTATCCATAGCACAAAAGAAAGCTATCTCAACCATTTTTCATATCACTATCATAGGCCATTGATATTGCCTTCACAATAGGAAGGTGATCTCATTCGATCGTATTGTTCACCTCAAGATTATAGGAAGTCCTCATAAACAGTTGAATTCCACGTTTTTCAAAGAATTCTCTCACCTCTCTAGCATCTAATTCTCCTTGATCAGCAGCTATCTTCTTGAAATAGCCAAATTGTGATATGGATTCTTCTAGAAGAGGTTCCATACATTATAAATAATGTTTGATTGAATCGCCTGACCTTCCACGTGGTTGGTTAAGTCTTCTCATGCCAAAACTATGTATCTCATTTTGTCAATCCCTTTGGGCATGATAACATGATCAATTACCCACTTGTACTGAATACAAGGAGGGTAGGTTGGATGCAATGGGTCTCCATGTTTGTCCGAGGAGTGTGTCACAAAACCTTTGTGACCTACCCATAAGGCTTCATGTATGTCTCTCATTACCTTTAATTGAATACTTCTCTTTCCCATAACCCTTTGTGGATATTTCACCTTCCCTGTAACATGTTTCCAAATAAATCCATTCTTCTAGAAGAAGTTGAAATTCTTTTTCTTGATGTTCATGAATTTTTTTGTTGACCAACTTGAGGAGGGTATCAAATTACTCATTTCCTTTATCTTTACATTCCCTTCATAAATTTTGATCTCTAAAATGTTCATAACCATACATTTATGGATAATGGTTTATTACATAGAGAATGTATCCATAGAAGTTACAACGAGTCGTCTACATAATTGCATCTCTTGCATGCAGTAAATCTCCAATTGAGTAGGTTTTTTGGGTATGTCATTGCTCAAATTCTTGCTCATTTGGATCTAGTGGCTCAAGCTTTATGGCTGATAAACTAGCATTTTGAGTTGATAAGTTTTTGTACAACTTTCTCATCTCACCTTTCCCCTAGTTCAGAGCTAAAGGAAGTCATGTCCTAAAACCACACAGTTTCTTATCAATTTCAATGACCAAATTTTGTTCTTTAGCTTCCTTCTATGCTTCACAACCATAGGATAAATGCATAGTTGCATCAGACTAGTTGTATCTCTTTCCACCGGTATTCCTGCTTTCATTTTGTCCAACACTTCTTGGGAATATTGGATGGATTGGAGGAGGCATTTGATGCATCGTAATTGGTTGAATAGGTGGGCTTACTTGAGGCATCATAAAATTTTGTGGGCCCTACATAGGATTGGGTTGGCTATTACTCAGCTCTTTGACACCCATAGAATAAACCTTGTTATGCAAATTAGAAATCTCCGTGGATAAAGAATCTTGTATCATCATAACATTCTCCATTTGTTTGATTAGTACCTCTAGTTGCAGCTCTAATGTGGTCCTAAAAGTGGATGCAACATTAGCAATTGCCACAATTGCAGACATGTTAGGATCCTTAATTTTTGTCTCCCTAGCTTGAAATGTTGATGGAAGGTTGTAAAAGATTTATTGGCATTACTTCATGTGAGAAACCACCTCGAAAATGCATCATATTGTTTGCCAATCATTAGTTAGACCATATTTCTTTCAAGGCTCTTCTGGTCTTTGCTCTACTTTTTTCTATCTTCACGAATTAAAATCTCCAAGAAATGGATCACTAAATCTAGATTTAGCCTTGTCCTATCAGCCTCAAATATCTTATCAAAACTCCTCATAAATTCACTATGCAAATGTTTCAAGGAGATATTGGCTTTAGGAGGATGTACCTATCTAAGGAAACCATTGTAGCTATGTTCACTAAAATCCTGCAAGTGAAATATCTTATGCATTTCCTTTCTAAATGCATCCCGCTCTAGCTTAGTTTGTCTCTAGATCTTGTCTAAAATAGACCTAAAAACAACACGCTCAAAGTAAGGGATCAACATGTCCTTGGGTAGCTCATGGATATCGTTGTGTTCCTTGAAGGAATCCACATATACTGTTGCATTCCCCTTTTCTCTGAAGATTGATTGCACCATGTGTGCATCTTTTTTTTCAACTATGATAATTTTAAATACTTCATCCATTTCTTTCCTGTGGTTGGTTCTTGTGTGTCTTAAAATTGCAAGGATGTATGGCTCAAAGCTTTGTTTGAGTTGAGATCATGATAAAGAAATCGATTCAATGATTTTTCTAGCCAAGAGTTTTGTTTCTTAATTCCAAATTCTCTTAAATTATTCTTGAGCCTAGAACTTTTCTAATGTTCCTAGGTCTAGAGGTTGATCAATTCTTTCATGGAAAGATTTATGAGTGAAAAGATCAACTTACTGTTTGATGTTGCGATGGACTTTCTCGATTCCTTTTGGCCTTTTAACCGTTCCTTTTATATTCAAATTCCTCTTGATTGATCAAATATTTACGTTCAATTTCCAATTGTTTACGTTCTTTTTACCTTTTTCAATTTTGTTGGAGTTTGAGGTCTACGAAAGCACATGAACAACATAAAGAAGAAGAAGAAGCTTGGAGCACAAATCACAATAGTGAATGTATTTCCAAGTGAATGTACAAAGATAAGTAACCGGTTAGGGTTCTAACATATCTACAAGCTGGGAGGAAAAACCACTGAAAGAGGGAAAAACGTACCCCGGTGGTCCTAAGTATGTTCACACACATCACTACTGAAATATATCAACAAATCCCCCTGTTGCTCTAGCACAATGGTGAGAACCACGTTAAGAAGCTTCACCTCCTTAATGTCAATCCGAGGGAGAGGTAGGAGTGATATGAAGATCGTGAACGTGAGATGATGTGAGAGTGAAGGTGAGAAGCACCAAAGATGCACACACACATACACACACACAGTGAAGAGACAAGCAAGACACAATGGAAGGTGGGAAATTAGCTCTATTACTCAAGAATACTCTTACAAGCTCAAACTAGCTCTACTCTCTTCTTTGCTCCAACAAGCTACAATGAACCAACCTCAAAAATGAGCTCTCTAGCTCTTTTTATAGTTTCTAGACTAGTTTTGACCGGTTTCACATCTAATGACCGGCCTAGTTAAAAATTAGGTCCTAGAGGCTATTTGGAAGGGTAAACGATGTCTAAAAATAACGAAAATTGGTACGAGCATTCTACCTAAGCTCCTCAAGCTCGAGGACTCCTCGGCTTGCACAAAATGGAGCTATGGATTACAAAATGGGGTTTTCTATGATACATATGTTACACTTAGTGATAATAATCACTGTTGAATGTTTTGGAAAATTAATAAGACATGTATTTGTTTAAAAGATTGATCCGCCTGGCTCCCTGCTTCGTCTTCACATGCTTCCGTGGCGTCTGTGCCTCTGACTGCTTCCAACACCCCCCTCCCTCTCGCTTCTGTCGTCCCTGACAGAACCTTGTTGTGAGGTCTGCCGGATGTAATTCTGTAGGAGGTCTTGAGCGAGGGTGTGCTCTGATACGCGAATACCTCGGGCTAGATCAGCCTCGAGTTTCTCCCAGTCGATAGGTTGCGGCTCGTCTGGTGGTGGGAGCTGATAGTGTGTGGAGTACACCATTCGTTCACAGGCGAATAATTGCAATAGGTGTGTGGGCCTGCTTATGAATACTTCTGAATGGTACTCCCAAAAACCGGTGGTGAACATTTCTTCGAATGTTTGCTTGTAACAGGCCGGTAGATATTTGATCCTGCAGTGCCAGGCGTAACACACCCGTAGCGATGGCGTTGTGCTCATATCATAGGCTAAATCCAAGTTGCCATGCTCAAAGCCCGGGGTGTTGACATGGGGAGCCTTGATGCGCCGGAAGACTTTAAAGACCATCTGCATCATGTCAAAGATTTTGACAGTCATGTGCGCGGCAATATCATCCATAGGTTTTAATCGAGGGAGCCAGTGGCGGATCGTCGCCATCATGTAGCCAACTGTTGGTAACGCGACTGGTGGCTTGAGGTAGGGATAGTTCAACCAGTCTTGGCACTGCTTATTGTTCTGTAGCTTTATAGCGAAGGCAGTCCAAGAGCGGCGTCGTGGTACTGGTCCCCAGCACGGATTAAATTTTAAGTGAAGCGGCGCTTTTACCCACGTGCTCATCATCTCTGGATAATTTTGCAGTAAATCTTTGCGCCAGTCTGGTTGAAGGATTTCACCTCTCTGCGCCCTTGGTGGCAAGTCCTCTGGCTCGAATTGAGTGGCATGCGTTGGTTTCATGCCAGTTTCTTTCTCGATGGTTAACTGATATTCTGCCATTAACATGAAGTATGGCTTATACTGAAGCTCATGCCCGGATATGTATCGTCGCGGGGCCATTTGAGCAAAGAATGGTGATTGTAAAATTTTCTCTTCAATTATGGCCATGGCATGTAGCTGTGCCTCTACTCTGGCCGAGTGTGTCGTTCCGAGTTCTTCTACTGTCTTCATCCCCGCGGGGGTAGGTAGTTCGTAGGTCATCTGGCCTTCGGCCGTGACACGTCCGCCTGGGATGGGTATCGGTTCATAAGCCTCTTCGAAGGTCTCCTCCACCGGGATAGTGACGGTTTCTTCCTCAGCTGGTAGCTCAGGTGGGGAATCTGGCCTTGGTGGTGCTTCATAGATGGCAATCCTAGATTCAAGATTTGTTACCTGGGCCCGGAGTGCATTGAGTTCCTCTAAAACTTCAGGGGCAGGGTCCACAGGCGCAGGTAATGCTGCTGCTACTTGTTCTTGTTGTGTTGCTGGTTCTCTGAGCTGTAGCAGTTTGTGATCTTCCTTTAACTTTTGATGTTCTTCGTTCATCCGATCATAGTCCTCGAGCAATCTAACATGGTCGTCTAGCAACATCCGCATCGACTCAGATGGGATTGCCTTGAATCTGCTCGGACTTAGTGGCTGTTCTGGATGATCTAAAGCCGCCTCCAAGTTCTCTCTGTTCTGCTCTTGGAGTCTCTGGTTCTCCTCGTTTGCTGCGGCTAAGTGTCTTCTTAGTAAGCCCATATTTCTAGTGAGCGTTGCATTGCGGACAGTCTGGGCTCTAAGTAGGTTATCTAAATCCGCGGTGGCCTCTTTGCTTTTTTCCTCACTTTCTATTTCTAACTTGTGATAAGCCTCTCGTAACTCTTGGTACCGGCTGTTCAGTGAGGCATTCTCAATGGATAACAAATTAAGCTGCGTTTGTAAGTCGTTCGTCGTTTTCTGCAGCTGTTGATAGCTGGTGCCGAGTGATGCAAACTCATCGCGGACTTGCGTCATGCATGCGAACATGTGTTGAAATGCTGTGTCGATGATGGGCGATAGTAGTAGTGAAGTGCTAAATGAGGATGCAGTGATGGTAGATGCAGTGGGAATGGGGAGCGGGGTTGGGACTGTGGATGCAGTGGTGATTGTGGAAAATTGTGAAGTGCCTAAATATGAGGGTGCTGTGAGTGGAGTGGGTGGTGGTGAGGTGGGTGGTGATATGTCCATGCCATTGGACGTGTTTAATGTTGTGACTGTGAAAAGTGGTGTGATTGTGGGTGGTTGCGTAGGTGTGAATACGGGATTTACAAACGTAGAGTAGTTTACAGGGGGGATTGTGGGAATAGTTTGGTGAAACGGGGAAATAGGGGTTAGGGTAGGTTGGGGAGGTGAGACTGGTGAGAAGGTTAGAGGGGTTAGGAAGGGGAATGGGGGTCTTAGAGGTGGGGGAAATGCTGGGAAGGATGAAGGGGTGAAGGGGTTAACATAGGGATGCAGAGGGTTGGGTGTGGGCCTGGTTGTATGAATGGGTAAGGAAGAGGTTGGGGCTATATTGCTTTGTACAGGTGTGGGTGTGGGGAAAGCAGGTGGGTGTGCGGGTGATACAGGATGGGTTGGTGAAAGATGAGGTGAAAGAGGAGTCGAAGGGGTGGAGGTTATTTCGAGGATTGTAGTGGTATGTACAGAGGTGGTACGGGGTGGCGAATCTACAAGAATGGTTTCTGCGATTACTGAACGTTCGGGGGCGAGGCGTGCCTCTCTGGCTTGTGCTGAAGATTGGGCTCCTGTTGGTACACGAATATACTCCCCGGGTTTTGAGAGTAGTCGCACTCGGCGGGGATCAAACTGTGGTAGTTGCTTTCTTTGTAAAAACCTGAGTGCTTCATGGGAGCCTACTGATTGGACTAACTCTCGGAACCCTCTGATATATGCGTCTTCGAATCCTCCTGAGATGAGTGCCTGTTCAATTAATGCCTGGCTCTCCTCTTCAGTTAACTTCTTTCGTGCCCAGACTTTCTCCATGGTACGATATAATTTCTTGATGGCCAATGTATACGCTGCGGCTTCGAAAGTTTCATCTTCATATGTGCTGGTGTCGCCGTGCGTGTCGGTTTGTTGGCCTTGGCCCTCTGTCTGTTCCTCTTGTGAGCCCTGGCTGGCTTCATCGTCGCCTTGATCGTCGTCTGTTTCGGTTCTTTCTTCTTCAGAGCCCGACACAGCTTGTCCCTGTGGCAAGTCTCGCGGCGTAGTAGGGTAGCTGGGGCGTTCATATTCCTGGGAGAACAGTGGTGCTTCTGAATACTGGAACTCGTTTGAGAATGCATCAGGCATCTCAAAATCAAATGTCGTGTTTATGGGGTCGGCCTCCATATGTGGTATCGGGAAAGAAAACGCTTCCGCACCAATAGTGGTGGGAGCTTCTGCAGTTGTGGTGGGGGGTTCTGTGGTGGTAGCTGCCTGAGGTGCAGCGGTACTCGTGGTGGCCTCCGTAATTACTGGTCTGGACAACCGTATGCGAATAGGTTGTACAGTGGGCGCAGCTTCTGTCTGTGGTCGCTCGGGAGAGGGTTGTGGTGACGGCGACTCTGGCACTTGGAGGCAAGGGATGGTGCCTCTCATGCGCTTACCTGCCCGTGTCCTACTGGGCTTCCTAGCTTTCTTTGCTGTGCTCTTGAATGCCTTCAATTCCTCTCCTGTTAATGCACGCTCGATGGGCAAGTCATAAGCCAAACACATATACACAATTCTTGTGAGTGCACAACATCCGTTAAGCACTTTTTTACGCTCCCATCTATGCTGTGCCAGGTACATCTGATCTATGATCCAGCTTGCCAGATCAACTGTTTGAGGTCCCGTACATGCCAAATATAATCCGAACCATATTCTTTTGTGTGGCATGGTAAACCTGTCCTGAGCTGGAAAGGCAAAATGTTGCATGCATATTCTTAGTGGCTTTGACAACTCAGGTGTGATGGCCGAAATCTCTTCCCACTTCGTGACATCCCCACGTTTCATCGGTTCTGGAATCAATCTCTCTCGGTCTGTGGGAGTGTGGGTTCCATGAATCTTGATGGCTGCTCTGATTAGGTCCTTAGAGAGATAAAATCTCTTGTAAGGTGGATCATCCACTAGAGTAGGCAATATGAAGGTTCCTGGGATATCCTTATTCTCCGATGCCATCAATGTAGTGATTAAATAATAGCACCTATAAAAATCCGGTTTGGGTAGAGGATCACTGAAATATTCTGTGAAGCCGGCTCTGGCCCAAACATGAGTTAAATCCTGGGTGCTTTGTAAGGCTTCGAATTCTCTGGAGAAAAACTGGTACTTTCCCCACGTGCGGTCATCAAAAGTCAGAGAGGATTCAAATATAAAGTCTGCGTCCGCGAGGGGTCCTGCCAGGCCCTGAAACCAATGAGAGTTCCTGTGTATCTTTTCGGTGTAGCCCATAGGGGGGTTATCGATAGGCATGGGCCCTGGAAATCCCTGAAATTCCGGCGGTGGAGCAGTAGGGTGGGACTCTGCTCGTAGCACGTTGAGTGGTACTGCTGCTACACTGGGGCCTACTCCTGATGTTCCTTCGTCAGTTTGCATGGTGGCTGGTGCGCTAGTGAGAAAGATCTGCTACAAAAGATTAACACATTAGCATGGAAATTAATCATGATCCCATTAAAGTGAGACCGCAATCCCTTTCCATAACTGATGCGTAACCCGTGTAGCCAAGTGCTGTGATGTGATGGATGCAATGTTTCGTGCAGCACTAGTGCAGGTCTCTAGACACCTATACGTTTCAGATCATGCATACATTTCTTGATGAGATGAGATGACGAGTGATGTGTGATGATGGTGTGTGAATTTATACAAGGTTTAAAGGTTAGTAATTGAGTACAAGGTTGTATGTTAGTCGGGGGGTGGTTAGACAATGGGTTAGGGGAAGACGGTTGGACACGTTTCGGTATCCATTTCCTAAGGATCTTGGAGTGGGTGGTGGGTTTCTGCTGAGGGGTAAAAGGTGGTGTCGGGTTTGGTGATTTCGAGGGATGAGATGAGTTATGGGGGTTATATATTACATGGCTTATGGGTTGAGCTATGATACATGGTTTGGGTACCCAAATCTGCGTGGGTGTGGGTCTATGGGTAAGGTACTTCTTGGCGATCCACAGTTGTCGGATGCTCGGACCTGTAGAGGAAGGTCGAGGGGATGGTGGATATCGATTTTGTTTCTGGTCTGCCTTTTGCTTGTTGATCTCTGCTTGGTTGGAGTCCTTCGGTGTTTTTTGTCCTTTAGGCACCCATATTTGTCTGGTGCCGCTTCCTTTGGCTGGCCTAAACTGCTTTCCATGTTGTTTCCTCTGATACTGTCGTCGGTCTGGGTTCCTTTGTCGCGGTTGACTCTGTTGTTGTTGAGGTTGAGAGGTCGGATGGACACTCTGCTTTGGAAAAGAAGGGAGTTCCAACACTTGCGTGACCTGCCCATTAGGAAGTGATGCCTTTTGTAACTTTAATCTAGGCCAGTCCGCAACAAGCTTGGAAGGATGAGCACCGTAGGGTGTCGTGCTCATTTGGCCGCTGATGCAACCCACCTGACCTCTGATTGTGCCCTTCTGTCCTTGCGTTTGGGTAACTGTCGCTTCTAGTTTGCAGGAAGTCCCAGGGAAGATCTCCTGTCGTCCTTTTGATTGACATTCATCCATCGCCAAGCCCGAGTGGGTTGGTGTGGACGTAACGTGACTGGTCGGATTAAAGATCTTCCGGTCTTCCGTCGCATGCGTTTCATAGGGTCTAGGGTCACAACCGTCAAGCGGAATGCCGTTAGGGAAGTCAAGCGGTATCACTCGCTTCTGCTCTAAGGTTCCAATCTGTAAGGAGCCTTGTCTAAGATTTAGGTCCACTGAGTGATCGTATAGCCAATCTTGGCCAAGGATTAGGGGTTCTATCAGGTCGTCATCATGGCACACTAGTAATTTCGCTGTCATCGTCAAATCCTTAATGAGGATAGGAAGGTCCACCTCACCCATGCAAGGGGTTTCCATACCTCCTAGGCCTATGAGGTATGCCTCAATTGGCCGCATTTCTATTCCTGAATCCTTATAGTGGGACCACCTAATCGCACTAGTCGCAGCACCTGAGTCAATTAAAGCCCTGAGTTCTTGGCTATGTCTACCGTGCTCTAGCCTTACTGTAATGAATGGTCTCCTGTCCACTATGCTAGGATGAGTGGTTGACTTTACTTGACACATGGCCATGGGATATCTGGGTGATGTTTCCAGATGGTGATAATGTTCTCTCCCTAGCCCTTGTCTTCTTAGCTTCATGCGCTTAATGCGTTCTATGGCTTCTGCCTGAGCTTCTGCTCGTATTCTATTTTCTTCCTCCTTACGCTTCTTTGCCAACGTGAGTCGTCTAAGCATATCCTCAGTAAGAGGTTCTTGATATAGCCTGACTCTACAGCCACTAATGTAATTAGGCATTATATCTCCTTCTAAGGTGGCTAACTGTACTGCTCCACTGGTCGAGAGTCTGTTAATGATCATAGGTCCATAACCTCGCTTTTCTAACTTGCGTGCATGCTGTTTCAGCGTATACACTAGAACTAAATCTCCTTCTTTTAGGCCTTTATCTTTCACATGTGCATCAAAATATGCTTTCTGTCGCTTCTTCGCTGCGTATATTCCTGCTGCTGCCTTTAGCCTGGTTTCTCCTAATCGTTCCAAGTCCATTATTCTCGCTGATAATTCATGGCCGGTCCACTGATGTTCTTGTGCAACCTTAAGGGTCGGTATCAAGAAGTCAAGAGGAAGCACTGCATTCTGACCAAAAACCATCTGAAAGGGAGTTGCATTGAGTACGGTCTTGTAGGCCACTCGATATGCCCAAACAGCGTGGTGTAGCTGTCTGTCCCAATCTGAACGTTTGTTGTTCACTAGTTTTGTCAGTACGGTACAAAGTATCTTGTTAGTGCTTTCAGCCTGACCATTGGCCTGAGGATGATATGGTGCAGATTTCTTGTGAATCACCATAAAATCCTGTAACAAATATTCAATGACTTGGTTTAGAAAGTGAGTGCCTCGATCGCTCACCAACTCTATAGGCAATCCATATCTTGTAAAGACATTTTCAAATAAGAATTTTGCAGTCGTGTGAGCATCATTCTTTTTTGTAGCCTTTGCCTCTACCCATTTGGTTAAATAATCTGTGGCAACAATAATGTATTCCGCATGTGTACCTTTTGCAGGGGGGTTAATGGGTCCTACAAAGTCTATACCCCACTTAGAAAATGCACGTCCGCCCATCATGGGTTTCAGTGGCATTTCATCTTTGCGAGTAGGAAACTGAGTTCTTTGGCACATGTCACATCTCTTTACATAGGTATGTGCATCCATGTGAAGAGTGGGCCACCATAATCCTGCAAAGAGGATGGCTTTGATTATCCTATCTGGTCCAAAGTGACCTCCTGCAACACCTTGGTGTGCAGTCTCTAGTATTCTCAGATAATCGCTCTCATGAACACATTGTCTTAGATATCCATCTCGTCCTCTTTTGTATAGATTATCGCCAATAAGTGAATAGTCTTGAGCTTCCTGCTCTAGACTGCGTTGTCGAGCTAAGGTCATTCCTTGAGGGAATGTGTTCGTCCTCAAGTAGGTCACTAAAGGTTCACTCCAGTCTGGTGTGAGAGACACATGATATAACGTCGCATGCTCTACCGGTGGTCTTTCACAACACACCTGACATTCTTTACACCACTTGTAGACATCTGCTTCCATAGAAGGCCAATATACTCCTAATCTATGCAGAGTCTGTAGTGTTCTATGTTTTGAATGATGTTGCTTTAGTGCACCTAAGTGTGCTAATTGCAACCAATTCGCATGTTCTGATTCATCTACACAACAAGCAAGAATCTTTTGATTATCTTGTTTATATATACTTCCTGCTATTATTTGGTACCTCTGAGATTTGGTAATCTCTCCTTCTTTGATCTTTATCCTAGGACTCTTGGGTCCGTATGTCAAAATAGGGACTAACGGCTTAGCCCATTCTGGTGTTATCTCAAGGTTGAATAAGTATGCATCTGGTAGATCATCAGCTACTCCTTGAGGGGCTTCTCCCGAGGTTAATCTTGAGAGGTGGTCAGCTCTAAGATGCGTCTTTCCTTTCCTAACTACCACTTCAAAATCATACTCCATGAGTAATAGAAACCAGCGTATCAATCGTCCTGTGTTACATGGTTTGTTGACTAAATATAATAGGGCTTGATGATCTGTAAAGAACTTGAACTTGTTTGCCAATAAGTAGTGCCTAAACTTCTTTACAGCGTAGATCATCCCTAATCCTTCTCGTTCCGTCGTGGTATAATTTCTCTCTGCTGCGTTCAGTTGTCTGCTAGCGTAAGCTATGGGGAGATCTATGTTACCTTCATTCGTGGGTTGTGCTAATACACATCCTATGGCGTAATTGGATGCATCCACATGTACATGAAATGGCTTACTCCAATCTGGGGTAGTCAATATAGGTGCTGAGCACAAGCGTCGTTTGAGTTCATTGAATGAATTTTCGCATTCATCTGTCCACTCAAAATTTGTTAAAAGAGAGTACAAAGGCTTGGCTATGATTGCATACATGTGTATGAATCTCCTATAATAACCGCAATGGCCCATAAATGCCTGTACCTCTTTCACATTAGTTGGTCTGGGTAATTCTGCAATTACCTTCACCTTTTCCTCGTCCGTAGAGATTCCATTTTTTGACACAATGTGTCCTAGAATTTTGCCTTGTCTGACCATGAAAACGCATTTTTCTGGGTTCAAACAAACCTGATATTCTCGACATTTGTCAAATATTTGTCTTAACTCTGGGATATGTGTCTGCCTTACATTTGAATGTGCACATAAGTCATCGACATAAACTTCCAAGCTCTTGCGTAAGAATTCCTTAAAAACATGACACATGAGTCGCTGGAAAGTAGCGGGTGCATTTGTTAAGCCAAATGGCATTACTCGAAATGCAAATATGCCCCATTCTGTGGCAAAAGCCGTCTTGTGTTGGTCTTCTGGAGCAATGGCTACTTGGTTATAGCCTGAGAATCCATCAAGAAAGCTGTAAATTTCCTTGCCCGCAACTCTTTCCAATAGGTGTTCCGTGATAGGAAGAGGATAACTATCTCTAATCGTGGCGGCATTAACTTTTTTAAGGTTAATACACACACGCAATTTTCCATTCTTCTTGGGCACAACCACAATGGGGGATACCCATTCGGTATGCTCAATTTCGTAAATGAATCCTGCTTCTATCAAGCGATCTATCTCCTCTTTAATCTTCGCAGCGTAGTTATCATTGTACGTGTAAGGTTTCTGTTTTGTTGGTTTTGCATCTGGAGCCATAGGGATTCTATGAGAACATATATCTGGGTCTACTCCTTTCAAATCTTTGTAACTCCAAGCAAAAACATCTCTATATTCGCGCAATAGGGCAACTAACTCTTCTTCTTCTTCAGTCGTCAAATCGTGCCCTATATAGGTGCATTTTTCTTCTTCTCCTTCTATGGCAACTACTATTTTCTTGGTTTTCTCTCGGTTATCATATACTTGTCCATCCTTCTCTTTCCTATTGGGCATTCGTACCATGATTCTTCTATCTTCGATTTCATATTTCTTGAAATTCTCGGGTACTTCAAATAAAGATTCTTCTTTTTCTGACATGGTTTCTTTCTTCTTTCTTTTCTTGCCTTCACTCTTGGTAGTCACTTCTGTGGCTAGCCTTACCTCGTTCGTAATTTCCTCGTGTCTCTGAGTGTGAGTCTCTACTTCGTAGAAATATTCTTCCTCTGATGCAAAGGGTGGGTCCATGATAATTGATTCTAAATCAAAATCGCTTGCGTCCTCAAATGTATCAGTGTCTGGTTCACACTCTTCTAAGATTGCATCGCACATGATTGGCTCTATCGTAAAAACTGAAATGTCATAGCCATCCTCGTCACAGTGGGGTGTCCATTGTTCTTCATTGATGGCTACATCCATGGTTGCTAGGATTTCCGCCCAACCATGGGGTTCAAATTCCTCGTCTGGGAATACTACAGGTGCATAGGCCGGATCTTGAAGGGTTCGTGGATGTTGTTCCGCACCTAAGGTCCTGGCTTCTAACCGCTCTTCCTCTTGTTTAGCTACTTTACACATCCATAAATGGGTATCCTCATGCAACCAAGAAGGATCTGATTCTAATGAGTGTACGGATTCCGTCTCTACTGGTGTCTTATGGATGGTATTCCATTGTATTGGGGGTACATCTCTATGTGAATAGTCTCTAAGGTTGACTTTGGTAGTCACTCCTAAATGTTGCAAGTACAAAGAATTAGTTCCCCAATCTTGTACAATTTGCAACTGACGCATGAATGGTCGTCCCAATATCATCTCATATGCATGATTTTTAGCAAAGTCACAAATGGCAAAGGTATGCTCAAATTCTACACCACAAGTGGTGAGAGATATGCCTTCTAGTAAGCCTAACGGTTTTTCTATGTGTCCATCGGCCATTTGTAGCTTCATCCTGGTGGGTCTGAGTGCTGGCTTACCCCAACGTTTCCATAAGGCGGTAGTAGCGATGGCTACTCCGGCTCCTGAATCTAAGATGGCTTTCGTGGTGTAGCCCTGATGGGTTATGGGAAGATATGTGTTACCTTCCTCTCCTTCGCTTACGTCTCCAATCTTTTCCACGGGCATCTCTGGTACCTTCTTCTGTGATCCTATCTGAGAGGGTGTGGTAGCTAGCTCAGGGAATTGATTTGCTACGTGCTTCCACAATTCTGGTTTTACCTTTAACAGTTCCTCCAGAGTGAGATTACATTGTACTTTGGTATTCTTGATCACTTCCGTATTTCTAGGGATCACTGATTCTTCATTCCTCACTATTATCGTGGGTGCTCTCAAACTAATAGACTTAGCTTCCCAAGGTCCTGTGAACTGAGGTAATTCTTGTAAAGAATTAGACGCAAATCCTGTGGGTTCACTCAGTTGTTCCACCTCTACCTCATCATATATAGAGGGGATGTCTTGGGGAAATTGTTCCTGCAAGTCGTCTATTTCTTGAATAGGAGGATGAGTTCCTTGTTCTTTTCTCCATTTCTCTTCTTGGATTTCTCTTAAAAATTCATGTGAGTACTTATGTATGGAGGATAGGTTATCTTGACTCTCTGTATTGGGTACTTGAGACAGGGATGGTGGATTCCTTTCCTGTGTCTCTGGGCTAATAGGGTTCCTATGCTGATCCTCTCTCTCTTTGCTTTCAATCAAGTGTTCTAGCCTCTCCATTAGTCCTTGAAAGTGTAGTTCTGGTTTTGCCATGTTATTCCAATTAAGATATCTAGAGGCTTCGAACAAAGCTTGTGCTAACTCTACCATTTTCATGCAAAGTTTAGTTCTCTCAATTTCTAGATCCGCTCGAGGGTAGTTTTTACTCATTTCCGTGACTTGAGGTCCCTCTTTTATTCTAGCCTGATATGCACGAAACATCATGTCTAGATCTTCCGGTATGGGTTCCGCTAAGACTGATCCTGATTTCTGAGCTGGATTTTCCTGATTTAATTCTTGTGAAGCCAATTCTTGTATTTTGGCTCTAGATTCTCTTAGACTTCCTTCCAACTCACTTATCTTTTTACTCCACTTTCTCTTTAACCTTTCTCTAGAATCTTTCCAAGATTTTGTCTTTTTACTACTCGATTCTGCAACTTCACTAGTTCCGGCTACTTTCTCTTGACTATGCTGTTGGTTTTGTAAGAGCGCCTGGGCTCTGGTTATAGCTTGGATAGGCACGTACGTAGTATTGGATCCATCTGCATTGTTTACAATACCTATCACGTTGATCGGTGTCACATTCGAAGTGTTAACTGGGTTCTTAGGACAATCTTTGATTACGTGCTCTTTGCCACAATCGGCACAAAAGCCTTGGATGCTATAGTACTGTGATTGCCTTACTATTGGGGGGTGTGGACAATCCTTAATGAAGTGATCTCCTTGGCACCTAAAGCATGGTCCTCTAGGGCCCTGTGGTCTCTGTTGTCTCAATTGGGGCCGTGGGTTTGGGTTTGCGTACATCACATTAGTATAATCTGGCTCCCAACTAGGTTCCATTGGTGGACTATCATAATGATATGTCTCCACATGTTCTGGTGACTCCGTGTAATAAGCGGGTGGACTAGTTACATGGGTAGAGTCAAAACTGTTTGAGTTCGGGTCACTTTCGGTGATCAAAGGTGAAGAAGGCACTAAGGCCCTACTTAGGTTCTCTTCTGCAGCAGCGTATTTGACTGAGATGACATTCGCTGGTGGGGGTGGCTGCTGAGCTAAGACGGGTTGAGGTCTCTGTTGAGCCTGGTATGGGTAGTTCTGGGGAGGCCTATAGTAATAAGGCTGAGCATTGTATTGGCCTTGATACCTACCGGGCTGCTGGTATGTTTGTGGGTAGTTCTGTCTCACGGTTTGTTTGTTGTACGGGCAGTCCTGAGCCGTATGATTCGTGTATCTTCTCTCAATTGTGCAATATTGGCCACTAGGGTTGGCTTGAGGTTGAGGTGCATTGGGACACACGTTTGCCCAATGATTTCCACCACAAGTGTAACAACGTACATTAGTTGGCAGCTTGGGCACCTGTTTACTAGAAACTCCTAGTTTTTGGGCCACTTTTTCTGCTAGGTCCTCTATCGAATTAGACAATTTTGTGGATGCTAGAGAAGAACAATCTGAGTCTTTATAGACCTTTGAGAGTTCTAATTCCTCTCCTAAGTTGTCCTCAATGTCTATACATATTCTTACACACTCCTCTAGCGTTCTGGGTTCTTTTAGGTACACATAAGAGCGTAGTTTAGCGCTCAACAAGCCATCCAGGAACAGTGATACTTGTTTGGCTTGTGAGGGTAGCTCTTGCATTGGACATCGTTCAACGTATTGTCTGAATCTACGACCTGCCAATCTTACTGTTTCCTGAGGGGTTTGCTTAAAACTATGAATCAACGAAGACGTGTCATGTCTAACCCCACTTTTAGAGAATTCAGTAATGAATGACTCTAAAAAGTGATGGATGTCTCTAAATTGCCTTTGTTGCAGTGGTTGGAACCAAGTTAAAGCTGTATTCTTTAACGTTAGTCCAAATGCATTGTACTGCGTGAACATGTCTTCAACTTGTTCTGCTCTTAGCACTTGCTTGAATTCTGCGACATGGTCATAGGGATCTCCTGTCCCATCAAAATAATTTTTCATTGATTTTACCAACTGTGTGGGTCTCAATACTCTTGCGTGTTCACGTGGTCTAGGTAGAGGAAAATCATCTCTACCACCTGGTATTCCATGATCCCTTTGTCTCTCCGCTCTATTAGTGTTCGTGGTTGTTCTATCTCTCCCTATGGGGTGATTGAAGCTTACTTCCGGTTTCTCGTTATGTCCTTCTCTTTGATTTCCATGGGCTGAGGAAGTTCCTGCCCCTTGTTGATTTGCATTCATGTTTGTTCTAGATGGAGGGAATATCAATTCACCTCTCCATGTGTATGTGTTTTTAGCGCGTTCAGGCACCACAAAGACTCTTTCTGAAGTCTCATCCAGGTATACAACCTTTCCAGGCGTATCTGGGTCCTTGAATTCATAAATTGTAATGATGCCTACCTCACTGGGGTTTTCCTTTCTGTACCTCCAAAAGGCTTCGTCTGTCTCTTTATTTACGAACAACTCTGTGCTTCTGTTATCTTGAGGGATCCACTCTGGGATGATTACTCTTGTTAATACGGATTTCCCTCTAGGTGTCCTAGGTTCTTCTAACGGTTCTTTTCCTTGAAATTTCGTTTCCGTCTCTAATTGGATTGTGCCAAACTCATTAGTATCGTTTGGCTGCGTACTCAGGACGTACATTGTTCCTTCTTTGTCTATGTAAGCGTCTCTCTCAAACTTCACCACTGGTCTTTCCAATCCAATGGGTTGATCAGGGTTGTGCAGTTGCACCACTTGCCTCTGCAAACCATCCTCATAGATGCGAGCACCTAATCGGTTGGTTCGGAGAAACTCTAATTGCGTTCTATAGGGTCCTTCAGGTTTTTCTAAGTATGCTACATTAGACCCTCCTGCTGGTCTGTCTGTGCTAAATGCCATTTCTGATTCACTTGATTCTGAGCTCAACTCGCAGGGATAACTACTGTTCAATTGCTGAGCCCAAGATCGTGCGGTGGTTCTTACACTAGCCTCCGATGATCTAAGGCTTCTTCTGTCCGACTTACCTATATGTTTGCCTGATCTAAGGTTCATTAATTTCCTTCCTTGCACGCTCAATTACACACTTAGATCGTCAATGGTTCTTTGTGATTAATTCTTGGTTCTTTTTAATTTTTCTTTGGATTCTTGTCTTAATATATGCGTCAGGAATTCGACTTTCGTGATGATTTTAAGTTTTTCGTTCCGTCAGACTTATGTTCTTTTCTTTAGGTTTTCGCGTCACACACACCTTTACTTTTAGTCTTAAACTTGATAGAATTAGGTATCTTGAACTTGAGGCGTTCCTATCGACTTAAATCCACAACTACCGTTTAGCCTAAGCTAAGAATTGACTGAGGGGGTTGAGTAATCTTCCAACCTCGAGTCGGCTTTTCTGGTTGCTCTGATGCCCTGTTGCCCAAGAAGCCGTGCTTCCCAAGCTCTGCTGTCTTCACTGCCTTGCTTGCTTGCCTTTGATTGCCCTTGCTAGACCTGGAAAATTCCAATGTTAGACCAATTCACAAGATGATCAAATACTTGAGTGTATACACCTTTTAATCCCTTCCCTTTTGCCCAAATTTCCAATGTGTGCCCCCTGGCTTCCTAGTCCCAAACTAGGTGAACCTCAAAATAGTTTATCCAAAAATAGACGTATCCTTTATGAAAAAAACAGTTGAGGTCACGTAGTACTCGTCACGAGCTTTCTAACGAGCTATTAAGCTCAAAAAACGGACTTCGGATGAGAAAGTTACACGCGTTCAGGCCCTGGGGGGTAAAAATTGACAGTCAAGTTTTCCTTCAAATATGAGCTAAGGGGTCTCCTATGAGTCTAATGGTCCAAAAATTTTTCAAAAATACCCTCAAAATTGGTCAAAAATTTGAAGTCCAAAATTTGCGATGGGGGTGGGCAATCGCGATGGTCTGGGACCGTCGCGATGGTCCGAGCGAACCGTCGCGATGGCGTGAGATTTGGACAATCGCGATGGCCCGAAAAAGCGAACCGTCGCGATGGCGTGAGGTCGAACCGTCGCGATGGTCCAAAAAAAATGAACCGTCGCGATGGCGTGATCGGGCGGACAATCGCGATGGCGCGGTCAACGGTCAACGGTGGACAATCGCGATGGTCCGAAGTGAACCGTCGCGATGGTCCGCGATGCGATGGCTTGAGCCAATCGCGATGGTCCGATTTTGGGCTGTCGCGATGGTCCAAAGTTGAACCGTCGCGATGGTCTATCGTGACACGTGGCACTGTCGTGGCGATGGCATAGGCCAATCGCGATGGTCCGGGGTCAAATGAACCGTCGCGATGGTTCAAATGAACCGTCGCGATGGCTCAAGTGAACCGTCGCGATGGTCCGAAAAAGCGAACCGTCGCGATGGTCCGGCCGAGCCGTCGCGATGGCGTGAGCCTATCGCGATGGTGCGACACAATCGCGATGGTCCGAGCCAATCGCGATGGTCCACCAAATGACGAATTTTCAAAATGCAAGTTTGGTTCCGTGTATGCGCAAGGGTCGCCTATCTAGTGGTGTGGTCGCCTACCTCAAAAACCGAAAAGTGCAGACCATCGCGATGGTCCGCCACACTCGGAAATCTCTGACAGAAAGCACATTTTTTACCTTTTGGAAGCTTTCCCGATGCTCTGAAGCTCTGTGCCTGCAAGAAAACTCAAGAAAACACAAGTGCATACAAGCGCAAAAACTCTCTCTCGCTCTCTCGCACGCACAAATGAGAGGAAATGAGGTGAATGGGTGGATATGGTGAATTTTCTGAATTTTTTTGGAAATGGAGATGATGATGCGATGATGAAGATGGAGTGTGGGGGAGGTGAAAAACACTAAAAACTAAGTAAAACAACAACAAAAACTGAAATTTTTACCTTCCAACGCCTCTTCTTGCTATACTCTTACCATCACACATTCGTCCTAGACTCGATCCCCGGCAACGGCGCCAAAATTTGGTGTTGCTCTAGCACAATGGTGAGAACCACGTTAAGAAGCTTCACCTCCTTAATGTCAATCCGAGGGAGAGGTAGGAGTGATATGAAGATCGTGAACGTGAGATGATGTGAGAGTGAAGGTGAGAAGCACCAAAGATGCACACACACATACACACACACAGTGAAGAGACAAGCAAGACACAATGGAAGGTGGGAAATTAGCTCTATTACTCAAGAATACTCTTACAAGCTCAAACTAGCTCTACTCTCTTCTTTGCTCCAACAAGCTACAATGAACCAACCTCAAAAATGAGCTCTCTAGCTCTTTTTATAGTTTCTAGACTAGTTTTGACCGGTTTCACATCTAATGACCGGCCTAGTTAAAAATTAGGTCCTAGAGGCTATTTGGAAGGGTAAACGATGTCTAAAAATAACGAAAATTGGTACGAGCATTCTACCTAAGCTCCTCAAGCTCGAGGACTCCTCGGCTTGCACAAAATGGAGCTATGGATTACAAAATGGGGTTTTCTATGATACATATGTTACACTTAGTGATAATAATCACTGTTGAATGTTTTGGAAAATTAATAAGACATGTATTTGTTTAAAAGATTGATCCGCCTGGCTCCCTGCTTCGTCTTCACATGCTTCCGTGGCGTCTGTGCCTCTGACTGCTTCCAACACCCCCTCAAGAATGATGCAGTGAACAAGGAGCTGGCACTCATGTATAAGGAAGTGTGAAGCTATGTGGAAAGAGATCAATCCTCAAAAGGAAGTAAGCCCAAAGCTTTTTGGAAAATTTCAAAGTTCTCCCAAGGCAGAGCCTTTGTGACAAGATCTACAATGTTATCATGTCTGGCTGCATATGCCAAACTGATGTCTCCAACATAGAAACTCTCCCTGACATAATGATAATGCACCTCAATCTGCTTTATGTGAGCATGGAATAGAGGGTTCCTTGCAACTACCAATGCACTTTGACTGTTAGTGAAGAAGGTGGTGATTGAAGACGGATCAACACCCAAATCAGCCAAAAAGTGTGTGAGCCACACACACGCAAGAGTTGCTGTGAAAGCTACCCTATAATCAGTCTCACATTTAGAAGGATGTAGCTTAGTGATGAGTAGCACCTCCTTTAATGTCAATCCGAGAAGACATGAGGATGGTATGAAGACCTCGAGGAAGTGATGGCACAAGTGTGTGAGTGAGAAGCACACAAACATGCACACACATAAACACACATGCACACAAGACAAGAACGAAGAGAGGAACAATGGAGTTTTTATTACAAAATAGTTCTCTTACAAAGCTCAAATCTACATCAAGCTAACCCAAAAATGAGCTCTCTAGCTCTTTTTATAGTTTTTAACTAGTTTTGGTCCTGTCCAGACCTAGTGTCTGGCCTAGTTAAAAATTAGTTTCTAGAGATTATTTGAGGGCTCAAATGGAATCTAAAAATTATGAAAATTGGCATGTAGCTAATTCTAGTAATCCTCAAGCTTGAGGACTCCTTGGCTTGAACAAAATGGATTCTATTCTATCAATTACGGGATTTACAATGTTAGTGTAGTGATGAAAATCACTTGAGTTAGAATTAGTTCATGGAAAAATTGATTAGGCCTCATTGATGGATTTTGCATGACTACTCCATCGTGCTTGTATGCCAACACTCCCCCCTCTCTAGTGTTTGTCGTCTCTGATAGACCTTTGCTCCATGCGGTGATCGATGTAGTGTTGGACTATGCCACTATGTCTAGCTCATATTCTCTGATCCTTAGTCCCCTGGCTAGATCTCTTTGAAGAGCATCCCAATTAATCACCCCTGGAATGTGAGCTTGAGGTGTTGTATAATGTTTTGAATACATAGTCTGCTCGCACGCAAAGAGCTGTAGAAGATGGGTTGGCCGCGGTGCAAACACTTTAGAGTGATATTCCCAAAAACTAGTGGTAAACATATCTTCAAATGTTTGTTTATAACAAGCTGGGAGATATATGATCCTCTCATGCCAGGCATAAGCAACCGGAATACTAGGAGTGGTGGTTGTGTCATAGAGTAAGTCATAATTACCACTTGTAAATCTGGGGATAGGAGCTTGGATGTCACGCACATTGCAAAAAGTCTTTAGTACTATTTGCATCATGTCTAGGATTTTTAGCATCATCTAAGCAGTGACATCGGTCATGGGCTTCAACCATGGCAGCCAGTGTCAGATAGTAGCCATCATGTAGGCAACAGTTGGTGTACCTCCTGGTGGAGCAATGGATGGGTAGTTGAGCCATTCTTTGCAAGTAGCATTATTCTGGAATTTGATGGAAAAAGCTTTCCATGATCGCCTTCGTTGCGCTGGCCCATAGCACGGGTTATACTTTAAGTGCATGGGGGCATGGTCCCATGTCCCAAGCATGTCCGGATGAGTCTCTAGTAGCTTTTGGCGCCAAGTGGGTTGGAAGATGGAACCTTGTTGAGCTTCTTCCGGGATGTCCTTTGGTTGGAATTGTGTTGCAAAGGAAGGATAATTATTGGTTTTGCATTTAATCTTAGCGTTGTAATCTGCCAGTAGCAGAAAGTAAGGCTTATACTATAATTTTGAACTGGTGATTAATCGTCTAGGAGCCAGGTTCTTGAAATATTCTGATTGCATTACTATCTCCTCAATAGCTTTCATGGCAAGCATTTGAATGATTATGCAGTCATCGTGGGTTCGGCCCATCTCTTCTACTTGTTTAATCCATTCGAGAGGGGGTTCCTCATATGTGTCTTGTCCTTCATCTATGACTCTGCCTCCTGGGAGAGGTTGAGGTTCATAATTGTCTTCGAAGGTCTCTTCAACTAGAATGATAACTGCCTCTTCTTCTGAAGGTTGATCGGGTGGAGATGGTGATCGTTCGTATTGTAATAATTTCGTCTTTGACTCAATGACCTGTTGTCGTAGCTCAAGTAGGAACTCTATGGGTTCCCCTGGAGTGTTTTCGATGGATGCTTTGAGATTTTCTTGATTTTGCTGTTGTAATCTTATGTTCTGTTCTTGGGAAGCTGCTAGGTGCCGTCGAAGTAATGCCATATTTCTCTGTAGTCGGGCATTGCGGGCTAGTTGATCTCTGAGTTGCTCTTCGATCGCCTTACCTGTTTCTGTATATTTGGCCTCAATCTTAGCATAAGATTGCTTGAGTGATGTGCATTCTTGTTGCAATTCGGTCTTACTCAACTCCAAAGCCTCAACACGTGCTTGGAGGTGGGCAGATAGATCACGTAGCTCTTTATTGCACTCTTCCAATAATCGATATTCCTATTTAAGCTATGTTGCACATTCCAACATGGTAGCTAGTGCATGACTAAATGAAGTGGATGCAGATTCAGTGGTGGAAAATGCGAGGGGTCGGGAAATGGGAAAGAGGATGGTGGATGTTGTGCTTACAATGGGTGTAAGTGGTGATGTGAGTGAAGTAAAAAGTGGCGATGTTGAGACGGTAGTGGTGGTGGGCAGTTCTGTGGATGGTGAAATGTCTATGGGATCGGACGTGATTGTGTGTGAAGTGTGAATCATGAATAGTCGAACGGTTGGTGGTGTGTCTGTGGTGGGTGTGAACATGGGTGAGGTGGGGTGGGGAAGGGGTTGTTTACTATAATCACCAATTTGTTGAATAATATTTACAAAGTTTGCCCAAAGTGGGGGAAGAGTGGTCTGTATTGATTTTGAGGAGGCTAAGGGGTGCATGGCGGTTCATGGTTGGGAAAGAGAGAATGTTGTGGTGAAGGGAAATGATGGTGTCAAAGGTTGGGTAGAGGCAAGTGGATGTCCCAAGGCTGGTAGAGAAGAGGGGTTCCCTGTTATGGTTTGTTGAGTGGTGGGATGACCTATTTGGGGTTCGGAAAATTGGATTGCCATGGTGGAGGTAGGGAAAGGAAAGGATGGAAAAAGGTCGGTGTGTGATGTAGGCTCACGAAAGGTGAATGGTAGTTGTGCAAAAATGCTACTGGTGAGGGTTCCGGTAGGATGGATGGGGGATGATGGCAGAGATAGTATCTGTGTGGTTTCGTCAAGGGCACCAGTGTCAATGGGGTTGGTCGTTTGAACTTCTTCTTGAGCTGTGGTAGGGATTGGGGAGGAAACTTCAATGTGAATCATCTTACCCCTTTGCGGCCATGTGTCCAGTCTCCGTTGGTGTATTGAGTGGGGGGGCAATGTATCATAGTTCGCATTGCTTCTGCAATTCCACAAGTGTCTACCAGAAGATTTAAAGATTCAATAAGTGAGGGTCCACATCCTGTGCTTGTAGCATCTGGTTCACCATTGCTCATAGCTATTCCATTATCAACTCCCATAAATTGAATGCCCAAATAATGATGCAAATGCCCCAAATCCGACATCTTAAATGAGGCATGCAAATCAGCAATATGCTTCTCATTAGGACCAATGAGTAGCACATCATCAACATAAAAAACAATTATCAGAACCACATCTTTGCTCACTTAACATTTAAGGTGCTCTTAGTTGGACTATTCTCAAAACCATGTGCAATCAAGTAGGCATGTATCTTTTCATACCAAGCACATGGTGCTTGCTTCAAACCATATAATGCTTTTTTCAACTTGCAAACTTTGTTTTCATACCCTTTCTGCACAGAACCACGAGGTTGAAAAACATACACTTCTTCATGTAAGTCACCATTCACAAATGCAATCTTAATGTCCAAGTAATGTACATTCCAAGCATGATGGGCTACAAGTGCACATATACTACAAGCTGTAGTCATTTGACAAGTGGGTGCAAAGGTCTCATCAAAATCAATGCCTCTTTCTTGAGGATTACCTTTTGCAAAGCATAGCTTTGTACCTATCAACTATTCCATGAGGTTTACGCTTTAGCTTGTACATCCATTTAATGCCAATGGCCTTTTTGCCTAGGCTTTATCAAAAGAAATAGGATCATTCTCATCACAAAGACTAGAGGTAGCCATAACATAGCAATCTGATGCAAAAGAAGCATTGTGAGAGCTTAAATGAGTATGATATGACAAAGGTGCATCTAATTTACTATCTTGCAAAGTTTGCACCAGCCATTTAGGCATAGTTTTTGCCTCCTCTATATCACGCCTCTCATCAACAACTGCATTGTTGATATATTTAGGTAGTGATGTGTGTGAACACACTAAGACCGCCGGGGCACTTTTTTCCCTCTTTAGGAGGTTTTTTCCCCCGGCTTGTATATACGCCTATTGCCCTCATGGTCTACTTATCTTTGTACATTCTCTAGTAATACATTCAGTATTGTGTGTTGTGCTTCAAGCTTCTTCTTCTTCCTTGTGTTGTTCGCGTGCTTCCGCAGACATCTAACTCCAACAATTGGTATCAGAGCAGGTCGTCGCTTCATCTAGGGTGCCGTCGATACTCCTCCGTTTGGAGTCTCAAAATCGCACGAATTTTGGTGAGCATACTCAGCGTGTTTCCAAGATCAAAACTGCTTCGCTTTGTAGTGTTGAAATCGCGATTTGAGCTCGTTTCGGCCTCCAAATGCACTATTGCAGTGCTTGTGCAGGCTATTTCGTCTTTTTGTGCCAAAGGTATATACCAGTTTCTATTCGCCAGTATAAGCGTCTCGAAGTTTGCTACAGGTCTAGCACAACTCGTCTGGGCAATTCTGTTCAACTTTTTGAGATACAGTCAATTTTCTGCATCAAGGTATTTTAGTCACCGGCCATGGCTGAAAGCAGTGATGTATTTCATATGTTGGTTGTTGAGGATAAGTTGGATGGTACCAACTACCCATTATGGGCTTATATGATGCGGCATGTATTGGTTGCAAAAGGATTGTGGAACATTGTGCAGGGTGTTGAAAGATGCCCTGTTACACCTCTAACTACAGGTACTGCAAATACAGGTGTTGGAGCTGATGAAGATGGTGTCGAAGATGATATTCCACAGATTCCTATTCGTGTTGTTGTTTCTGTTGCACCTACTGTAGAGCAGATTTGCTGGGATGGTAGAGATGCCCAGGCACATGCATTGATAGCTTTGTCTGCCAAACATGCCATTATTCCTCACATTCGCTCTTGCAGAATAGCTAAGGATGCTTGGGATACACTTACTACATTGTACCAAGCTAGGAATGAGGCTTGTGTTGCTTACCTCCAAAAACAGTTGGAGAGTGAGCACATGAATGAAGGTGATTCTATGGACAATTTCCTAATGAAGATCAAAGACTTGAAGGAACAATTGATTTCTGCTGATGAGGTTATACCAGATAGCTCACTTGTGCAGACCGTTCTGAATGGTCTTCCTGATTCATATCAGAGTTGCTTCTACTCTTCCTTTGCTGATGAAAGGCAATCCGAATGCCTTATCATTTGAGGAGTTAGTCTCTGTTCTATTGCACGAAGATCAGTCCAGGCAGACAAGGTCCATTATGCGAGTTGCAGATCAAGCTTTCCTAGCTAGTCAGAAGGGCAAAGGAAAATGGAGCTCTTCAACTAGTAAGCAGAAATCCTGCTAATTTTGCATATTCGAAGAAGGAAGATAAAGATGAGAAGAAATCAGAAAAGCAAAAATTGTTTTGTAAGTACTGTAAAGGGAATGATCATATCATAAAGAACTGTCCAAAACTATTTGCTAAAGAGGCAAAGAAGAAAGAGGATGGAATGGTTGTTGCAGAAGCCTCTACACCAAAAACAGAGTCTGCTAATCTTGTGCAGGAAGAAGAATGGGCGTTCACTACTGTTTGCAGTTTTGACCCATTTTCTCATGAGCAGTGCATGTCTACAGTAGACTCAGATGTTTGGTACTTTGAAGTGGGGTGACCAAACATATTACCTCGCAGCGCAGTTTCTTCTCTTCACTCGAGCCTGCCCCTACACGGAATACCGTTACATGTGCCAACAACTCCTCTTATCCTGTTATGGGAGTTGGTAAGATCATTTTGACTACTGCTGATGGTAGTTCTTTCACTTTGTCAGATGCTTTATTTGTGCGAGGGATCAAGAAGAATCTGTTATCAGTTTCTGCATTAGCCAAGATTGGCTTGGTTGTGAAATTTGTTGATGATAGATGTACAGTTCATGATCTGTCAAATGGCGATGTTATTATTGCTTTTGGCATTTTATGTCGTGGGCTCTATAAGCTCATAGACTATGAAAGATCTGTGAATGATTCGGCATGTGCAGTTCATGATTCTCAGGCTATGTCAGATGCAAAGCTTTGGCATGCACACTTTGGTCATCTGAATTTTGCTAGTTTGCTACGCCTGCAGAAATCTGATATGGTGTCTTCTTTGCCCAAGCTTGAGGCACCCGAAAAAAATGTATGTGAAGGCTGTATTTTGGGCAAAATGCAGCATTCCTCCTTTCCAAAAGATGGTTCAGTTCGGGCTACACAAAAATTGCAGCTTGTACATAGTGATGTATGTGGTCCTATGCAGACACCCTCTTTTGGAAATTACCTTTACTTCGTGACTTTCATTGTCCAGGCATGCATGGGTATATCCATTGAAGGCAAAGTCCAAAGTGTTCATGTGCTTCAAACAGTTTTTGGTTTTGGCTGAAAATCTATCAGCATGTAAAATGGGCACCCTCCGTTCTGATCGAGGGGGGGAATATATGTCTTCTGATTTTAATGCATTTCTAACTGAACGTGGGATAAAACACCAGTGTACAGTGCCGTATACACCTCAACAAAATGGAGTTGCTGAAAGAAAGAACAGGTCACTCATGGAGATGGCGAGGTGTATGGTCAAGAGTCAGGCCTTACCACATAGTTTCTGGTTTGAGACTGTCATGTGTGCAGCATATGTACTTAACAAGTGTCCCACTAAAGCGCTGAAGTCTATCACTCCATATGAGGCTTGGCATGACCGCAAGCCATCTGTTGCTCATCTGCGTGTTTTTGGTTGTTTGGCATATGCATTAGTGCCTAAACAACATCACAGAAAATTGGATGATAAGGCAGTAAAATGTATTTTTGTTGGGTACAGTTCTAAAAGTAAAGGCTATCGTCTATATCATCCACAGACTAAATGCATTTTGGTTAGCCGTGATGTTGTTTTTGTGGAAGATGCTATTCAGCCATTGCTTTCATGTACTAAGGAGATATCTGTTAGCTCCAAAGACATGTATGATACTTTGATGCCTCTTTTTACAAGTGGACAGTCTGGTGCTGGTCCTAATGAGGCAACTTCTCAGCCTTTGCAGGTTTCATATGATGATGAAGATCATTCCATTTCTGATGAAAATTTACATGATGCACTTGTTGATGAGAGAGCTGATATTGAGCAGGCAAAAACTATGCCAAAATGGCTGGTGCAGACTTTGCGTGATAGCAAATTAGATGCACCTTTGTCATATCGTACTCGTTCAGGCTCTCATAGTGCCTCCTTTGCAACAGATTGCTATGCTATGACTGCGTCTAGTCTCTGTGATGAGAATTAGCCTGTTTCTTTTGATGAAGCACAGAATTCAGAAAATTGGATGGCTGCTATGCAATCTGAATATGATGCTATAATGAAGAATGGTACATGGTCTTTATGTGACTTACCTCCTGGCAAGAAGGCCATTGGCACTAAGTGGGTATACAAGCTGAAGCGTAAACCTGATGGTACAGTTGACAGGTATAAGGCTAGGCTTGTTGCAAAGGGTTATGCGCACGAAGGAGGCATTGATTTTGATGAGACCTTTGCATCTACATGCCGTATGACTACTATTCAGAGCATTTGTGCACTTGCAGCCCATCATGGTTGGAATGTACATCAATTGTACATTAAAACAGCATTTCTGAATGGTGACTTGCATGAAGAAGCGTATGTTTTTCAGCCCTGTGGCTTTGTGCAGAAAGGGCATGAAAACCAGGTGTGCAGGTTAAAGAAGGCATTATATGGTTTAAAGCAAGCACCACGTGCTTGGTATGAGAAGATACATGCCTATCTGGTTGCACATGGTTTTGAGAACAGTCCAACGGAAAGCACCTTATATGTTAAGCGTGCTAATGATGTGCTTCTGATCATTGTTGTCTATGTTGATGACATGCTGCTCACTGGTCCTATTGAGAAGCATATTGCTGATTTCAAGGCTGATTTGCATGCCTCATTTGAGATGTCTGATTTGGGGCATTTGCATCACTATTTGGGCATTCAATTTATGCAAGTTGATGGTGGAATGGCTTTGTGTCAAACGAAATATATTGACACATTATTACAGCGTTTTGGCCTTGAAGACTGTAAGCCTATTGCCACTCCTATGGAGACAGGTTTACGATTGAGTCTTCATGATGCTGGAGATGCATTTGATGATGTTCTCTATTAGCAGGCTGTTGGATGCTTAATTTACTTATGCATTACTCGGCCAGATATTCAGTTTGGTGTCTCATAGATGAGCAGGTTTATGCATTGCCCAGGAGTCATGCATTGGAAAGCGGTTAAGCGCATCTTTCGCTACTTGAGTGGTACTCGGCTACTTGGGTTGTTTTATCCCAAGGGGGGATCACTACCGCCAGATTTGCATGCTTTTTCTGACTCAAATTGGGCTGGTTGCTATGACACTCGTGTGTCC
The DNA here is from genome assembly GCA_020310875.1 of Ceratopteris richardii. Classification (NCBI taxonomy): domain Eukaryota; kingdom Viridiplantae; phylum Streptophyta; class Polypodiopsida; order Polypodiales; family Pteridaceae; genus Ceratopteris; species Ceratopteris richardii. Next base: position 74,108,097 of record CM035443.1, read on the forward strand.
ACCAGTGGTTTTTGCTTCATGCTTGGTAGCTCATGTATATCTTGGTTGAGCAAGAAGCAACCTACTGTGGCCACTTCCAGTTGTGAGGCTGAGTATAGGGCAGCTTTCACAGCGATTGTTGAGTGTGTGTGGCTCAGACACCTTATGGCTGATTTGGGTGTTGGACAGACTTCTGCCACCACCATCTTCACTGACAGTCAGAGCGCATTGGCAGTTGCGAGGAACCGTGTGTTCCATGCTCGCACTAAGCACATTGAGGTGCATTATCACTATGTCAGGGAGAGGTTCTCTACTGGGGAGATCAGCTTGGCATATGTGCCCACGCAGGAGAACATTGTAGACCTTTTCACGAAGGCTCTGCCTAGGGAGAAGTTTGAAGCTTTCGGCAAAGCGTTGGGCTTACTTCCTTTTGTGGAGTGATTTCCACATAGTTTGGCACTTCCTTATACATGAGTGCCAGCTCCTTGTTCACTGCATCACTCCCAGCGGGGATTTGTTGATATATTTAGGTAGTGATGTGTGTGAACACATTAGGACCGCCGAGGCACTTTTTTCCCTCTTTAGGAGGTTTTTTCCCCTGGCTTGTATATATGCCTATTGCCCTAATGGGCTACTTATCTTTGTACATTCTCTAGTAATACATTCAGTATTGTGTGTTGTGCTCCAAGCTTCTTCTTCTTCCTTGTGCTGTTCACGTGCTTCCGCAGACGTCTAACTCCAACATGCATCATGTAAATCTACATAAAAGATGAAATGATCTGCATCATCATGTGGAACTTGTAAATGCCCAAAAATTGTCTCATTTGGAATAGCACTTGACTATCCACCTATAAAAGGGGCAACAAAGTATCATACACATCTGTGGAGCTAATTGATATCTCCTTACTACATGAAAGTAATGGCTGAATTGCATCTTCCATAAAAACAGCATCATGGGTAACCAAAATCTGTTCAATCTGTATTTTAAGCCATTGCATTGCTTTTTATTTACTTTAATTAGTGATACTATTTAACTTTTCATTTCATAAACACAATCACTCATACATAATCACATACACATACAAACATAGAAACACATACATAGTCCTATAGCCACACACATTTACAAACACACACATGCATGAATGTGCATTCACACACTTATAGTCATCTTCATACATAACCATACATACATACACACATGTATGTGTGTGTGTATATATATATATATATATGTGTGTGTGTATATATATATATATATATATATATATATATATATATATATATATATATATATATATATATATATATATATATATATATGTGTGTGTGTGTGTGTGTGTGTGTGTGTGTGTGTGTGTGTGTGTGAGAGAGACATATTCACACCAACGCACAGACATACACGTTGACACACTTACAGAGGCACATCCATGCCCTTGCACTCACATGGACATGATTAGACACACACATAGACACTCCATATTTAAAACATAAACATATATAGGTACATAAGCACGCATATACATCATGTACTTATGGACCCGCACACACAAACATCCATACATAACATATCCACATACATTCATGCCCGTATATGCACAACACATATGGCACACATAGAATCTTGTCCACACATGCTCACCTACATATATAGAAGACATAGGGACATGCACATATATAGTTTTATTGAATAGCCATTCACTTATATTCACATGCATGTTCAAATACCATCACTCCCTTAGACCCGCACATAGACACAAAACACATAGAAGCATGCTCACATATACACACAAGACACACATAATCACATAATTACATATAGGCACATTAATTTAGGCGCACACACATATGTAATCATAGTACATATTCACGACCAAAGGAGCATAAACACATACACTCATCAATTCATAGACACACATGCACATTCATGTACACAAACTCATGAATATATACAAAAAATACAGAAATACAAAAGCACATTCATGCACACGCATCCACAACCTTTTAATGCACAATCCTCTGATTCTGTTTTGGTTTTGCAAGTACAAAGATATATTTAAATGAATCGAGAAGAAAACAAGAGCATAATCACTATCAGAATTAGAAGGTTTTTATGTATGTAAGAAAAAAAGTTCTAACTTCTGATCCAATCTGGGCAGCGCTGTCGTGATGATTTTTATCATGTCAATTTCAATACCAATGAAGTGATCATAGCAACCACTTAGTTTCTCTTTCCATGACCTTCATAAGCATAAAGAGCATATAATTCTTTTGATCATATTGTCTTTGACAAAATAAGCACAACACTTCAAACGCTTGAATTTTCTTTGAATGTTTTGAACATCCTTATTGGGAGTCAGTGCATGACATGACAAGGAAGCACAAGGCAAAGTGAAGGCCAAGCGGGTCCTAGCAGACAAACAAGCCAAAGAAGGACTGAGAAATAGGATCAATAAATAAGGTAACTCTCAAACAGAGAAGCATGTAGGGAGCTTCAAGGAAATGTATGCAAAATTTCAAATCATACCCTACACACACAGTGAATACCATTGTAAATACCATTTCACCTTTTTACAAATCCATTTTGTGCAAGCCGAGGAGTCCTTGAGCTTGAGGAGTATTAGATCTAGCCTTACCAATTTTCATAATTTTTAGAGTTCATTTGAGCCCCCAAATAAGCCCTGGAACCTAATTTTTGACTAGGCCAGACACTAGGTCTGGATAGGGCCACTAGCTAGTCAAAAACTATAAAAGGAGCTAGAGAGCTCACTTTTGGGGAGAACAAATCGTAGTTTGAACTAAGAAGAGCCCTTGTAATTGTCTTTTAATCTTAATCGAAGCTTCAATTGTTCCACTCTTTGTTCTTACCTATGTGCATGTGTGTGTATGTGTGTGCATGTGTGTGTATGTGTGTGCATGCTTGTGTGCTTCTCCATCACCACTTGTGCACATCACTTGCTTGAGGTCTTCATACCATCCTCATGTCTTCCCAGATTGACATTAAAGGAGGTGCTACTCACCATTGAGCTACACCATATTTTGGTGCCGTTGCTGTGGATCGAGCTGTGAGGACGAGCGTGTGATGGTAAGACGTAGAGTAGAAATGTTGGAAAAGTAGGTAAGCATTTTCTTTTACTTGTTTTTACCTTCCTCTTCACTTCTACACACCATATCCATTCATCATTATCTTCACCGCCGCAACCATGTACCTCCATCTCCATTCATTTCCTCATTTTCATTTGAGAGCAAGAGTGAGAGAGAGCTTTTATGCACACTTTTTTTTTTGTGTTTTTCTGAGTGTTCTTGCAGGTACCAACTTCCATTGCAGTTGTGGCAGCTCCAACGGGTGAGAAAATTGTTTGTGTAGGTTTTGAGGTGTTGACCTCTGTCGATCGCGATCGACGGAAAGATTCAGCTTTTGGTAAAACAAAGTGCACAACCACAAAGTATATGATTAGCACATTCTAGATCACTAATTACAATCAAAAAAATCTTTAATTTTCTATCAATCACGATTGACATTGTCGATCACGACCAACAGTCATGCCCAACACCTTTGTCAATCGCGACCAACACCATCGATCACGATCGATAGCGACGATCGACAACGATGATGGATAGAGCCAACCGACAGACCATGTCAATTGCGACCGACACTATCGATCACGATCAACATCCACAACTGACTTCCATGTCAGACTTTATCATTCGTGATTGACCCATCGATTGCGACCGACTGAAATATTACAATCGACACCATAATTCGCATGCCCACGTGTCCATCGCGATGGACACACCATCGATTGATTGAAATCATGCTGAAATTTGCAAAAAAGCATCGATCGCGATGGACAGCCCTCACGATTGACACCGTCAATCGTGATTGATACTGTCAATCGTGATTGACAGAATTTTTGATGCTTTTTACGGTTTGAATTTTAAGCATATTTTGGCAAATTTTGGTAAAATTAAGGGATAATTGAGCATAAGGAAACCTTGGAAAACATTGTGGGCTAGCCTTGAGTGCCCTAAATTCCCTGTTTTGACCCCTAAGTGCCTGACTAATCATAATTTCTTCATACAAACTCCATTTGCTACAATTTTGATCTCGTTGGTCATCAATTCGGATTAGGTTGTCAAAAGACTTTTAGGGCAAGAGTGAAAAAAGGGGGTCTATACCTTTTAGTGGATGTTTAAAGGTTGTTTTGTCTGTATGTTCATCTTTGATCTAGCTCAATACTAATTCATAAACCTTCACAGGTCTTTGGTGCGCAAGCAAGGGGCTTCAAGCAGACTTGGCAAGGTGAACATCGAGCTTGGGGGAGCGTGTCTTGGGCTCACTTAGCAGTTTGAAAAGCAAGAGGCTCGAGGTTGGGAATTCTCTTAACCCTCTCAATCAATTCCTAGCTTAGGCTAAGTGTGAGTCGTGTTAGAAGTAATTCAGGGTGACGATAGGCATCTGTCAAGTTCAAGACTACTTAAATACTCAAGTTCAAGTAGAAATATAATCTCTTTGTGACTGATAACTTTAAAGGAAAGAATTTAACGTGGTATGATCAACTTAAAGTGCAAAAATTCACTCAATTATTCTTGAAGAAATGTTATTCAGACAAGAGTATAAACACGATAACCAACTAAAAAAGAACCAAGTAACTAATACAAATTGATCTGCAACGATGTTGTACTTGGGGTAAAATTGGGGTTGTTCAATCAGGCATATGAACCTTAGATCAGGATGATATCTAGGGAGAGATCGACAAAGCCTCAGATCATTTGAAGCTAGTGTATATTGCTAGGTCTTGGGCCTAGCAGTTGAGTGATTATCCATACATTATAATTTGATAAACAAGTGACTCTAAGATGTCTTATAACATGGAGAGACCCATAGGTAGCTCAGGAGTGGCACACCTAGAAAAGCTAGAAGGACCTTACAAAACTCAACTAGAATATATCAAGACCAACCGATTAGGTGCTCGCATCTATGAGGACAGTCTAAGAAGATCTGTTGTACAGATTAAAAACTCTCATCAACCCCTTGGACTAAAACATCCAATAGTCAAGTTCGAAAATGGTGCCTACATCGACAAGGAAGGAACAATGTACGTAGTCACCAACTAGCCGGATAGAACAAATGAATTTGGTAATGTGATTCCAGAGACAGACATACGTGACATAGAGCAAGGGAACTTAGGAAGAGAGCCCAAAACTCCTTGAGGAAAATCAGTCCTAACTAGAATCATCACTCCAGAGTGGGTTCCCAAGACAATAAGAGCATAGATGTTCTCTTAAACCGAGATACCGATGAGGCTTTTTGGAGGTATAAGCCTGACTAGCCTAATGAAGTAGGAATTCTCACAATCTATGAGTTTAAAGATCTTGATAGCCTAGGCAAAGTGACCTATTTAGACAATACTTCATAGTGGATCTTTGTGGTCTCAGAACATGGCAGGCATGCCTACACTTGGAAGGGTGATTTGTTTTTTCCCAACCAAGATCTATTGTCTCTTATGGTCACCAAGGAGTTGGAACATCCCAAGCTCATGGAGCTCAAAGGGACAGGAGTAGAGATAGGCCAGAAGTAAGCTTTGCTAACCCAATAGGAAGAGAAAGAACGAGGACAAAGACAAATGGAATAGAAAATGAGAGACATAAAGACTCAAGGAATCAAAGGAATATAGACGAATTCCCTTTGCCAAGGCCTAGAGAGCACACGACGACATTATGGCCTACACAACTGGTCAAGTCTATGAAGAATTACTTCAATGGTATAGGATACCCTTATGACCATGTGGTAGAATTTAGGCAAGTCTTGAAGGTTGAGCAAGTTGATGACATGTTCATGCAATACAGCGCTTTTGGTGTAACACTCAAGAATACTACCTTGACTTGGTTTCAATCACTACATGAGAGACAATTTAGGAATAAAGACCAGTTACTAGAATCCTTCATCATGGAATTTTCAAAGAATGACATACGACACAACACTTCCTCATTGATTCTTAGTTTTAAACAAACACCTCAAGAGACAGTGAGACTTGCAAGAAGAAGATTTCGACAATACCTAGAGAGATGCCATGTGTCCGAGTTACCCGCACTAGCCAAACAAGTGGATTTATTCTTAGATGGATTGCTAAGTACCAAATTGAGATCTTATGTGTACTTGGACCCTAGAACCATAGAAGAATGTGTATGCATGTGCATCGACATTGAGGATAACCTAGGGGATGAATTAGAGCTTTCAAAAATCTACAAAGATTCAGATAGCTCTACTAGCCTCAATTCAAATCCATCCACATCTATTGAGGAACTTGCAGAGAAGGTAGCTTAGAAGTTAGGAGTCTCTAGCAAACAAATACCGAGATTTTCCCTAGTGAAACAATGTTATACCTGTGAGGAGACCATATGGCTAATGTGTGCCCTATCATGGCTCAACCCCAAGTGAACCCTAACAGCCAATACTACACCATAGAAAGGAGATATAACAACCACATTGCACAAGATTGCCCATGTAATAAACAAGTTGTTAGACAAATTATCCTCAATCGTATCCACAGCAAGGAAGATACCAGAATCAATACCCACAATAGCAGTATGGTAGACCCCATCAACCCTATCAACCACCCTATCAAGGGCAGTAAGGACGTCAACCAGTTCTAGTGCAGCAACCCCCTCCTCCAGCCAATGTGATTCCAGTGAAGTATGCAATTTCAGAAGAAGATCTGAATAGAGCCTTAGTGCCAGTAACACCATTGCTTTCAGAAAGTGACCCAAGTGATCATAGTTTCGACTCTACTCATATTGATAGCCCGCAGGCTTACTACATGCAATCACCTAAGCATAATGATTCATATTATTATGAAGACCCGAGCGAACCTAGTTGGGAGCCAGAGTATGCAAATGTCATGTATGCAAACCCCAACTCTAGGCAACCTAGGCAGATAAAACCCCCATTTCCTAGAGGACCATGCTACGGATGTCAGGGAGATCACCTCATTCATGATTGCCCTATGCCTGCACCTACACAACCCCAATCTATGGCAATTCAAGGTTTTTGTCTAGATTGTGGAAAGGAGCATTGTTACAAGATTGTCCTAAGAACCCCAACAAGATGCCAAAAATCATTCCTATCAACGTTATTGGGTTAGTGGTAGACTCTACCGGAAGTGTGACATCCACTACCCCAGTCCAAGTCATCATGAGGGCTCAGGCATCTAAGCAAAACCAAGAGTTAGGCCAGGAAAAGAGTTCTAAGGTTAGTGAGACTGAGAGCTTAGCTAAGGAAAGGTCAAGAGCTTGGAAGGATAGTAGAGAGAGAATGAAAAGGCAATGTGCAAGGAAGATGAGCGAACTAGAGGAAAGCCTGAGAGAAACAAAAGCCAAGATAATTGAGCTCACATCTCAAATGCACTCTCACACCACTCCACTACCACCATTCCCATCACCCTCCAACCCACCACCCTCTAAACCACCTCACACAATCCCACCACCACCTAGAGTAGGATCAGTCTTAGCAAATCCCACTCCCGAGGACATAGACATGATGCTTAAAGCATATCAAGATAGAATACAAGAAGCACCAAACGTAACAGATCATGAAAAGTGTTACCCTAGAGCTGACCTAGAGCTCGAACGAACTAAACTTTGTGCTATGATGGTGGAACTGGCTCAAACCATGTTTGAAGCCAGTCACCTCTTTAACTGCTCTAGTTCAGCCAGGACTCAACTGCATTTTGATGGACTATTAGAGAGATTGGAGAGGCTAATTGCAAAATCTAAAAAAGACACCATCTCTCAAGGTAAGGACAAGGCCAGTGGAAGGATGAGCATCCCTCCCAAGGATGTTTATGTGCCTAATTCCACTGAACCAAACACCATGTGTTCAATTAATCGATATTCCCAAGAATTTCTAAGAGAAATTCAAGAAGAGAAATGGGCAAAAGAAAGTGAAAATCCTCCTCCTATTGAACTTGTGGGACTTACATGACCAATTCCCACAAGACATTCCCTCCATCTATGGAGAATAGGAGGATGCCCCATCAAGTGAAGGGTTAGACTTCGAGTCTAATTCCTTACAGGAATTGCCTCACTTCATCGGCCCATGGGAAGCAAAGTCCACATGTATGAGGGCAACCATAGTCCTAGTAAGACCGCCTCTGTCTCAATCGCTCTTAGTGAATCACACAATATAGGTCAATCCTCACAACTATCATGATCCGACACCACCAACTTTGTAACTATCTATATGGCTCTAACCATGGTTACAATGAATCCCATTTCCCCTGTCACGCATCTAGGAGGCCCACAGGCACAATTAGGCACACCATTGTACACTTTCACCACAGTCACCACACCTACCATCCCCATGTATATGGTAGCCCCCACGACTGCATCCACTTACGACCAAATGGGCATATCACCCACAATTGCACCATTCCCTCCCCCCATATTTCCACAATCTCCCATTCCCCCACCACCAACATCACCATTTCCCACCATGGCATTCACCACCCCCTTCCCTCTTCCCTATCCCCCTACATTTGTTAAAGTAGTGTAAAAGTGTTACACGTACGATGTGTTACTGACTAACCGGAATCGTTACCGAACAAATATTAATCGTAAAACAGTGCTTCATCGTAAACTGTGTTCAACTCTAATCATCATTACCGAAAGACATTACCAGACTAACGTGGGTTCTTGGGAGTGGTAGGGGTCTGTTAGATAGAGGCCCTATACTAATTTCCCAAACCTTCGTTACAATCAATCAACAACACTAATGCGCGTCTTAGATCCATCATTTACATCAACTGGGCGATACTTGATTTCTATGACCTGGATACCAATTCTTCAGACTGTTCTGCTATTGGCATAGAGCAATAGTCTGGGCCACAGACTCAACAATAGTCATCCACCAGAGATAATACTTTAACCGACAGACTCGTTCATCACAACACGTATAGTACTCTTCAAATAAAAGCTCAGGTTTACTGAGGGGACTAGCTCGACCTCGTATTCGGGATCAATAGAGAATAATACCGAATTCACTGAACCCCATAAAACACACAGAACATATTCCGACCAGACATCATTTACTTATTCAACTCACACAGCAATATACCTACTTAGATTGACTCAGGGTACTTCAACAAATGAAAAATACACAACAATACGAGATGATAACAGTACTCGAATACACAATCCGTCACTCAACATTCATTACGGTGAACTTCAGTGGTCGTAGACAGAACAGAAATCAATACTAACAATACTCAGAACTTCATAACAGTGTAACAATACTCTAACAAATAATTAGGCAAAGAAAACTGGCAATTCCAGAAAAACGGGCTCTCGACCACTCTTTTTCCATTGCTTTATAAAGATGTTTACAGGATGCGCGTACCAACTTTTCGCGCTAATTTTGTGAATTCCGTTACATCCGGCAGTCATTACATTTGTCCCACTCCGGCGGCCGACTAACACTGGCACGCACGGTGGACTCGAACCCGCAAGTGATTTTTGATTACAAAAATTATTGTTCATCTATGATTCCTTCTAGATAGATATTTCTGGCTAATCTAAATGTACGGGATATTTTTTTCTTAAGGGTTTCTAATAATTGTTTAAGGGTATCGGGTTCTAAAATCTGCGCATATACTCTAATGGAACTAAGGGCGATGGCTTCAGTAAGCAAAATTTCGGCCTGTGTTTGCAAAAAGGCCTCCTGTAAATAAAAATCATTGGATAATGCCGCATCTCTGGCTGTCTTCATGTCCGTTACTTGTTTCTGCATCTCATTGATTCTGTCTTTCTGGTTTCGTACCTGATTATCCAGTCTTTCAAACTGTTGATTCTAGAATTGTATGGTTTCGTGGTAGGCATCTCTCTCTCTGCGGGCATTCGCTAAGTCCTTCTGATATTTGGTTTCCCTGTTCAATTGGTGTTTGAGCATATTGTTGACGTCGTCTAAGGATTCTTTCGTTCTCTGTAGTTGTTCCTCGGTTTGCTTAGCTTCTCTCTGCTGCTCTTGGTATTTCGTACTACGTCCTGCAGCTGGAGTCTTGTTTCTTCCAGTAAGTTTCCTAGCGTGATCCGTGTGTCTTCTGTATCTTTGATTGTTTGATTTAACTTTATTATTTCGGTGTCGGAAGCTGTCAGTAATTCGTCTTTTTCAGCCAGTGCCTTATCTCTCTGGCTTGAGTGTTCTTCCTGTGCTTGGAGTGTAGCCTGTAGTTGCTTGATCTGCTCATGTAGTGCATGATTTTCCGCTCTTGCTGCTTGTAATTCTTCTTGGAGAGGGGTGATATCCACCTCCATTATTTCCAATTTCCTTTGGAATTCTTCTCGTGCATCGTCTGTGGCTTGCTTTAGGTGAAGCGGCAGTTGTTGGGATAGATTAATTAAAATGCGACCCATAGATTCTAGTTCCGAAAAAACTGGAATGGGGTGGGATGGCAGAGGAGGGCGAGGTTGCGACGAGGTTTCGGTGAGGAGTTGTTGTGAATTTGGTGGTGAATAATTGAGGGAGGATGTAGAGGCTTCAGCAATTCCGGTGGGGTGACTGGGTTTGATGGGGCTGCGGGGTGGTTCTGGTTGGGAAATGGGGTTAACAGGCGGTGTTTTGGGGAGGGCAGAGTCAGTAGTTTGTACCTTATTTGTTTGTTCAGTTTCTGCGTTGTTTGATTCTGTGGATTCCACTGCCTTCAGTAGCTTGTCTAGTGCATCTTGATTAGATTGTTGCTCATTTTCCTGTTGTTCTGATTCTTTTTCGGTCGAGATTGATTCTGTTTCTGCTTGATCCTGTTGTTCTTGTTGTTCTGCCAATGATTCATTCTGCATTGAGGTTGCTGTATCATGGAAGGTCTCTTCTTCGTTCTTCTCTTCGTCTTTATTGTCATCGTTATCTTTGTCGGCTGAGCCTTGTGCTTCACTTTCTGAGGAGCTAATTCTGATACGTTTCTGGCGGAACAACTGATTGAGCTCTTCTTCATCTTCTTCTTCCTCCTCTTCTAGTAGCTGAACTGACTCTTTGTGCCTTAAGACTGGTCCTCGTGGTGGTGGTTGAGCGGCGAGTATGGTTGGGAAGAGGAAGGAAAGGATGTGGGGAAGTCTGGGTCGAGGGGTGGTTCCTTTGTTGACTTGTTTCACTATGGCGACACACTCCTTATGAATTCGGTGAAAGAAAAATGAGGCGAAATTAACGGGTTCTTGTGCGGCAAGGTCGATGGCGGAATAGAATGGGCGGGAGATACCGTAGGTGCGTTTTTGGAGGTTAAGGATTGCGACTAAGAACTGTAATGCAGTTCTTTCAGGTTCGGGGCGGCAGAGAATGGCGTATTCGTTCAATGAATGACGGGGAAAGAGTTCTATCATTCTGGCTACGGGGATGCTTGGGCCATTTTCGCGACCTTGTGGGGTGAGGCGGAAGGCTTCAGCGAAAGCTTGGAAGGTCACTACGGTTCTAGAGGGTAGGGAGGGGAAGATCCATTGGCGTTCGGCGACGGGAGATTGGGCGATGGCTGGGATAATTTGTGCGAAGAAGGGATGGGCTTCCACTGAGTGCCAAGGCAGCTCAGCGAAGTTGGCCAACCCTCGGATGCGCAGGTATTCTCCTACCTCGGTAGGGATACCATCACAGAAAGTTGTGTAGTTCGCCAACGCTTCCATTGCGCACGCGAACACGAATACACAGGATACAGCACGCGGATACACAGTACACAGAAGACACGAGCACACTCACAAGAACACAATAGCATTTTTTGGCACAACCGAAGAGCTTAAGTACAAACATTACGGTGGGGGGGGTAGGAAGTGATGGTTATCATTGTGCGGTGCTGGAAGGATATTGCTTTTAAATTGGCATGCATACTTGATTAATTGGTAAGGAGGGCGGCTTATGACAAAACACGGTTATATAAAACAAGTAAAGAAAGAACAGAATGAAAAGTAAAAAACAAAAGCTAAAAATGCGGTCCACCGCCGAATGATTTAATGCGGACTAGTAGCGCTTTGATACGGCCGCAGCTTTGAGCCGTTGATTGCTTTTGGAAGTGGATTTCCGGTCAACGTAGTCAACCAAAAAGTTGCTGGACCGATTTGCTCTGAGATCTTGTAAGGGCCGAACCACCATAATTTGAATTTGCCTGCGGATCTATTTGACTTTGCGTTATAGAAAAGTACCAGTTGTCCCACCGAAAATACTGGAGTCTTCAGGTTTCGATCATGCGTCCTTGCCTGTCTTAGTTGGACTTCGTGCATGATTAAAAAACTGAGCCATCGGTGCTCATCTAACTCTTTGAGAGTGTTCAACCGAAATGACAGTGAGTCTTCCGGTAGAAGTTTCTGATCGATTGCCACTCGTAAACTTGGTATAACTATCTCCATTGGTGCTATTGCTTCTAAGCCATAAGCTAGTTTGAAAGGTGTCGATCCTGTTGTTACCTTGTAGGTAGTCCGGTAGGCCCATAACACTGCAGGTAGCAGTTGATCCCATCTTTCCGGTGATTCCATGATCAATTTCTGAAGGATTTTCAGCAGAGATTTGTTTGTACTTTCGGCCAATCCATTAGCTCGAGGATAATAAGGAGAACTAAATTTATGTGTGACCTGGAATGACTGTGTAAGTGCCTTCATTAAATTGTTTACAAAATGAGTGCCTTGGTCTGAGACAATTTCCAGTGGTAAGCCAAAACATGGAAAGACATCGGTTAGCAGACACTTTGCTACTGTAACTGCTGTAGCAGACCATAAAGCCCAGGCTTCTGCCCATCTGGTTGCATAGTCTGTGCAGGTCAGTATGTAACGGTTGTTATTGGAGACTGCTGGAGGTGTAATCGGACCGATAAAATCTAGACCCCACTTCTGGAAAGGTTCCAATGGTAAGATGGGTTGCAGAGGAAAAAGATGACGTTGCAAAGGCTGTCCAGATCTTTGACAAGTATCACATTGTTTGAAAAACTGTGAGATATCTCTGTACATCGTTGGCCACCAGAGACCACTCTGCAGTATTTTCCATTGTATTTTCCGTTGAGTTAAGTCTGCTGCAAAATGGCCACTGGAAGGAATTGAGTGAGCCAAAATAATAACTGAATTAACTTCATGTGGTGGAATACAGCGAAGTAAGATTCCGGTATGATCTACATAATATAGTTCTCCAACAATTAACCGAAATCGACGGCTAAAGACTGCAATTTTCCTGCGTACTGCCGTAGAAGTCTGAGATGGAAGGCAACCATTAGTGAGAAAGGTCAAGATCTGATCATAATATGAAAATGGGATAGGTGGGTCTGCAGAATCTTCATTAATTGGTTCTGATACATAAATCGTAGGTGTCGTGTCATCTATGCCCAGCGGAGCTTCACCGAAATCTAAGCAGGATAAGAAATCTGCTAAGGCATGTGAACTGCCTGGCCGGTGAATGACTTCGTAGTCAAATTCCTGTAAGAGTAAGACCCATCGCGCTAATCGACCACCTAGATGCTGTTGCCGAACTAGATAGACAAGTGCAGCGTGATCTACATGAAATGTGAATTTACGACCTAGCAAGTAATGTCTGAATTTCTTGACAGAATATACTAGCCCAAGACATTCTCTTTCTGTTACAGAGTAATTTTTCTCAGCAGGCGCTAATCTTCGACTTGCATAATACACTGGTCTGAACCATTTATCAATTTGCTGCATCAGCACACTTCCTATTGCTATATCTGAAGCATCGACAAATACATGAAATGGGTGATCCCAGTCAGGCAGTTGTAAGATAGGAACTTGTGTTAATAAATGCTTTAAACGATCAAATGCTATCTGGCATTCCTGGGTCCATTCAAATTGTCGAGGAGTCTTGGCGATTAGCTTGTTCAGGGGCATTGCCAAATGAGCAAGCCACCGTAAGTGTCTTCCATGCCATCGTACTTGACCCAAAAAGCGCATGACTTCTTTTAGAGTAGCTGGCACCGGAGCTTCTAATACTGCCAAAATTTTATCTGGATCTATTTCGATACCTTGTGCAGATACAATGTGGCCAAGTAACTTGCCACATGAGACCGCAAATACAGATTTGTTTGGGTTCAAGCAGAGTCTATATTCTCTGCATTTCTGGAAGCAGCACCGTAAATGGAACAGGTGTGCTATCATCTTACCGAAAATTGAAAAATCGTCGAGATATACTTGCATAAATGAAGTGAGATAAGGAGAAAATATCTCCTGCATACATCTTTGAAATGTGCTTGGTGCGTTTCTCAATCCAAACCACATTACCGTACAAGCAAAGACACCCCAGTTGGTAATAAATGCAGTTTTTGGTATATCTTCTTCGGCCATTCTCACTTGGTTGTAGCCACTGTATCCATCTAGGAATGAATACATCTCGTGACCTGCTACTCTATCAAGCATGGTATCCAAAAAGGGGATTGGAAAGGGATGCGGTACGGTTGTTGCGTTTAATTTCCGGTAATCTACACAGATTCTCAATTGCTTGTTTTTCTTTGGCACAATCACAATTGGAGAGATCCATTCAGCATGCTCTACTGGCACGATGAATCCGACTTTTAATAATCTATCAAGTTTTGGCTTTACCTGAGATGCATAATGGGGATTCATCCGGTAGCTGGTTTGCTTTATCGGCCTTGATTCTGGCTTCAGCATAACCCTGTGCTGGTAGATACGAGGGTCCAATCCTTTCATGTCTTTATAGTCCCATGCAAAGACATCGGTAAATTCTCGGAGTAGCTGGATTAAGCCTACTTGAAATGTTTCCGGTAAGTTTTGCTTTATCTTCACAGGACGCGGATGATCTTCATCTCAATTGTAAGTGATCAGCTGATCTTCGGGGACATAGAACTCTTGATGTTTCTCTGTGTTGTCTGTTGGTTTAAAGAGTTGCTGCAGTTCATCGTCATGTGTCGAAACAGTGTCTTCCTTCTTAGCTTCTTCTGTGATGGGTATTACCGTACAGAATAAAGCATTCCAATTATCTACAACGGTCTGTAGATCGATAGTCCCTAAGGAAATTAAATCAACATTATTCTTCAGAAATTCTTCTTCTTCATCGTCTGACAATCCATCTAGCATATGGACTGGTTCAGCAAAATACGGTCTAGCATGTAGCTCGCAAGGTTGTGTAGCATCTAATTTTACCACATATCGTCGATTGGCTTCTTTGAACATAAGCTCTTGTGCAGACCAGTCCTGTCTTACCTTCGCATGTTTCAGCCAAGGTCGGTCGAAAAGAAGGTTGTAATCCAAAGTGGATTCCAGCAGATCTAGTATAACAAAGGTCATTTTAAAGGTCGTACCTTGCAAAGTGATGGGTCTATTTCGCACAAGTCCTACGGGATGGACTCTTGATTGATCTGCCATCCTGACAAAAAATTGAACTGGTTCGATTTCGGTCCATCCTAACCTTTTGCATAATGTTGCAGTCGCAATGTTAACACCAGAGCCTCCATCAATTAGTACCTGCGTAATCTTATGATTCTTATACCATACTGTAATCAAGGGGACTGAATGATCGACCGTAGAATCAGGTTCCGGTTGAACTGCTGTTGTCGCCGGAATACAAGAAGGTACCGGACTGAACTGTTGTTGGAACTGTTGTCGAATTCCAGGTACTAATGCTAGTAGTTGGCCCAGAGGCAGAGTGATAGATGCCTTAGATAAGATTTCCCAGGCCTGTTGAGATTGATTGACAGGCTCTACTGATGTTGAAGTTGATGCTTCTGCTGATGCGGAGGTGTCTATGGTTGGTAATGTATCTGCTGTTGATGATGTTCCTGCTGCTGACTCCCTTTGTTGCATTTCTTCCTTCGTTAACGAGGGCTGGGTTACCGGAATAGGCTCTGGGAAGACTGGTGGTTCTGCTGTGGTCCATTGACTAGCTTTGTTGTACATTCTGTGTTGCTCACGTATCCCTGGTTCAAATATTTATGCTTCCGATTGCAGTTGTTTACCGGAACGGGTCTGGACTGCAGGAGCCTATGTCTCCACCGGTGTGATTTTTACCATGTTGGCCATTGGATTTTGACGTTCCTTCTTCCTTTGATCATACTCAGCTGCATCCTTGCAAAATCTCCTAATATGTCCAAATTCACCACAAAAATGGCAGCGTGGTGGTGGTAAATTGGGATTTTCCGGTGGTGGTCCGTTCTGCCAGCGATGTGCATTATAGTTGTTATTCCTCTGTCCTCAGTAATTTCGATATCCTTGCTGCTGGTTGTTTCTCATTTGTGGAGGCACATAGTGGTTGGCTGGCTGCCCTTGTTCCTGGATAATTGCATTGACAGTCGCTGTTCCTTGTACTCTAGCGTTGTATGCGCAGTTTTCGGTGGTGTGTCCGGCAATGTTGCAGATAGCACAGAATGTCTGATTAAGTGCGCAATTGGCACTGGTATGTCCTGAATTTTTGCATATGTTGTAGTATACTTGTCTAGTCATATCTTCTGCAACATTTTTGTTTGCTTTTAACCATTCCAAGTCTTCTGTAAATCCACCGACTTTGTTTTCCAGTTGCAAAGTCATTGTAATTACTGCATCGAGTGTCATAGCTCCGACACATCTTATGATCATGATCTGCTTAAGTTGTGGAACCAAGCCATTGATGAACCACTGAGTGATAACATCATCTGGTAAGTTAGCATGGGCCGGTGGTAACTGCCTTAAGTGTGTTCTGAAGAGAGTAGCATACTCCTGTATGGTTTGATTTGCCTTCTGTCTGTTATTCTGCAGATAATCAAAAATTTCGGCTGGATTCTTTTTTAATCTGAATCGCTGCAGAAAAGCATCTCGTACTACTTCGTAGGTGCCGAAATGATTAATATCATATTCTGTAAGCCATCTAGCTTCTTCATTAACAAGTGTAGATTGGAAAACAATAGCTTTATACGCCGGATCCGGTGGATGGTTTAGAACTGCGTAGCTTATCTCGAAAGTGCGTACGTGAGCATCCGGATCATCTCCTGGAAATCCACCAAACTTCGTGTATGTTACTCCCGTTGGAGGTGGCCTGGGTTGACATATCTGTTGTTGTTGTTGTCCGTTCATCGTGAGTGTATTATACCTTCCTTCTGTATCTCTGGCCTGAATATCTGAACTATCGGAAATTGTATCGTCGGATGGCGCACTTTTCGGTGTGATTATCTTGCTTGATATGCTTCGAATCTTTGTTTCGAACAGCCTTCCTTCCTCCTTGATGTCCAATGTATGGGAACTTGCTTTCAAGCGTGGTGATTGGGCTGAGGATTCAGCAGAAAATGCTAAATCGTCACCGAAAAACTGTGATTCTCTTATCGAAATTTCACCGGAATGAACCGAAATTATGCCCGAATTCGGTGTTTTTTCGCCTTCGCCGATTTCTTTGACTAGAGTGTTTCTAATCGTAGATGAATCTGAATCTTTTTCCAAGATTGTTTAACTAGATTCCCCCTGTGCCTTGGTAGATTCTGGAATTACTATATCTTCGACAGAATGTGCCGAAATAGTACCGGAATGTTCCAGAGGCGTAACAGGTTCCACCGGAATATGACCGGAATTAGTTTTAACGTTCTTAACTTTCTTGACAACTGAGTCAGCCCTAGTTGTACTTCTACCTCCCAAAGTTGGCTTTAGTACTCCAGACTGATGGTTCTTGGGATACGTTTCACCAGATCGAGTAACCGGCATGTATCATCTTTTGTACTAATTGCATAGTATTACTATCGGAACAGTCTGCAACAATCTGATTTTGTTGCTACTGCCAATCAAACAATAATCTAATTCTGACAGACGACTGGCAATCTTGATGCCACCTTCCCACAGACGGTGCCAAGTGTTAAAGTAGTGTAAAAGTGTTACACGTACGATGTGTTACTGACTAACCGGAATCGTTACCGAACAAATATTAATCGTAAAACAGTGCTTCATCGTAAACTGTGTTCAACTCTAATCATCATTACCGAAAGACATTACCAGACTAACGTGGGTTCTTGGGAGTGGTAGGGGTCTGTTAGACAGAGGCCCTGTACTAATTTCCCAAACCTTCGTTACAATCAATCAACAACACTAATGCGCGTCTTAGATCCATCATTTACATCAACTGGGCGATACTTGATTTCTGTGACCTAGATACCAATTCTTCATATTGTTCTGCTATTGGCACAGAGCAATAGTCTGGGCCACAGACTCAACAGTAGTCATCCACCAGAGATAATACTTTAACCGACAGACTCGTTCATCACAACACGTATAGTACTCTTCAAATAAAAGCTCACGTTTACTGAGGGGACTAGCTCGACCTCGTATTCGGGATCAATAGAGAATAATATCGAATTCACTGAACCCCATAAAACACACAGAACATATTCCGACCAGACATCAGTTACTTACACATAGCAATATAACTACTTAGATTGACTCAGGGTACTTCAACAAATGAAAAATACACAGCAATATGAGATGATAACAGTACTTGAATACACAATCCGTCACTCAACATTCATTATGGTGAACTTCAGTGGTCGCAGACAGAAAAGAAATCAATACTAACAATACTCAGAACTTCATAACAGTGTAACAATACTCTAACAAATAATTAGGCAAACAAAACTGGCAATTCCAGAAAAACGGGCTCTCGACCACTCTTTTTCCATTGCTTTATAAAGATGTTTACAGGATGTGCGTACCAACTTTTCGTGCTAATTTCGTAAATTCCGTTACATCCGGCAGTCATTACATTTGTCCCACTCCGGCGGCCGACTAACACATTCCAAACCTTTCTGGCACCCACCCCTATAAATAACGTGTTCAACATTTTATATCAATGTGTTTTCCTGTTACAGCAGGATTGTCAAAATTTAGATGCACAACATGCAAACTTGTTCAAAGACCACGAGACATTACAAGAATGAATCACGGCCGTGGAGAAGGACAAGGTGGAACTACAACGCAACTATGATACCTTACAAAGACAGTATGAGGAATTATTGGTCAATCCCCCTAAACCAGATAAACGGGCGCAACAACATCTTGAGGAAATGCTACGTGCACAATAGGCAGATAATCATAAGATATGTCATAACTTCGCATTACTGAGGAAGCACATGTCTGCAACATTAGAAGAGAACAAACGACTCCAAAAACAAAATGAAGAAAATCTAGAAACGGCAATAGAAGGTTCACTTCAAGAGATTGACCCAGAGCGGTTCAAAGCCCTCCCTTCAACCACCATGTAGACAATATTGGATACACATGCAGACCTCCTAGAGGCATATGATGCATTAGAAAAAGAACGTGACAAACTACAAAGGCAATTGGCTAGTCAAAGAGAGCAACAGAGGGAAAAAGCACCTACAACCGCCACACTTGAAGAGGTAACTGAATTGAAAGCACAAGTGGCTGCTTTGCAGAGTCACTTCTATAGTATGAATGGCAACCTTCTCCAATGGTAGAGCCAGAACCTGAAGAGCTAGTCTCGATTGAAGTTGAAGAGACATTTGAGGAACCCTACAAAGCCATGCCCACACCTAGAGGCCAATAAACAAAAGAGGGGCTCGATACATTCTAGATTGAAGCTCCGGAATGGCTACAAAAGTTAGAAAAAGTCAACCACACTCATGATGATAGAGTGGTAGTTCAGATACAATCCTCTCGTATGGAAGAAATCATAATCAAATCCGACTACTTCAAGCACTTATCTCATCATCAGTGGATTGGTATTTGTGACGATCAGTATGTACCATTTTGTGTGTTAATGGCAGATTATAACACAGAGATCAAGCATCACACCAAGAAGGAGCCAACCTTTGCAACCCAATTCACCCCTGAGGACATTCCTAAGAGTGCCACACAGGGTGCCATCTTCCAGCCTACCTAGAGGATACAGTTACTAGAAACCTACCTGGAGATGGTGCACACCCGGAACAACATGCGTTTGTATTGCAAGTATAACCCCTGTTATTGCCCTGTCGTTCGATGACAATCATGACCGGAGTTTGCTAACACAATAAAGAATGTCAAAGGATGCAACAAGTGGCTCAACTATGTATATCTAGCACCACTCCATGGTACTACAATGGTTGCATATATGATTTCCACCATTAGGCATTAGAGCATTTGGTTCAAGAATGTACCAGATGTAATGGCACAGATATGCCTCAAAATATTTGAGCTCATGCTTGTCATATTCCCTACATTCAAAAATGTTAAAGAGCCTCACCTCTCAGCCCTAGGCATTAACAAAGGCAACCTCAATCTAGTATATGATATGAGCACCACCCCATCAATAAATGTTGTATATGCGAGTCACACTTATGTCAAATATCTCCCAGCATGCTTCGAATAGACATTCAAAGAAATTTTTGTCACAGGGTTCTAGGAGTTTCACTCAGAAATCTTCATTCCCAGACCCTCTCATATGTTACACTTATTTGTTGTGGAGCAGGTCCTACACTCAGACAAGCTGTGTATGCCACATCCGGAGGTACTTGGACCAGTAGAGTGGGACGCTTTACACACATATCTAGCCAGAGAACCAAGGCTCAAGGAACATCACTTGGCCACAGATGTGGTCGAATATTACATCAAACATTTGGCTCAACAAGGGTTGGCGAGAGAGGGGGGAGTGTTGGCAGTTAGGACATGACACGACAAGGAAGCACAAGGTAGAGTGAAGGCCAGGCAGATCCTAGCAGACAAACAATCCAAAGAAGGACTAAGAAATAGAATCAATAAGGAAGGTAACTCTCCAACAAAGGAGCGTGTAGGAAGCTCCAAGGAAGTGTATGCAAAATTTTGAACCATACCCTACACACACAGTGAACACCATTGTAAATACCATTTCACCTTTTTACAACTCCATTTTGTGCAAACCAAGGTCCTCAAGCTTGAAGAGTATTAGATCTAGCCTTGTACCAATTTTCATAATTTTTAGAGTTCATTTGAGCCCGCAAATAAGCCCTAGAACCTAATTTTTAACTAGGCCGGACACTAGGTCTGGACAAGGCCACTAGCTAGTCAAAAACTATAAAAGGAGCTAGAGAGATCATTTTTGGGGAGAACAAATTGTAGTTTGAACTAAGAGGAGCTCTTGTAATTGTGTTTTGATCTTAATCAAAGCTTCCATTGTTCCGCTCTTTGTTCTTATCTGTGTGCACATATGTGTATGTGTGTATCTAGCTTGTGTGCTTCTCCATCACCACTTCATACCATCCTCATGTCTTCCCGGATCGACATTAAAAGAGGTGCTACTCACCACTGAGCTACAATCTTGAAGCTGAAGATCTTCATGATAGTGCACATAGAGTTAACCTGATTCTCTTCCATCTTTGTGTGCATATAGAGCTTCTCTCTATGCATGTCTCACAAGCACACATGTTTGTCCTTAAGACTCGCAACCCATAGGCTCAAAGTTACTACAAATAATCACAATGATCAATTTCTAGTACAAGGTTTCGAATTTAAAATTTTGGGTTAAAGTGAAAGTCACTTCAAAATGGTGTTTTGGTCTAGAACATCAAATCTTACATAAGCATCCAAGTGGGTATGATGGTATGGGACATCGTACTTGAAGCTGATGAATACTCAAGTTTAAGCTCATGTTTTTTAGTGTCCAAAGTTTGACAATTATGAAATTCATTTAGTATTTGTTTTTTTTTTCATTTGAATTTTGGATTCCTAATGGTGAGGGGACACTTCTCTTCTACATTCTACCATGACCCTAAATCTTGGATTGGACATAACAATTCTCTGGTTGGATAACATGTGAGTGGATGTTGGTTGGAAGGAGAACATAGTGGAAACATTTAAGTTAGATGTTTTAATTGAATTCAGTAAAGATTCATTTATCCAAAACAAGTTCAAGAGAATTTCCAAATTGTTCTTAAAGGGCTTTGGGTGCAGAACAAGAGGAGGAAGGAGGAGATGGAGGGAGAGAGAAGAGAGGAGAGACGTGCGGACATGCGTGGGAGCCTCGAAACCCACATAATGATCTCTCTTGAGGCAATGCTCTATATATGATGTATATATATATGAATATGGGGGTAAGGTCACATGACCCTTACATCCCCAAAAATCTCCCACTTAAGGGTCAATGTGACCATAAGTGGAAAAATATACAAATAATGATGGACTATACAATCATGTACAGGAAGAGTCCGGATCTCTACCCATACCAGATCATCCTACACCAACCACCTCGAACAAGGTGTATCCATGCACCTCAAATTGCTCTAGACTCATACCAATAAGAGTCGAGCTCACATCTAACTGATGCAAGAACTGATGAAGTTCCTGCAAAGCTCCCACTCGCTCTATGCCTATGTCAATCCTCGATCGACTGACAACTCTAAGTGCAAATGCTCCAATAGCAACTGCAATGTCTGGTCTCAAGCATAAGAACTCGTACATCAAACTCCCGAACGCTGACGAAATATGTGCTATCCTAGCTAATCTAAGCATGTCAGCCATGCCTATATCCAAGGCATCCAAAGCACCATCATCAAGACCAACATGTCCTGACATATCTGTGTCAACATTTGGCATGAGCGAATCCAAGAATGACTGCATGATCGCTGACTCATCAACATCTAAATCAGTCATCATATCAACCAAGGATGTGTCTAGATGTGCATCCTGAGAGCTAGTATGCTCTGGCATACACTGTGTATCATAAGAGCTATCCTTCTCTACCACACTAAGTGTATCATCATGCTCCACATGAGCTAATTGCACAACATCAATACCAAGATCAAACTGATGATCTAACTCTAACTGAGTATCATCACAATGCTCTATGTGAGCATCCACATCATGCTCTAAAGCATCCAATTGATCATCCAAAGTGTGCTCCATAAGAGCATCCACATGATCAACCAAACCATGCTCTACATAAGCATCATGAGCATCCAAAACATGCTCTACATGTGCATCCATCTGAGCGTCTGAATATTGCCATATATGTGCATCATGAATATCACTAGACCTATCTGTAAGTAGACAAAATGAGACATGACGAGTCTCACATCGCACATAAGGTTGAACTCCCACTGAGACGAGACTGTCTCTCACATGAAGTACCTGTAGTGGATACCTGTGCCCAATCCTGGCACCTCTGACAAGCATAAGCTGTCCCAACTGCAACTGAAAATGATGCTCACCAAGGAATGCATAACATCTGCTCTCCTGTAACTAGCTAACTGAAATCAAGCTCATAGGGAATGAAGGCACATAACGTACATGTCTGAGTATAAGTGATGCTCCACTAGGTAGCATAAGGCATACATCTCCTGCACCCTCAATGTCATATGTCGTACCATCAGGCAACTGCACACATCCATGACTCTCACCTGAGAATCGATAAAACCACTCACGGTGTGGAGTAATATGAAAACTAGCTAATGCATCAAGCAACCAAGCCATATGTGTGCTATCCAATGAACAAGAGGAATCCTGAGATGAATCATAGAAGAAAGTGATATCACCATCATTGGCATAATCAATTGCCATAGACTCTCCTGAAATCACTACCTGACCTGCATCACGTGCATATCTCTGACGTCGTCGTCACATCCGCCTGAAGCAACATCGTCGAATATGGCCCTCATGACCACAATGCCAACATCGAAGTCGTTGATGTGATCTATGTCTCACATGAGTCAATGGACTCGCATACATATCATGTAGTCTCTTCCATAATGCACTACTCGTCTTCTCATACATAACAGACTCGTATATAGAATCCTCAAGTTGTGACCGGATAATGGAGCTAGCCAATGCATCCATATCCATTCATACGTGGTCGGGCATGTCACGAGGCCTCTGTGCATCTCTATGCACATATATGTGTAACCCTGCACGAACCAGTGTATGCCACATCTGATCTTTCCATCTCGGAAAGTCAGTGCCATCAAATCGAGAAGAGACCATGCTGACAATCCAAGAGACTAGAAACAATACTCTATTCTGAATAGGATCACACCTGTATATCGATATGCATAACTCACATCACAAATGTCTCGATGGAGAAGAAACCATGTGAATCACATGTCACATAACCATGCATCTAGCATGCATATAAAACCATGAGCATAAGCTTGCTCACCAAGTCTCCAAAGTGACCAAGTAGATATGAAAGAATCCTAGGAAAATTTCGGTAGAGTATCCCCTATAAACTGAGCAATCAAACAAGATAACCAATATCAAAAGAACAATGAGTAATCTATCACCACCTGTCACTGATCCAATCAAGGATAATGGCAAATATATATGCCCACAAACTCATGGCAATATATGCCAATGCAATGGCGATACACCTCCCACTCAAGAATGAATCCTGCAAGATGGTCCAACCTGTCACGAACAATGTGTGACCAAGTCCAACTGAATGGAGATAATCAATGATCCAAAGCTATCACACAAGGTTCAAGATCCCCTAGAGTTCTCTTCTAGCATAAAAGCTGTCAAAATTTTGGCAGCATCTCCTGTGTAAAATGGACTCTGAACCAAATAAACCATGTGGGAATCACCATCCACATATGCCAAGAATCACACTAGCAAATAGATATCAATTAATGACCAAATGCTAATAATGGTGACAAACAAATGTGTAACTGAGTCTCTAATCTGGATCATGTACTTGCAAAGAAAACAAAGATACAAGTACCAACGAAGATCCACAATCAACTCTCACAGAATTTTGTGCAACCGGTAACTAAATCCATAACCAAGTGGCATAAGCAAGATATAGACCACAATGCCACTATACATCCATGATCGAACTCATGATGAAATAGACATCAAAAGAAGTATACCACAATGTCATCTTACATGCCAAACACGTGACAAGGTCATGCTCTACTCTCATACGGAGGAGCTACCACAATGATCATACATGTACAATGCCTTCAAGCTCTAAGAATAAGAGCTTGCAAACCAAAAATTCTCTCTCGAAGAAGTTCCAAAGAAAATTCAACCTCCAAGTGCAATTAGGGTTCTTGTGGCAAAAATGTGTTGCTCTGTGTTCTGCTGTTTCAGAGGTGATTACCTCTGAATCTGAACTTTTGATCTTCAGCAAACTTCAAGATCTGATTCTTGGCTACATAATTACATAAAGAACACCTCAATCGGAGGTGCGTAGCTCAAGATACACACAAAACAAGCATCAGCAATCAATTTCACCTTCACTTCCAACTTCTGCTCTGTATTTTGCAGTTTCGGTGACCTTGCACTCAGAATCTGAATCTGAGTTCTTCTACAAAGTTGTGCCTATCTTTCCAAGATACACATAGCAAGTTGAATCATTGCATTCCGAGCTATAGAACTCATCTTATGATCCAAAAACTGACCTGCTGTCATAGTGAATGTAGATTCGCCTTCTATAATAGTCTGTGTTTTTTTAATTTTCGGAAGTCTAAAACTCTGAAGCAGGTTCTGCGCCCTTCTGTGAAGTTGTAGTTCTCTATGTTAGCTATGCATAAAACTTTCAAACGCATCAATCCAAGCTTTGTAGCTCAAGTTATGACCGAAATACTGAACAGCTATCAAGAGATGTCGACCTGCACTTCTACCTCTTCTGACCTAAGCTTCCATTGAAGCTTCTTGCACACAAGCCTTCAACATACTCTGATACCAATGAAGGGCTTTGGGTGCAGAACAAGAGGAGGAAGGAGGAGATGGAGGGAGAGAGAAGAGAGGAGAGATGTGCAGACATGCGTGGGAGCCTCGAAACCCACATAATGATCTCTCTTGAGGCAATGCTCTATATATGATGTATATATATATGAATATGGGGGTAAGGTCACATGACCCTTACATCCCCAACAGTTCTCAAATTCTTAGAATGTCCATTCATTTTGTTGGGTCCATGCACAAGTGGTGCGTAGAAATGGACCATGATAGCTGCAACGGGCACAAAGAAAACCATCATGAACATTAGATTTTATTGTGAATTTCTATATCTCATTATTGGTTCATAATTTCAAGAAAATAATGTTACCATTGCATCTAGAACATGGTAAAACGATAAGATCAATTGTCTACTTGCTTGATTATGATATCTATAGGTCGTGTTTTGGATTGTTTACAACATCAATTCATAACTGCCCTTGAACAAGGAGGACTTGGCCACTCATGTCATGAGTCTTGTCAATGCCAGTCTTTGGGATTCAAGGAGTCATGATCTCCAAGTACTTTCCAAGTTCTAGTTCTAGCTCTAGTCTTGTTCCTTGTTCTAGCCGTGTCTAGTCTAGTATTTTGGACATCTCATATTGCCCTCTTGTAATCTCATAGTTCAAGATCTTATAGAACTATTTTTTATGTCTAGCTCATCTCCCTCAAGGGAGTTCTTATAACTCAGATAACTTGTTGCATACCTTTGATAGTGAGTTGTAGGATCTCTTGTATTTTATCTAGCCTAGTTATCGATATCTGTCAATCCCGACCTATGGGTCTTCTTGTAAATGTCCTATATTCTTGTATTATTTCCCTTGCATGGTTATTTCATAATCAAAATCATTTTTAGAATCTTGTTCAAGTCTATTCAAAGGGCAAAATCTAGTGTCCCCCTCACATTTTGGCAAGACTGACTTCATCAAGACGAGGCACCATGGAGGTTGCTTGTGAAGAAATATTTTCTGCACTTGAAGTTATTCAACAACAAGTCCAGGAGATACAAGAAACCCAAGAAAAAATTCAATACTAGAATATTCAAGGTGTAATCACAAGACTTCAAAGGAAAATCTAGGAGCTACAAATCATAGTAAATCAATCTTGCTTAAATACCCCACCCCCATGGAAACTAATCTAAAGAAAATCTTGATAATCAGCATGCCTAAGAAATTTGATAGGACAAGATCAATTTTTCATGGATTTCTACAGCAGGTGAAGTTATTCATAAGAATGCAAACAGACAGGTACCCAAATGATTCTTCTCAAGTATGACCCCTAGGATGAAACCGTGCTCGTCCATGGTTTGCACCTATCCTTAAGAAGTATATGGATATTTTTGTATGATTTCAAGGCCTTTGATCAAGAGTTTACATCTTCTTTTGGAGATACCAATTGTTCACGTGTTGGAAAAACAAACTTAAGGAAGTCACTGTGAGAAAATATGTCTGCTTCTATCTATGCATCAAAACATTAGGGGAAACAATGAACCCTCCTTGAGCCTTTTAGATTAAGGGGTGATTAATGATGGACCAATGAGGAGAGGGTGGTGGCCACAGTCTAGTCCTTTAATCACATAGACTAGGCATAGGCTTCCCTTGTTTTTGAGTGGTAAAAAGAGAAAAACCCACCCACAACTTGTGATTTTTCTTGTGTGAGCAGTTTTTAGAAGTAAGGAACCAATTATAGCCTTGGATTTCAATGATCTTCAATGTTTGAGATCTATTCCCTAATAAAAAATGCACCATCTCATATGATCCATTAGATATAAGCTCCATCAAATGGTTGTGTTTGAAGGGAGACTAACATGAGCGCCTAAAATCTCCTCCATTGGATCTCCATTTCATCGAATGGTTGAGGATGGATTTTGATAATCAAAATGCACCTTTCGATAAGCACTGTCAGATGCAAGATTGATCAGATGGATATAGATGAGCTCGAATATGTGCTTATCTTGACATGCAGCTATCTGTTTGATGGAGGCCTAATCAAATGTTTTTTATCGACTGCAAAAAGTGGATCAGCCATAATTGCAGTGCACTATCAGATTTGGCATGATTTAAGGGTTAAAAAGGCTGCAGAGAGTATGAAAAAAACATATGTCAAATTATGCGAAGTCTCACACATGGAATACTCTCTCTGTATAATTTAATATTCCTTTTAATTTAAGTCATTCTATTTAAGAATCCAAAGGCCAAGAGATTCTCATTTTTTGAACTCAAATAGAAAATTCTATCATATGTTATTTTATTTGCAAAAACCACTTGCTATTTTTGAAGCCCCTTCAAACCTCTTGATTAAGACTTTTAATCCCTAAAAATTAGGGATCCTTACAGGGCCCATGCAGGGATCACTTTTTCCCCTAATGATTTAGATAAATAATTTGTGACCTCACACGGCATGAGGATTATTTTATCTATCGATTTCGATGGAGCTTACATGATGATGTCAAGGACCCATGCAAACCATGTCCAAGGTAAATACTCACCAGTGCTTGGTATAAGAAGATACATGCCTACCTGATTGCACATGGTTTTGAGAACAATCCAACTGAGATCATCTTATATGTTAAGCATGCAAATGATGTGCTTCTGATCATTGTTGGCTATGTTGATGATGTGCTGCTCAGTGGTCCTCATGAGAAGCATATTTGTGATTTTAAGGCTAATTTTCATGCCTCATTTGAGATGTCTGATTTTGGGCATTTGCATCATTATTTGGGCATTCGGTTTATGCAAGTTGATGACAGAATGGCTGTGTCAAACAAAATATATTGACACATTATTGGAGCGTTTCGGCCTTGAAGATTGTAAACCTATTGCGACTCCTATGGAGACAGGTTTACAATTGAGTCTTCATGATGCTTGAGATGCATTTGATGTTGTTCTCTATCAGCACGCTATTGAATGTTTGAATTACGTGTGCATTACTCGGCAAGATATTTGGTTTGATGTCTCGCAGATAAGCAGGTTTATGCATTGCCCAGGTGTCAAGCATTGGCATGCAGCTAAGCACATCTTTCACTACTTGAGTGGTACCCGGCTACTTGGATTGTTTTGTCCCAAGGAGGGATCACTACCGCAAGATTTATATGCTTTTTCTGACTCTGGCTGGGCTGGTTGCTATGACACTTGTGTGTCCACCAGTGGTTTTTGCTTCATGCTTGGTAGCTCATGCATATCTTGGTTGAGCAAGAAGCAGCTACTGTGGCCACTTCTAGTTGTGAGGCTGAGTATAGGGTAGCTTTCACAGTGACTGTTGAGTGTGTGTGCCTCAGACGCCTTATGGCTAATTTAGGTGTTCGTCAGTCTTCTTCCACCACCATCTTCACTGACAGTCAGAGCACATTCGCAGTTGCTAGGAACCCTTTGTTCCATGCTCGCACTAAGCACATTGAGGTGCACTATCATTATGTCAGGGAGAGGTTCTCTATTGGAAAGATCAGTTTGGCATATGTGCCCACTCAGGAGAACATCGCAGACCTTTTCACAAAGGATCTGCCTAGGGAGAAGTTTGAAGCTTTCTGCAAAGCTTTGGGCTTACTTCCTTTTGTGGATTGATTCCACATAGCTTCGCACTTCCTTATACATGAGTGCCAGCTTCTTGTTCACCGCATCACTCCTAAGGGGGATTTGTTGATATATTTAGGTAGTGATGTGTGTGAACACAATAGGACCTCCGAGGCACCTTTTTCTCTCTTTAGGAGGTTTTTTCCCCCCGACTTGTATATATGCCTATAACCCTAACGGGTCACTTATCTTTGTACATTCTCTTGGTAATACATTCACTATTGTGTGTTATGATCCAAGCTTCTTCTTCTTCTTCCTTGTGTTGTTTGTGTGCTTTTGTAGACCTCAAACTCCAACAAGCCTAAGATCAACTATCTACTTGCCTAATTTTGACATCTGGAGATCTTGTTTCGGATTACTGACATCATATATCCGTAACCACCCTTGAATACCTTTTATAAGGAGGGCGTGGTCACTCATATCCTCGGTCTTGCCAATGTCAATCTTGGGGATTCAAGTGGTTGTGATCTCCAAGTAAGTACTTTTCGAGTTCCAATTCCAGTTTTAGTCTTGTTCCTTGTTGTAGTTTTATCTAGTCTCGTATTCTAGACATCACATCTCATCCTCTTGTAATCTCCTAGTATGAGATCCTCTCTCGTTATTTCTTGTACCTAGTTCATCTCCCTCAAGAGAGTTATTGTAATCCAAATATCTTGTTTCATGCCTACAACCTTTGGTTGTGGGATCTCTTGTATCTTGTCTAGTCTAGTTATCCATACCTATCAATCTTGGGTTGGTGGACTTCATGTATGAGCTTCATATTCTTGTATTATTTCTCATGCGTGTGATCTTCTAATCAGAAGCATATTTCTGAAATCTTGTCAATGCTCATAAAGTACAAAATAACTCATAAGCTTAGTCTAGTGTGTAATTCTCAAAAAAGGAAAAGAGGTCTTAAGTTCAACCCCCATGGAGAGCATGGGGAGAGAGTTTTGACCAAAGAATTTTTGAAGCATCCACTCAAGTTAATGAGAGTTAAATTGGATTTTTGTGAAATTAAACTCAAATGGTAAGTATGCCTATCACTAGTAGACTCCATGGAAAGTGTAAAAGCAATGTTGAAGATTTCACATGCATGTGGACTCCCGTTATTCCAAAAGTCAAAGTTGGTCCCCAAATCTATATCTACCCTTCCATTAACCTTGAAATTTAAAAGAACAATCATACACCCAAGAGGCCCCCTTTATCCCCACTTTCCAGTGCTAGCATCAGAGCGATCTACGGGTATTGGACCCTAGACCTTTAATCCAAGGCTCAATGTGTTTGACATGCACCCCCAACTTAGAGAAGATTATGTTAGTTAAAAAGATTATGCCTTTATATGCCATTAAATAAATCTATAAACTTATCGAAGAGATCACACATCAAAGAGAAACTTGTAAAAGGGAAGAAATTATCTAATGTGCTAAACTATCTTTGTAAGAAGGTAAAGCAACAAAAAAGCATTTTTACAACGATGGGAGTGCACGTTTGCTCTGAATATTTGTCTACTTACATGAACCGAACAGTGTGACAAAAGGATGGGACTCATGGAAACACTAATCACATCCCATCCTAACCAGGATGAGGCCCAATGAATCAATAGGGCTGAAATCCACAACCTAGCGTTTTTCATTTAACATTCTAATGAAACATTTTCTACACATGCAGGCATATTAAACAAGAATACCTTGAGATGGACATGTTTTTGGGTGGCTGGACATAACTTTTTGGGTCACCCGAAAAGTGTCGGTGGCCAGATTTCCGGTGGTCGGAGATGAACTTCAGGTCGCCGAATTTAGGTGCACATGAGAGTTCGGTGATCGGATTTTAGATGGCCATAGAAATGAATTTTGGGTCATCTAATTTTTAAGTGCACATAAAAATTTGATGATCGGCTTTCAAGTAGCCAAAGACGGACTTTGAATCACTTTTAAGATCATCAAATTTAAGCCCAAAAAATATTGTATGTATGTTGAAGAGTTAAATTGTTTGCACAAAACAAAGCAAGAAAAAATTAATCGCAAAAACAAAATTTGTAAAATAACAAAAAAAATATTAAAAAAAAGCATAACGTTAACCGTTGTACTTTTAGTCAGAAATATTAATAAAAAAAGCCTTTACCTTAAATCAGGTGACCCGAACGGACTGGTGCTAACCAGCTCCAGTCCGGTGACCTGAGGGTCTTTGGGTCACGCAAAAAGCGTAGATTTTCCCCGAAGTGCGGTGAATTAAGCATCATGTGCGAGCCCTATGAGGTCAGAAGATGGATAAGATTAAATGGTGGTTCGCTTCAAAGTTCATAAGGTATTGGTAGCCTTTGCGACTTCTGTTGGAAGGTCTTGTGTTAACTTTTCATGCATGTGAACTTCATAGTACTCCACAGTTGGAAAAGGACCTCTCTCTTTGAGGTCATGACTTATGGATATTCAGTTTTTAAAAAAGTATAGTGAAGGAAAATCTATCCACATTTTTTGAAGTTCTCTGCATCTTTGTTTTATTTTTTCTTTTCAGCTTGAGAATGTACAAACTTAAATGTATACACTCTGACACAACCCCATAAGGTGGGGGCTCCTATATACAGAATTCATCCAACAGAAAGTCATAGATGAAACTTGACAAACTTGGTCTCCACAAGGACTTCAAGACAAGATTTGGGTCCCAATAAGCATGAGCTCTTCATAGATGTACGCAAAGAGATATGAGTCCCTAATGACTTATGCCTGAAGTTGTAATTTATCATGGCACAATCAAATAAGCAGATTGCATTTCATGGATGTATCCACTTGACATCTTTATTGTTGGCATCCCCTTCATTCACCTTTTTTTCTTCCTTTTAATGTAAGATGCTGGAGATCAGAAAAGATTTTTCATTACCCCTCAAGCTGCTGCACCCACAGACTTCACATGATGTGTGCATTCAAATGCCCATCTGCCAACATTCAAATCACCCCACCTCTGACATGCACCTAGTAGCACAGGCCGAACTTCACTATCAAATGAATCCCTGCGTGAAATAAACTTGAGGTCTTCAATCATCTCCACAGCTTGAGTGAGGCATCCTAAACGCCCAAAACCATCAATCATGCATGTAAATTGTCGTGAATCTGGATACAAACCAAATCTTGTACTCATTTCTAAGCAGCAGTTTTGGGCCTCTTGCATTAATCCTAGCCGACAATATGCACTCAATACGCACACAAATGTCACCTCATCAGGAGAAAGGCCCTCATTTTTCATCTCATCAAAAACAATCAATGCTTCTGCAAACTTTCCATTTTGGACATACCCTGCGATTAAAGCATTCCAACAGCTGACATTCTGCAAGGGAAGCTCATTGAGCACTTGCCTTGCTTTTGTAAGTGCACCACACTTGGCATACATATCAACCAGAGCAATGCAAAGGTCCACACTCTCTGCCAAAAGCCCTTGTCTTGAGATCTCATCATGGATCTTCTCCCCCCATATAGACAATCCCAACCTGCCAGTTGCTCTCAGCAGGCAAACCAAGGTTACCACATTCGGAATGAGGCCCTCCTCCTGCATCTGTTCAAAACATTCAAAAGCCTGTGTGGTTTCACCATGCTCTACATATCCAGCAATTAATGCTGTCCATGACATAGTGTCTCGGTTCTGCAGCTGTTTCAGCACTTCAGCAGCTTTTGTAAGTGCACTGCATTTGGCATACATGTCAACCAATGCAGTACCTAGTACAGTATGACTATTGAGAAGGTCACGTTCCCTAATCTGATCATGTATACTCTGCCCTTCTACAAGTGCTCCTATGTTGCCACAAGCTTTCAATGCACAAATGAAGGTCACAACATTTGGAGAGAGTCTCTCATGCTGGATCTGCCAAAAACAATCCAAACCCTCTGCATTTTCACCATGATCTACATATCCTGATAATAATGCATTCCATGCAATGATGTCCCGAACACAAAACTCCTTCAGCACTTCTTGAGCTTTTGCAAGGGCACCAAATTTGCAATACATATTTATCAAAGCAGTGCCAACCACAGTATCCTTCAAAAGATGTTGCTTACAAACCTCGTCATGAATACTCTCCCCCTTTGCTACTTCACCAGTATCTCCACATGCTTTCAATACAGATGCGAAGGTAACTGCATTTGGGGACACGCCTTCATATTCCATCTGCTCAAAGCAATCCAGTGCCTGCAAACCCTTACCATATTCGGAATATCCTGCAATCAAGGCAGTCCAAGAAATAGTGTCTCGGACAGGAAGTTCCTCGAGCACTTGTCTTGCTTTCACAAAATTACCACATTTGGCATACATGTCCACTAGAGCAGTGCCAAGGACAATGTTATTTCCCAGCAATCCCAACTTAATTATCTCATCATGAATATGCTTCCCCTTATCAGCTGCTTTTAAGTTGCCACATATCTTCAGCATGCAAGCAAAGGTTACTACACTTGGTGATACATGTTCATACTGCATTCTCTCAAAACAAGTCCAGGCTTGCCCAAATTGTCCATGATCCATGTATCCCATGATCAGTACATTCCAGGCGATCACATCAGGATCAGGAAGCTTGTCCAGCAACTCCTGTGCCTTCAGAAGGACACCGCACTTTGCATACATACCCATAAGTGCAGTGTTAAGCACCACATTATCTTTCAGTAAACCATGCTTCAGGATTTCATTATGGATTTCTTCTCCCTTATCAAGCATTCGCATGTCACCACATGCTTTCAGTATGGAAACAAAGGTAGCTGCACTGGGAGAGATGCCTTCCTGTCGCATCCGTTTGAAACAAGAGAGTGCCTTGTGACCCTTGCCTATATTGGCATATCCTCCAATAAGTGCTGTCCAAGTGAAAACATCCTTGCTTCTGAATCTATCGAACAAATTTATTGCTTTCAGGAGGGAACCACATCTTGCATACATGCACACAAGTGCATCAGAACACTGCTCAAGTAATCCAGATTGTTCAATTTCATCATGCACTTTAGTGCCCCTGCACAAATCCTTCTTACGGCTGCAGTCATTGAGAAGAAGCACGAATGCAGAAATGCCCCTGGAACATGGATGAACTAGCCCTATTTGGTTCGGCAACCGGGGAGCATTAACAAATGAATTATACCAGCACTCTATCCATAGTCCATCGATTCCTAGTGATTTGTATTGAAAGCTAGCCCTGCTGTTTCTTTTACCCAGCAACGAAAGTACATGCATACAACACGGCAGTTTCTCCATGTGAAGTGTTGGGAGGGTCCATTCTCGGCAGCATAAATTTATCGAGTGCCATCTTTGGGCTTCAAGAGCAATCAAGCATAATGTTATTCTCCATGACTCTCCAAAGAAACTCAATGCCAGGGCATTCTCTTTACGCCATCTTTGACCCTCCAAGATTGGCCATAAGGCGAGGAAGTTTTTTCGCCAGCCAGAGCAGAGGTTATGATTTGAAGCTTAAACAAAAGACCCACTGTACAACCTACTTAAAGATTACAAAGAGGTTGAATACTTTTGATTTTGTAGAGGTAGACAGCATTCAAAAACAAATCAAAAGAAAAAAATAAAGTCATCCACTGAACTATGCAAATCCACCCCTCCATGAAGAGAGATAGAGAGGAAGGAGGCGAAACAAAATTCTGAAATTTATAAGCAGAGTTCAACAATGGGCTGGCAGAGCAAGCCCTGTCCGTTGGCCACTCGAACTCCAAAGCCTTTATCATTCACTAATTGAGGACAAAAATCAGCAGTCGTATCTTCATCAGAGGGGGGTTTCGGACTTTGAGCGTACAAGCTGAGATTTGGACCTCTATAGTGCAAAGAATGCATAACCTGTAGAAAACAAATTGGCTTATGTGAAGAGAGTTTGTATTTTCAAATAGTCGCGTCAGGCTGTAAAATGCCACAAATCCTCTTTAAATAGGCCACCTATGGAAACTCCATAGAGGCCATTGCTTTGCACTCCTATGGGAACTCCATAGAGGCAAAGCACTACGGAAGCTCCAAATAAAGACATTGTTTCTTTTTAACCATGAAGATATATTAAAAAGGATGCGTATTGCAAGAACCCCATCTACGGTCATAGAAGATCCATGAGGGTCAAGGATGGAATGATCATATTTTACACTAGGTCCATGTTGTTGAATATCAGAGTGCCAATAGTAAAATTCTTGAAGATACATAGTATTGAAAAATCCTTCAAGATCCATCACTCACTTGGATTCTAAAGTTGAAAAATTTTTCCAAGCCAATGGTATTGTTGAGAAAATCCTCAAAGGAAAGGCAAACTTACAGAAAGTCTCTCCCTAACAGAATGATAGTGCACCTCAATTTGCTTTCGTGTGAGCATGAAAAATAAGTGTCTTGAACTCACAGAAAAGTGGTAGCGATTGGAGATTATACGACACCTAAATCAACCATAATACACTTGAGCCCAACACACTCAATACATGTTATCGATTTTGCAACTAGAGTTTGCCATAGTAGGATGATTTTCTTTGTTCAAGTTTTGAGAGTTGGAAAGCACACAAACAAGAAAGGATATATATAGAGCACACCACATAGTATATTAGTAAGTGTGGAATATACATAGATAAGATGAATAGCATGCCAGGATTATAAGCATATTGTGACACAAGTGTCACAATGGCTTTGAGTTTTGGCAAATACTTAGTTTTCAGTCTGTTTATGGTAGAAAGCTAGAAGTTTGTAGTTTTGTTTTATTTTCTATTTTATGAAAAATATTGCTCAATGGAAAGTCGCAAGAAATGAATCAACAAATAGGATCTAAAAAAGTGTCAATTGGGAATAAGAAGGTGAAATGGTACATAAATACCCAGAAGAAGAGAAGAACATACAATTATAGACACTGCAATGTATGTTTTCTCTTCTTAGTATGTGATGTGAACTTGAGCATGGATTCTCTATGTTTGGCCCATGATTATTCCACTATCCTGAGAGTACCTTCATTTTCTTCCCAAAGTCGCAACACATTGGCAATCCCATTGGGTCTGTGGAAGTGAGAATGGCATATGTCCAACATGGGGGGGATTCACAACTGCAATCGCTTTAGAGGACTCAGTCTCAAGTGTGTAGGCTCGAAGAATTAGCATCTCATTGCATATTGATCCAAATAATTTGATGGATGCTAAGGACTTTTTGCATCTAAACAACGTTAAAGCCTTAGAGACAGAAGGGATGCAACCTGCTAACACATAACTAGTAGAAGAGACCCACAAATAGGGAAAAGGGAAGCAACCTGCACCAAACCCAAGGAGGCAAGGGGGACTTCCACACCACTATTCATGGTTCTCCAGTAGTTAGTCAGTGTGCACAATGTAAGCCAACATTAGAGAACAAAGCAATGGCTTAATTTTCCTAGACAAGTTCTGATAGGTTTATAGCTTGATTTACTAAGAGCAAAGGATAGCATGTTAATAGGGCATCCCACTTTAGTGGGAAATAGCATAAAGGCACAAACAACCATGTAGGGAACATGAAACATGATGGGTGGCTAGATGTTTTGATCAAATATATAATGGTCAGATAAAGGAAAATTTGCTGCCACCTCACAAGGTAAAGCAATGGAGTGATTCATGCATAATGATATGGCAACTTTTTCAAACCATGACAACTTAAAGACCAATTTTTTGACGCATGTGATACGAACAGAGAGAAGATAGGGCCTTATCAATTGAAGTAACAACAGGGAAAAGAAGAAAGATTGGTATGATTTAGATTCAAAAGAATCAACATCTAAAGCCTATGATTGGAACACGGAGTCCTTATTGTATGAATAAGGGTTCATTGCATGGATTTCAAGGTTCAAGACCCTTGGGTTTCCTAGAGAGCCCCTTCGGAAACCTTTGGAAAACCCTTGGGTTTTATTTATGAACCCTTGGGAATTGTATTGAAATTGAATTGTTTGAACCTTAAGATTTCTATCCTAAGATGTGGAGCTTCATTAATTAAACAATCCAATTCAAGGCCCCTTGAGGGGCTAAGTGCAAGTCAAGAGCTCCTTGTTTTAGAAACCATGTGATTTTCAAGTGATCCAATGTGATTCCATGTGAGCTCATGTGATTGTTTGACTTGAAACCCCATATGAAGAACCTTTCTTGGGAAACCATGTGACTTAGATACATGGCAAACCTATATTTCTTGGACTATAGGTATTTAAATGGGTGGAGTTGGATGGGTGGATACATACTCTCACTCTCACAAAGTGGCAATTATCGTCAGTCTTAAGAAGCTTTACAACATTGGTATAGAGAGCCATGGTTTTATTCAAGCATGTTATAGTACATATTTTGTTGATGTTTAAAGCCTTTTGAAGTCCGCATTCATGTGAAATTGAGCCCTCAGGAATTGTGACGTCCAAAATTCCCTTCATAAAACAACACAAACACATCAGCTCTACAAATGGAATGGTTCCAGATATACTTTATACTTTAGGGACTACATTTGTTTACGTAGATAGATATGTGGTGTTGTCATCTCTACACATGACCTTAGCAGAAGCCCCACATATTGGTTATTTTGTTGGTATATTTAGGTAGTGATGTGTGTGAACACACTACGACTGTGGGGGTACTTTTTTTCCTCTTTAGAAGGTTTTTTTCCCCGAGCTTGTCTATATGCCTATAACCCTAATGGGCTACTTATCTTTGTACATTTTAGTGGTAATACATTTAGTATTGTGTGTTGTGCTCCAAGCTTATTCTTCTTCTTCCTTGTGTTGTTTGCGTGCTTCCACAGACCTCAAACTCCAACAATTGATATCATAGCAGGTTGTGCTTCATCTAGGGCATCATCGACACCCCTTTGGTCAGAGTCTCAAAATCGCATGAAATTTGGTGAGCATATCAGAGCAGTGCTTGTGCACGAAATTTCATCTTTTTGTGCCAAAGATATATACAGGTTTTGGTTTGCCAATATAAGCACCTCGAAGTCTACTACAGGTTTAGTAGAACTCGTCAGGGTAGTTGTGTTCAACTTTTTTAGATACAATCATTTTTTGCATCATGGTATTTTAGTTAGTGGCCATGGCTGAAAGCAGTGATGTATTCCGTATGTTGGTTTTTAGGGGTAAGTTGAACGGTACCAATTACCCATTGTGGGCTTATATGATGTGTCATGTATTGGTTGCAAATGGATTGTGGAATATTGTGCTGGGTGTTGAAAAATGTCCTATTACACCTACAAACACAGTTGCTGAAGGTGATGCATATGGTGTTGATATATGATGATATTCTTCATGTTCCTATTCATGTTGTAGTTCCTGTTGCACCTACTATAGAGCAAATTCGTTGGGATGGCAAAGATGCTCAGGCACATGCATTGATAGCCTTGTCTGTCAAACATGCCATTATTCCTCACATTCACTCTTGTAGAATAGCTAAGGATGCTTGCGATACACTTACCACTTTGTAGCAGGCAAGGAATGAGGCTCGTGTTGCTTACCTCTAAAAACACTTAAAGTGAGCACATGAATGAAGGAGATTCCATGGACAGTTTACTAACAAAGATCAAAGATTTGAAGGAACAGTTGATTTCTACTGATGAAGTCTTACGTGACAATTCACTTGTGCAGACTGTTCTAAATGGTCTTCTCGATTCATATCAGAGTTTTGCTTCTACTCTTTGTTTGATGATGAAAGGAAATCCAAATGCCTTAACATTTAAGGAGTTAGTCTTTGTTCTATTACAGGAAGATCAATCTACGAAGAACAGGTCCATTATGCGTGTTGGAGATCAAGCTTTCCTAGCTAGTTAGAAGGGCAAAGGTAAATGAAGCTCTTCTATTAGTAAGCAGAAATTTGCTAATTTTGCACAATCAAAAAAGGATGACAGAGACGAGAAGAAAATAGAAAAGCAAAAATTGTTTTGTAAATACTTTAAAGCAAATGATCATGTTACAAAGAGTTTTCCAAAACTGGTTACTAAGGAGGCAAGGAAGAAAGAGGTTGGAATGGTTGTTGTAGAGGCCTCTACACCCAAAACAAAGTCTATTAATCTTGTGCAAAATGAAGAATGGGCATTTACTATTGTTTGTAGTTTTGACCGATCTTCACATGGGCAGTGTATGTCTGTAGTAGACTCAGATGTTTGGTACTTTGGTAGTGGGGCAACCAAACATATTACCTTGTAGCACAGTTTCTTCACTTCACTTGATTCTGTCCCTACAGGGAATACTATCGCATGCACCAACAACTCCTCTTATCCTATTATGGGAGTTGGTAAGATCATTTTGACTACTGCTGCTGGTAGTTCTTTTACATTGTAAGATGCTTTATTTGTGTCAAGGATCAAGAAGAATCTATTATCAGTTTCAGCTTTAACCAAAATTGGCTTGGTTGTGCAATTGCATTAGTGCTTGAACAACAACGTAGAAAATTGGATGATAAAGTAGTGACATGTATTTCTGTTGGGTATAGCTCTGAAAGCAAAGGCTATCGTCTGTATCATCCACATACATATTCTGCCTCACATATCCCCTTTAATATCAATTCTACATTGAGCATTCTCCTTCTCAATTTTACACAAGTGACCCCTTTAACATCCACCATGAAGGTGGTGGTGTACCGAAGAAATTTCACTAACCATTATGCTTCAAAAATCAACCTTCAAACAGTCATTATCTTTCTCCAACCATGAGTTGCTCCTCTTACTTCTCATAGATACCTACCTATCTTGTAACCAACATACGTTTTTGAAGATAAGGAGAGTTCAATGCTTATTTTCTCTTGATTTTTGGAATGGATATGAAATTTATAACTACTGACAATCCTCCTTGTGATTATTCCAAGTTTTTTTAAGAGAGATGTGATCATCAGAATCACTCAGGTCCTGACGCCTTTTGGCAACACTATATGGACAGGTAGACTTTCTTCATATCGTGAACTACACAACTTCCACTTACCTGTGTGGCTACTTTTTTCTCTAATATATTTTTCTTGGTGGGCTCCCTCATCCTATAGAGAGCATCTCTCCTTATGCTATGCCCTTATCTTACAATATTCTTTCTCTTTCTTGGGGTCCAAGACATGCATAGAACTCTAAGCTCCTCCTTTAATGCATCCACTTCATTTACCATTATTCTTGGATTCGAAGAAGGACACGCACACACGTAACTCTACATAGCCTTCCATTCTTTTTTGTAGGATTAACATGGAAACAAGAAAGGATAGAGACCTATTCTACACGCAAAACAAGGAAAACACAGACCACAAAGTAGTTCATTTACCTATTGATTTAGCTACAAAAAATGGCAATGAAGATGAACAGAAATGAGGAAGAATAAGAAGAAAATAAAATGCCAAAATTTTGTTGAGGGTCTTATCATAGTTTTTCCATGCTCTATCTCTCTCTCTCTCTCTCTCTCTCTCTCTCTCTCTCTCTCTATATATATATATATATATATATATATATATATATATATATACACACACGCGCGCGCACACACACACATACATACATACATACATACATATATATATATATATATATATATATATATATATATATATATATATATATATATATATATATACATATATATATTCATTCTAGTGACTTATTCTATCTATTCATCTATACATTTATTTATATTTCTATTAATTCATGTATTTTATTATCTAACTATCTATTATAGTTTGATTCTTTGCTTCTTACTTTTATGACTGTGATAATTTTTTTCTTAATTTTCAAAATCAATAAGCACTAGAGGAAGTATTTAGAAGAATTTATTGTCTCTTATCAAACGAGAGAGGATTAGATATTCATATCAATGGAATCTTAAAACTATAAATATTTTATTCATCAGCTAAGAAGAATATCATACATTAACATTTGAAAGTACATGGTTCAAATAATCAAATGGTAGATAATCTAAGTATGCACTGTTAAACCTTTACTGTTTAAAGTTAATTCAACTCTGGGTTCTTGGGATGGTTAGGGGTCTGTAAACAGAGGTCTTGTTTATATTTTCCCAAATATACAGACTCAAAGTATACTCCTTCACAAACTTCACACGTTAACTGTTTTGAATATGTTTACGGAACACCTCAATACTACCGCACAGTTAACTATGTAACTTCTTCACGTATCGCGTTAATCCGTCAATCTTTAATACTTCATTAAGACTTAATTAAGCTTAATCAACAGAATGGATAAGTATTCAGATTACATAGGAATTTGGCAAACTGCGCTTCACTTCCGGCTCTCGCCTAGACGAACAGTCCGATGACATGACGCCTTCTACTTCACACGACTCCTCTTTCATTAATGAATAAAAAGTTACAACTTTTGCGCTATGCCTTTTCAATATGCGTGCGACTTTTCAGGGTATATATTACAAAAATTATGAGTTCCTTTCCGGTGGCTCACACTGGCATGCACGGTGGACTCGAACCCAAAAATGGTGATTACATAGTCAAGGTTCATCTATGATGCCCTGTACATACATAGAGCGAGCTAATTTGAAGGTACGGGTAATCTTTTGCTTTAAGGAATCTAACATATCCTTCAAAATTGCAGGTTCAATTAGCTGTGCATCAGTTCTAACGGAACTGGAAGCTATGACCTGGCTTATTAGTGATTCCGTCTGCATCTACAAAAATGATTCTTGGAGATAAAACTCATTGGCAATAGCAGCATCTCGCCGCAGCTTCATTTATGCTACTTTTGCATCAATGCGTGAGAGCCTATCCACCTGAACTCCCAATTGCTTTTCTCTTCGCTCAAGTTCCTGATATTGAAACTGAATGGTTTTGAAATAAGCTTCTCGCTCCTTTTGCATAGCTACAAGTTCCTTCTTCAACTAGATAGTCTTGGCAATTTCAGCTGATAATTCGTTATCTTTCTGGAACAATTGCTCAGTGACCTTATGCAATTCAGCTTCAGCTTTAAGTACATTAGCAGCGAGTGACTGGGAAGCTTCTTCTAAAATACTGAGTGTATTCCTCGTATTTTGGAGCTCATTGCCTAATGCTGTCATAGCATTTGTCTTATCTACAACTTCTTGCTTCAAGCTTGTGATTTCTGTGTCCTGTTGAGCAATGATACTGTCTTTTTCTATTAACTGTTCGTGCAGTTGCTAGATTTGAGTATGCAGAGAGTAAATTTCGGCTTTGGCTGCAAGTACTTCTTCTTGGAGGGGGCAATGTCCGCTTCTAGAAGATCAACCTTGCTCTGTAGTTCCTGTTGGATAGTCTGAGTGGCCATCTTCATATGAAGAGGCAGCTGCTAGGAGAGTTGAATGAGTAGTTGGCCCATGGATGCCAATTCAGTGAACATCACCGGGTGGGAAGAGAAGAAACAGGTTGTGATGGTGTTGCAGA
Organism: Ceratopteris richardii; assembly: GCA_020310875.1. Classification (NCBI taxonomy): domain Eukaryota; kingdom Viridiplantae; phylum Streptophyta; class Polypodiopsida; order Polypodiales; family Pteridaceae; genus Ceratopteris; species Ceratopteris richardii. The sequence goes on from CM035443.1 coordinate 74,150,560, forward strand.
CTGCAGGTGAGGTGATGATGGGGGAGAGTAGTCGAGAGAGGATAGGAGATTGGTCAATGCCTCACGAATGGCAGGTGAAGGTGAAGAGGGAGGAACTTCAGCATCAGCAAGAATGGTGGTTGGAGGAGGAAGGGGAAGACGAATGGTCGGAACTAAGACAATTCCAGTTTCATTTTGAGGCACCGACAGAACGATGTCAGTTATCGCTTCGTCATTATCGGTCGATTGTGTCGTGGTGTCTGCTTGATCGTCTGCGGCCAGTGGAGAAGAAGGATGACACTCACTAACAGTAGTATCTTCCACTGTGTCCTGTAGAGGCTCAGCATCCAGTTGTTTCGGTTCATCCTACGGTTGGACTGCAGTGACATCTTCCATGATTACATTTGGCTCTTGCTGCTTGCTAGGAGAAGAGCGTGCTGATGTGCCCTATAAAGTCGTGGTTGTATCATGGAAGATTTGATCCTCGTGAACTGCGGTTGGATCCTGCACTTGGCGCTTTGCGATGGGCTAATACGTCTACGTTTGCGCTAGAAGAAGCGTAGCAGGTCTTCATCATCATCCTCCTCCAGCATTTGCATAGATTCCTCATGTAACAGCAAAGTGTTTCCGGGGGGTGGTTGTGCTGCTTGGATCACGGGAAGAAGAAGGGTGAGAAGATGCGGCAATCGGGTACGAGGAATCTCATGCTTGGCTAACTGTTTGGAAACTGCTAAGCATTCGCGGTGAATGTGTCGGAAGAAAAAGGACATGAAATTGATGGTTTCTTGGGAGGCGGTGTCTATCATGGAATAGAACGAACGGGAGATACCGTAAGTTCATTTCTGAAGGTTTAAGGCTGCTACAAGAAATTGAAGCGCAGTGCACTCAGGTTCAGGACAATAGAGAATGGCAAACTCATTAGATGAGTGTCGGGGAAAAAGTTCTTTCATTGTCGCCATGGGGAGAAGTGGTCCATCGACCAACCCCTCCTGAGGGAGACGAAACCCATCACTGACAGTGCTGAGCGTAACGACAACACGGGGGTTTAAGCATGTTAATGGCCAGCATTGCTTGGTAGCAGGTGTGGCGGCTATGGCAGATATAATCTGCGCACTAAAGGGATGACACTCTACTGAATGCCAAGGCAATTTAGCAAAGGCCAAGAGCCCTCGAGCACACAGGAACTCACTCACATCCGGAGTGAGACCCGCACGGAAGGTCACGATATTTGCAAGAGCTTCCATGGCGCACTCAGAAATAGACGAGAACACAAAGCACACAAGGGTCGCAAACACACAAAGACACAATAGCGACTAACAGCGGGAAGAACAAGATTAAGTAGAAACACTGGAAAAATTAGGTGGTAAGAATCATAATCATAATGTAGTATTGGAAATATACTGACATAATGACGACATGCACGCATTAACATAATCAAGGCGGCCACTAATCATGTTTAGGTAGGAAAACGCAACTATTACGGTCAGTCGGTCAACCGAAACACAAAGATAAGAAAAGGAAGCCGAGTGAGAAAAATTGGAAAAGAAAAGAAATAAAAATACCGATGACACATCATGCAGACGGAGACGATGGATACTAGGGGTGAAGTTTGGAGCCATTGATCGCTTTAGGAAGTAGGACACCGGTTAAGGTGGATAACCAAAAAGTTGCAGGTCCCACTTGTTTAGTAATACGGTAGGGACCGAACCAGTGCAGTTTAAACTTTTCAACAGACCTATTCGACTTAGCATTATAAAAGAGTACTAATTGGTTTACTATAAACACAGGGGTTTTGAGGAAACGATCGTGGGTTTTGGCTTGTCTAAGCTGCACTTCCTGCAGCACCAGGAAACTCTCAAGACGCTGTTCATCCAGAGACCGTAAAGCCTCCAATCGAAAGGGAAAAGATTCTTCTGGTAATAGCTTCTGTTTGAGGGCCACCCACAGACTAAGAACTACCAGTTCCATAGGAGCAATCGCTTCCAATCCATACGCCAACTTGAAAGGAGTTGTTTCGGTTGCCACTTTGTATGTGGTACAATAAGCCCATAATCAGCAGGGATAAATTGGTCCCATCTCTCTGGACAATCTAATACCAGTTTCTTTAAGATGTTCAACAGAGATTTGTTGGTGCTTTCAGTGAGTCCATTTGCTCGTGGATAGTAGGGTGAACTGAACTTATGCACAATCTGGAAGATTTTAGTAAGCACTTGCATTAATGTATTTGCAAAGTGTGTACCTTGATTGGTTACTATCTCCAAGGGTAACCCATAGCATGGAAAAATATCCTTCATCAAACATTTAGCTACCGCAACAGCTGTAGCTGACCGAAGAGCCCAACCTTCGGCCCATCGAGTCGCATAATCCGTGCATGTCAGAATGTATCGGTTGCTAGTAACCATCGCAGGAGGAGTAAATGGGGACAATAAAATCCAAACCCCATTTCTGAAAAGGTTCAAGAGGCATAACGGGTTGGAGTGGAAAGAGGTGTCACTGTAAGGGCTGACTGGAATGTTGATATGCATCACACTGCCGCACGTACTAGGTTACATCACGGTACATCGTAGGCCACCATAAACCACTCTGTAAGATCTTCCGGTGTGTCACGTCAATCGCAAAATGTCCTCCGGTTGGGGCAGAATGAGCCATTGTAATTACGAAAGCAATTTCATGTGGGCGAACACATCTGAGCAACACGCCCGAGTGATCCATATAATATAACTGCCCTACAATTAGCCGAAATTGTCGACTATACATGGCTAATCTTTGTCGAGCAGATGAAGAGGTTGTCCCAAGCGGACATCCACTAGTCAAGAACAGAAGCAAAGTGTCATAGTAAGAGGAGGGTACCAGCAATTCCTGCTGATCATCCTGTACCGTCTCTACTGCATAAATAGGGGGTGTTGTATCATCAACTCCTTTCGGAAGTTCACCGGAATCCAACCGAGAGAGAAAAGTCAGCAAGCGCATGTGCTGACCCTAGGCGATGTACTATTGAATAGTCAAACTCTTGGAGCAACAAGACCCATCTTGCCAGTCTTCCTCCCAAATGCTGTTGGCGAACAAGGTACACCAAAGCTGCATGATCGACATGGAAGGTGAAATGTCATCCCAACAAATAATGCCGAAATTTCTTCACCGAATACAAATCCGAGACATTCTCATTCAGTAACTGAATAATTGCGCTCTCTTGGAGCCAATCTACGACTCGCATAATACACGGGACGAAACCACTTCTCCGTTTGCTGCATCAGCACGCTGCCAATGGCAATGTCGAAAGCATCCACAAAGACGTGAAATGGAAGTTCCCAATTCGGCGCTTGGAGAACAGGTGCCTACGTTAACAACGATTTCAAGCGGTTAAAAGACAACTGACAAGCTTCCGTCCATTCAAATTGGCGAGGAGTACTAATGATCAGTCGATTGAGGGGTGTGGCCAGATGAGCAAGCCACCGCAAGTGTCGTCCATGCCACTGGATTTGTACCAAGAAACACATCACTTCTTTGGGTGTCTTCGGAGTAGGTGCCTCTAGTACGGCCTTCACCTTATCTAGATCAACTTGAATTCCTTGTTTTGAGATAATGTGCCCTAGCAACTTGCCACAAGACACAGAGAATACAGATTTATTCGGGTTCAAATACAAATGGTATTCTCGACACTTCGAAAAGCAGCAATGTAAGTGGTATAGATGCACCAAAGTATCAGCAGATAAAGAGAAAATAGCTTGTTCCTGGGTTGCCCACTTACTCGCTTTAGTAAACACCTTCTGCTTCTCACGAATTCCAGGTTCGAAAATCTCTATAGCTGGCTGTAATTGCTTTCCTGAACGTGTTTGGACCACTGCTGCTTGCGTGTCTATTGCTCAAATGTACACCATATTCGCCATTGGATGTTGTTGTTCCTTTTTCTTTTTATTGTATTCAGCCGCATCTTTACAGAACCTTCGGATATGCCCAATTTCACCACAAAAATGACATTTAGGAGGTGGAGGGGATGCACCTTCTCTGGATGGACCTGCATTCCACTAAGCTTGTCCAAAATTATTTGACCGTCCTCCTCGATCATTCTTGTATCCCTGGTACGGGGTATTCCTCATTTGTGGTGGTACATAATGGTTGGCCGGTTGTCCTTGCTCCTGAATGATGGCATTAACAGCTGCTATGTTCTGTACCTTTACATTATATGGACAAGTCTCCATAGTGTGGTTTGTTGTATGGAAAATGGACAATACATTTGATTCAGAGCGCATGTTGAGCTGATGTGCCCTGGATTTTTGCATTTGGTACAATAAATTTGTTTCAAAGGATCCTCGTTGGATTGCCTGAACGCTTTCAGCCACTCTAGATCTTTAGTGAATCCACTCACTTTATTTTCTAATTCTAACAACATAGCAATTACGACATCCAAAGTCATTCCACCCACACACCGTATGATCATGATCTGTTTCAATTGGGGATTTAATCCGTTGATGAACTACTGAGTGATAATATCGTCTGGTAGATTGGCATGCACTGGTGGTAACTGTCATAAATGAGTCTAAAATAGCGTGGCATAATCCTATACATTTTGGTGTGGCTTCTGCATATTATTCTGCAGGTAATCAAAAATTTCGGCTGGGTTCTTCTTTAACCGAAATCGTTGTAGAAATGCATCCTTCACATCATCATACTGTCGGAAGTGGTTCAAATCATATTTGGTTAGCCATCGTGCAACTTCATTAACCAGAGTTGACTGGAAAACAATAGCTTTATATGCAGGGTCTGCTTGGCAATTCAGAACTGCATAATTAATCTCAAAGGTCTGCACATGCACGTCGGGATCATCTCTTGGAAAACCTCCAAATTTTGTGTATGTGACCCCTGTTGGTACCGGACACGGTGGAACAATCTGTTGCTGTTGTTTGCTATTGTTGTTGTTGTTGTTGTTGTTGTTGTTGTTGTGAGCCACTCATGGTACTGTTGTTGTTGGCGTTGTTGTTATTACCTGAATTTTGGGGAGATATTTCTTGATATTCCGGGACTGTATGGTCAACGTGCTCACTTTCCGGTCCTAAGATATCATTGAACCGATTATGTAGTTCAAAATCTAACAGCCCTTCCTCAAATTTAGTGTCAAAATTGGCTAAACTTGCACTGAGAAATGGTGAACGTAGTAAGTTTCCACCGAATAGCACTACAGTTTCACCGAAAAACTTCGAATCGCCACCAGGTAATACCGAACTCTCACCAAAAATCGTCGAATTCTCAACGTACCCAGTTGCACTGTCACCGGAAGCATTCTCATCGGATAACGCGAACCTATCACCGAAAGTGACCGAATTTTGACCGAATGAGGCAGAACTGTCTCCACACTGTGCCGCAGTACAACAAAAAATCATCGTACTTTCTTCAGAGGGGACCGAACTCCCATCGAAACGCACTAGATTCTCGCCGTGTGCTACTGAACTGCCATCGGAATTGGCCCTATCTAGCTGAACTGAACCTTTTTGCAACTGAACTTAATTGTCCTGCACTTCTACCACCAGGGGGTATTCCTAATAAGTTCAAAACTGCCCAGGGATGTTGATCTCTGTGGTATTTGGGGTACGATTCATCGGAGCGTGTTACCAGCATATATCAAAGGATTCTTCTTCGAACCTTAACCTTCTTCTTCAATTAGCTACTCCATTTCCCACAGATGGCATCAGTGTTAAACCTTTACTGTTTAAAGTTAATTCAACTCTGGGTTCTTGGGATGGTTAGGGGTCTGTAAACAGAGGCCCTGTTTGTATTTTCCTAAATATACAGACTCAAAGTATACTCCTTCACAGACTTCACACGTTAACTGTTTTGAATATGTTTACAGAACACCTCAATACTATCACACAATTAACTATATAACTTCTTCACGTATCATGTTATTCCGTCAATCTTTAATACTTCATTAAGACTTAATTAAGCTTAATCAATAGAATGGATAAGTATTCAGATTACACAGGAATTTGGCAAACTGTGCTTCACTTCTGGCTCTCACCTAGACGAACAGTCTGACGACACGATGCCTTTTGCTTCACGCGACTCCTCTTTCATTAATGAATAAAAAGTTACAACTTCTGCGCTATGCCTTTTCAGTATGCATGCGACTTTTCAGGGTATATATTACAAAAATTATGAGTTCCTTTCTGGTGGCTCACAGCACAAATGCATGATTTTATCTAGCACCCATAATAGAATTATCCGGCCAACAAGTTTTGCAAGGAATCATTTGAAAATTCCTTGCCTTATCTTTAAGCTATGGAATGGTGGCATACTTGATATGTGATTAGAAAGAAAAAGAGTCCTTAAATGCACCATGGACAAGATATATCCAAGTCACAAAGGGTGAGTTAGCTTCATTGAAGCACAATTCCTCAAAAGTAACCAACAGAATGCTACAAACATTGTTGTTTTTGCATGCATGTAAGATTACACATAATGATCTTAATCGAGGAAACATTTTGCTACACTTTAAGTAGAAAAAAATTATACTAATGTGCAATTTTGGCAGAGCAATTGTTGGTGCACGGAGCAAACCTAAGTGCTTGATCAATGAACATAGGACTTCTCTCTAGTTGTTTGGCATAAATATATATCCCATTCATTATATATCTTGAAGACTTCAAAGGTAAAAGCCTTGACTTTATCTTAGTAAAAGGTAAAAGTAAGATATGGAGAAAATCTCATGAATTAATTGTTGGAGTTAGACGCCTGCGAAAGCATGCGAACATCACAAGGAAGAAGAAGAAGCTTGGAGCACAACATACAATATTGAATGTATTACTAGAGAATGTACAAAGATAAGTAACCCCTTAGGGCTATAGGCATATATACAAGCCAGGGAAAAAAACCTCCTAAAGAGGGAAAAAAGTGCCCCGATGATCCTACAGTGTTCACACACATCACTACCTAAATATATCAACAAATCCCCCCAAGGAGTGATGCGGTGAACAAGGAGCTGGCACTCATGTATAAGAAGTGCAAAGCTATGGGGAAATCACTCCACAAAAGGAAGTAAGCCCAAAGCTTTGCAAAAAGCTTCAAACTTTTCCCTAGCTAGAGCCTTTATGAAAAGGTCTACAATGTTCTCCTACGTGGGCACATATGCCAAGCTGATCTCTCTAGCAGAGAACCTCTCCCTGACATAGTGATAATGCACCTCAATGCGCTTAGTGTGAGCATGGAACACGGGGTTCCTCGCAACTACCAATGTGCTCTGACTGTCAGTGAAGATGGTGGTGGCAGAAGATTGACCAACACCCAAATCAGCCATAATGCATCTAAGCCACACACACTCAACAGTTGTTGTGAAAGCTGGCCTATACTCAGCCTCACAACTAGAAGTGGCCACCGTAGCCTGCTTCTTGCTCAGTCAGGATATGCATGAGTTAACAAGCATGAAGCAAGAACCACTGGTGGACACACGAGTGTCATAGCAACCAGCCCATTCAAATTCAGAAAAAAAATGCAAATCTGGCAATAATGATCCCCCCTTGGGATAAAACAACCCAAGTAGCCAGGTACCACTCAAGTAGTGAAAGATGCGCTTAACCGCCTGCCAATGCTTGACACATGGGCAATGCATAAACTTGCTAATTTGTGAGATAGCAAACTGAATATCTGGCCGAGTAATGCATAAATAAATCAAGCATCCAACCGCCCGTTGATAGAGAACAACATCAAATGCATCTCCAACATCATGAAGACTCAATCGTAAACGTATCTCCATAGGAGTGGCAATATGCTTAAAGTCTTCAGGGCCAAAATGCTACAATAATGTGTCAATATATTTCATTTGACACAAAGCCATTCCACCATCAACTTGCATAAATTGAATGTCCAAATAGTTATGCAAATGCCCCACATCAGACATCTCAAATGAGGCATCCAAATCAGCCTTAAAATCAGCAATATGCATGTCATGAGGACCAGTGAGCAGCATTCATCAACATAAACCACAATGATCGGAAATACATCATTAGCACGCTTAACATATAAGGTGCTTTCAGTTGGATTGTTCTCAAAACCATGTGCAATCAGATAGGCATGTATCTTTTCATACCAAGCACATGGTGCTTGCTTTAAAACATATAATGCCTTCTTTAACCTGCACACTTGGTTCTCATGCCCTTTCTGCACAAAGCCACGGGGCTGAAAAACATACACTTCTTCATGCAAGTCACCATTTAGAAATGCTGTTTTGATATCCAACTGATGTACATTCAAACCATGATGAGCTGCAAGTGCACAGATGGTACGAACAATAGTCATTCGGCAAGTGGGTGCAAAGGTCTCATCAAAATCAATGCCTCTTTCTTGCTCATAACCCTTTGCAACAAGCCTAGCCTTATACCTGTCAACTGTTCCATCAGGTTTATGCTTCAGCCCTCTTTGTGCTAATGACCTTCTTGCCAGGAGGCAAGTCACATAAAGACCAAGTACCATTCTTCATTATAGCATCATATTCAGATTGCATTGCAGCCATCCAATGTTCAGAATTTTGTGCTTCATCAAATGAAACAAGTTCAGTCTCATCACAGAGACTAGAGGCAGCCATAACATAGCAATGTGATGCAAAAGAGGAACTATGAGAGCCTGATCGAGTATGATATGATAGAGGTGCATCTAATTTGCTGTCACGCAAAGTCTGCTCCAGCCATTTTGGCATACTTTTTTCCTGCTCAATATTAGCTCTCTCATCAACAAGTGCATCATGTAAATCTGCATCAGAAATGGAATGATCTACATCATCACATGAAACCTGCAAAGGCTAAGAAGTTGCCTCATTAGGACCAGCACTAGACTGTCCACCTGTAAAAAGAGGCAGCAAAGTATCATACATGTCTTTGGAGCTAACAGTTGTCTCCTTAGTACATGAAAGCAATGGTTGAATAGCATCTTCCACAAAAACAATATCACGGCTAACCAGAATGCATTTAGTCTGTGGATGATACAGATGATAGCCTTTACTTTCAGAATTCTACCCAACAAAAATACATTTTACTACTCTATCATCCAATTCTCTGCAATGTTGTTCAGGCACGAATGCATATGCCAAACAACCAAAAACACGCAGATGAGCAATAGATGGCTTGCCTCATATGGAGTGATAGACTACAACGCTTTAGTGGGACACCTAGTGTTAAGTACATATGCTGCACACATGACAGCCTCAAACCAGAAACTATGTGGTAAAGCCTGACTCTTGACCATACACCTCGCCGTCTCCATGAGTGACCTATTCTTCCGTTAAACAACTCCATTTTGTTGAGGTGTATACGGCACTGTACACTCATGTTTTATCCCATGTTTAGCCAAAAATGCATTAAAGTTAGAAGACATATATTCCCCCCCTCGATCAGAAGGGAGGGTGCCATTTTACATGCTCACAGATTTTCAGCCAAAATCAAAACCTGTTTGAAGCACAAAAACACTTCAAACTTTGCCTTCAATGGATATACCCATGCATGCCTGGAAAAATCATTGATGAAAGTTATGAAGTAAAGATAGTTTCCAAAAGAAGGTGTCTGCATAGGACCATAGACATCACTATGTACAAGCTGCAATTTATGATTAGCCCAAACTGAACCATCTTTTGGAAAGGAAGAATGCTGCATTTTGCCCAAAATACAGTCTTCACAAACATGTTTTTTGGGTGCCTCAAGTTTGGGCAAAGAGGACACCATTTCAGATTTTTGCAGGCATAGCAAACTAACAAAGTTTAGATGACCAAAGTGTGCATGCCAAAGCTTTGCATCTGACATAGCCTAAGAATAATGTACTGCAGATGCCAAATCATTCACTGATTATTCATAGTCTATGAGCTTATACAACCCACGACATAAAATGCTAGGAGCAATAATAACATTGCCATTTGACAGATCATGAACTGTACACCTGTCATCAACAAATTTCACAACCAAGCCAATCTTGGCTAATGCAAAAACTGATAACAGATTCTTCTTGATCCCTGGCACAAATAAAGCATCTGACAAAGTGAAAGAACTACCAGAACAAAATACGGAGAGCTTCTCCTCCATAAAAAGAAAGTTTCTCAAAGATTTTGCGCTCACAACTCACCTGTCTTGATATAGAAGTTTAAGATGATGATCCAAAGTACCTATGTGGTCTAAGTGCATATTATGGAAGCCTAAGAAGTATACTAAGTGTCTCTAAAGTTACAAGGGCAGGTCTTAAGTAGGTTTTGGCCAAGACAATCTCATCTTTGTACCATCTCCATCACCTCTTCACAATGGTATCAGAGCAAAGCTAAAGATTAAGCATTATGGTTGATAGATTCCCCTCGTCTATTGAAAATCTTGATCAAAGAAATTGCTCAACATGGTCACTAAGAATGGAGGGTTATCTACAAGGAAGGAACTTATATGGATACATTTTTGGAGATGAGTTGATGCCAATATCAGAAGCAAGGGTCAACCAACACAAGAGGAGCAAGAAAGGTTGAATGCATGGTGTTCAAAGGATGCTTTTGCAAGGCCTTACATTCTCAAAACTCTCTCTAATTTTCTACTTCCTCACATTAGGAGATGTAAGATCTCTCAAAAGACATGGAATGCTTTGGAAGCGTTCTTCTCCTCAAGTACTAAAGCTAGGAAGAATCAATTATGGATGGAGTTTACAAAACTCAAGAAGATGCCCAAGAAAAGTGTGACTGACTTTGTCACCAAGATGAACAACATTGCATATCAAATTGGGAGCATCGGAGAGATCATTGAAGAGGAGAAAATTGTGAGACAAGTCATCAATGGGATCAAAGATAATGAAAAATTGGAAGCCTTCACCACATCCATGGATCTCTACGTGGATATGAAAGTTCTTGACTTCAACACACTCATGGGGCAACTTTTTAGACATGAAGGAAAGCTCATGAAGAATGGTGTGAACCGAAAAGGTAACCAATCCTCTACCTCTATACATATAAGAATAAAGGCAAGGAAAACAAAGACAAAGGTAAGAAGATGATGAAGTACCTCTCAAGTCAATTTTCAAGTAGAGGTAGAGGTTCAAGAGGAAGAGGTAAAGGAGGTAGACAAGGCTGGGGGAGAACTCAAAGCTCATCACCCTGAGCTATATGTGGTCTATCAAATCACATCACAGAGACTTCTTTTAGGAACCCAAGGAATTAAAGGGAAAGCGGATGCAATAGAGGAAGCTATGGAAGTTCAAGAGGCCAATTCAATAACTCTTATGGATACAACAAAAATTCATATGGCAACAATTCAAGAAGGATACAAAGGAAGGAAAGAGTACAAAAACTACTTAGATGATCAAGCTCAACAGTATTCACTTCTACTCATGAACATGACAATGAAGGAAGGTAAGTCTGATGAGCATGTGTTCTACATATATTCAAGATGCTCAAACCATGTGGTAGGAAATGTGGCTCTATTCTCAAACTTGGAAGATCCAAAGAACAAATGTGGTCCAAATAGGATATGACACAAGACATCTAGTTGAGAAGATGGATAATCTGAAGACATATAGTAGTATTATGAACTTACTAAGTAGAGTACTTTATGTTCCTGCCATCACAAAAAACCTTATTAGTGTAGGTCAGTTTGTTGTAAAAGTTTTGCAGGTGAAATTTACCAAGCATGGAGCATATGTTGAGGACCCATATCAAGGATTAAAGAAGATACCAAAAGGTGAGAAGACAAGTAGGTTGTTCACTTTTGAACTCCAAGAAACCAAGAATATGTCCTTGTTCAACTATGGCACTCAAACCTTATCAAAATTAGAGGTTTGGCATAAGAGGCTAGCTCACATTGGAGAAAGAGACCTCAAAGAAATTAGTATAGATTAGACTGTAGTTAGAATACCCAACACATCAAAGCAACACATGATATACAAGTGTAGTGCATGTCAGTTTGGTGAGTCACACAGGCAACCATTCACCAAGAAAGGATATATACATGGAGATCTTTTGGAGCTTGTCCACATAGATGTTATGGGGACTAAGCAAAGAACCTTCAATCTCTAGATCAAGTTACTATGTGTCATTCATAGATGATTGTAGTAGATGGACTATCTTATATTTCATGAAGCATAAGGATGAAGTGTTTTCATGCTTTAAAAAGTACTTAGCTCTTGTGGAGAATCAAACAGGTAAAACCATAAAAAGACTAAGGTAAGATGGAGGGGGAGAACAATTATCCCATGAATTTGATTCTTATCTCCAAGAGAGAGGAATCAAAAGGTAAATTACCACCAGATGCACTCTTGAGCAAAATGAAGTGGCAAAGGGAAGGAATAGGACCATTGTGGAGGCGACAAGGTCTATGTTCAATGAGAAGAAGCTACCCAACTACTTGTGGGTAGAGGCAGTATCTACTAGCACATACTTGATAAATAGATTCCCATCAAAGGCTCTAGATGGTATGATTCCATATGAGGCATGAAATGGAAGAAGACCTAGCTTGAATCATTGCAAGATCTTTGGGTGCATTGCATATGCACATATACTTTCACAGATAAGAGGTAAATTGGACTCTAAGGTAGAGAAGTGTGTGTTCATAGCTTATGACCTTAATCAAAAGGGTTATAGATTATACATGTTGATATATTTAGGTAGTGATGTGTGGAAACAAACTAGGATCAAAGATATATACAGGTTTTGGTTCGCTATAGGGTAGTTCTATTCAACTTTTTGAGATACAGTCTATTTTCTGCATCAAGGTATCTTAGTTAGTGGCCATGGCTAAAAGCAATGATGTATTCCATATGTTGGCTGTTGAGGATAAGTTGGACAGTACCAATTACCCATTATGGGCTTATATGATGTGTCATGTATTGGTTGCAAAATGACTATGGAATATTGTGTAGGGTGTTGAAAAGCGTTCTATTACACTTGCAAACACAGTTGCTGAAGGTGATGCAGATGGCCTTGAAGATGATGATATTCTTCATGTTCTTGTTCATGTTGTGGTTCTTGTTGCACCTATTGCAGAGCAATTTTTTTGGGATGGCAGAGATGCTCAACCACATGCATTGATAGCCTTGTCTATCAAACGGCCTATTATTCCTCACATTCACTCTTGCAAAATAGATAAGGATGCTTGGGATACACTTATCATTGTATATTAGGCAAGGAACGAGGCTCGTGTTTCTTTGAAAATAGTTGGGGAGTGAGCACATGAATGAAGGTGATTCCATGGATAGTTTTTTGACAAAGATCAAAGATTTGAAGGAACAATTGATTTCTGTTGATGGTCTTACTTGTCAGTTCACTATGTAGACTGTTCTAAATGGTCTTCCTGATTCATATTAGAGTTTTGCTTCCACTCTTTGTTTGATGATGAAAAGCAATCTGAATGCCTTAACATTTGAGGAGTTAGTCTATGTTCTATTGCAAGAAGATCAGTCTAGGCAGAATAGGTCCACTATGCATGTTGTAGATCAAGCTTTCTTGGCTAGTCAGAAGGGCAAAGGTAAATGGAGCTCTTCTACTGGTAAGTAGAAATCTACTAATTTTGCACAATCAAAGAAGGATGACAGAAACAAGAAGAAAACAAAAAAGCACAAATTGTTTTGCAAATACTATAAAGCAAATGATCATGTCATAAAGAGTTTTCCAAAACTGGTGGCTAAAGAGGCAAAAAAAAAGAGGTTGGTATGGTTGTTGCAAAGGCCTCTACACCAAAAATAGAGTCTGCTAATCTAGTGCACAATGAAGAATGGGTGTTTACTACTGTTTGTAGTTTTGACCCATCTTCTCCTGAATAGTGTATGTTTGTAGTAGACTTAGATGGTTGGTACTTTGATAGTGAGACAACCAAACATATTACCTCACAACATAGTTTCTTCACTTCACTCAAGCCTGCCCCAACAGGGAATACTGTCACATGCACCAACAACTCCTCTTCTCATATCATGGGAGTTGGTAAGATCATTCTGACTATTGCTCATGGTAGGTCTTTTACATTGTTGAATGCTTTATTTGTGTCAAGGATCAAGAAGAATATGTTATCAGTTTCAACTTTAGCCAAGATTGTCTTGGTTGTGAAATTTATTGATGATAGATGTACATTTCATGATCTGTCAAATGGTGACATGATTATTACTTCTGGTATTTTATGTCGTGGATTGTATAAGCTCATAGACTTTGAAAAATTTGTGAATGATTTGGCATGTGCAGTACATGATTCTCGGTCTATGTCAGATGCAAAGCTTTGGCATGCACGCTTTGGTCATCAAAATTTTGCTAGTTTGCTACACCTACAAAAATCTAAAATGGTGTCATCTTTGCCCAAACTTAAGGCACTTCGTAAACATGTATGTGAAGATTTTATTTTGGGCAAAATGCAGCATTCCTCATTCCCAAAAGATGGTTCAATTCGAGCTACTAAAAAATTACAGCTTGTTCATAGTGATGTTTGTGGTCCTATGTAGAAACCCTCTTTTGGGAACTATCTTTACTTTGTGACTTTCGTCAATGATTTTTCCAAGCATGCATGGGTATATCCATTGAAAGAAAAGTCCAACGTGTTTATGTGCTTCAAATAGTTTCTGGTTTTGGTTGAAAATCTATCATCATGTAAAATGGGCAAGCTCTATTCTGATCAAGGGGGGAATATATGTCTTTTGACTTTAATGCATTTATGGTTGAACGTGGGATAAAACATTAGTGTACGGTGCCGTATACACCTCAACAGAATGGAGTTGCTGAATGGAAGAGTAGGTCACTCATGGAGATGGCGAGGTGTATGGTCAAGAGTTAGGCTTTACCACATAGTTTGTGGCTTGAGGCTATCATGTGTGCAACATATGTACTTAACGGGTGTCCCACTAAAGCATTGTAGGCTATAACTCCATATGAGCCTTGGCATGCTCGCAAGCCATCTGTTTCTCACCTGTGCATTTTCGGTTGTTTGGCATATGCATTAGTGCTTGAACAACAACGCATGAAATTTGATGATAAAGTAGGGCAATGTATTTTTGTTGGGTATAGTTCTGAAAGCAAATCTTATCATCAGTATCATCCACAGACTAAATGCATTTTGGTTAGTTGTGATGTTTTTTTTGTGGAAAATGATATTCAACCACTTCTTTCATGTACTAAGGAGACATCTGTCAGCTCTAAAGAGATGTATGATACTTTGCTGCCTCTTTTTATAGGTGGGCAATCTAGTGATGGTCCTAATGAGGAAACTTCTCAGCCTTTATAGGTTTCATGTGATGATGCAAAGCATTCCATTTCTGATGCAGATTTGCATGATGCACTTGTTGATGAGAGAGCTGATATTGAGGAGGCAAAAACTATGCCAAAATGGCTGGTGGAGACTGCATGACAGCAAATTAGATGTACCTCTGTCATATCGTACTCGTTCAGGCTCTCATAGTGCCTCTTTTGCATCAGATTGCTATGCTATGGCTGCCTCTAGTCTCTATGATGAGAATGAGCCCGTTTCATTTGATGAAGCACAAAATTCAAAAAAATGGATGGCTACTATGCAATTTGAATATGATGCTATAATGAAAAATGGTACCTGGTCTTTACTAACAAGAAGATCATTGGCACTAAGTGGGTATACAAGCTTAAGCATAAGCCTGATGGAACAGTTGATAGGTATAAGGCTAGGATTGTTGCAAAGCGTTATGCTAAGGAAAGAGGCATTGATTTTGATAAGACCTTTGCTCCTACTTACGAAATGACTATTGTTCATAGCATCTATGCACTTGCAGCTCATCATGCTTGGAATGTACATTAGTTGGACATTAAAACTACATTTTTGAATGGTGTCTTGCATGAAGAACTGTATGTTTTTCAGACCCATGGCTTTGTGCAGAAAGGGCATGAAAACGAGGTGTGCAGGCTAAAGAAGGCATTACATGGTTTAAAGCAAGCACCACGTGCTTGGTATGAAAAGATACATGCCTATCTAATTGCACATGGTTTTGAGAATAGTCCAACTGAAAGCACCTTATATGTTAAGCATGCTAATGATGTGCTTCTGATCATTGTTGTATATGTTGATGAGATGCTGCTCATTGGTCCTCATGAGAAGCATATTGTTGATTTTAAGGATGATCTGCATGTCTCATTTGAGATGCCAAATTTTGGGCATTTGCATCATTATTTGGGCGCCTAGTTTATGCAAGTTGATGGTAGAATGGCTCTGTGTCTAATGAAATATATTGACACATTATTGCAACATTTTGGCCTTGAACTCTACAAACCTATTGCCACTCCTATGGAGATAGGTTTACAATTGATTCTTCATGACATTGGAGATGCATTTGATATTGTTCTCTATAAGAGGCTATTGGATGCTTGATTTACTTATGCATTACTTGGCTAGATATTCAGTTTTCTATCTCACTGATGAGCAAGCTTATGCATTGTCCAGGTGTCAAGCATTGGCAAATGGTTAAGAGCATCTTTCGCTACTTGAGTGGTACCTGACTACCTGGATTGTTTTATCCCAAGCGGAGATTACTACTGCTAGATTTGCATGCTTTTTCTGACTCTGACTAGGCTGGTTGCTATGTAACTTGTGTGTCCACCAATGGTTATTGCTTCATGCTTGGTAGTTCATGCATATCTTGGTTGAGCAAGAAGCAGCCTACTATGGCCACTTCCAATTGTGAGGCTGAGAATAGGGAAGCTTTCGCAACAACTATTGAGTCTGTGTGGCTCATACACCTTATGGTTGATTTTGGTGGTGTTCAATCTTTTGCCACCACCATCTTCACTGATAGTCAGAGTGCATTGGAAGTTGCAAAGAACCCTGTGTTCCATGCTCGCACTAAGCACATTGAGGTGCATTATCATTATGTTAGGGAGAGTTTCTCTACAAGAGAGATCATCTTGGCATATGTGCCCACACAGGAGAACATTGCAGACCTTTTCACGAAGGCTCTGCGTAGGGAGAAGTTCAAAGCTTTCCACAAAGCTTTGGGCTTACTTCCTTTTGTGGATTGATTCCACATAGCTTAGCACTTCCTTATACATGAGTGCTAGCTCCTTATTCACCGCATCACTCCCAAGGGGGATTTGTTGATATATTTAGGTAGTGATGTGTGTGAACACACTTTGTGGCAATTTTTTCCCTCTTTAGGAGGGTTTTTTCCCCCCAGCTTGTATATACACCTATTTCCCTAATGGGTTACTTATCTTTGTACATTCTAGTGGTAATACATTCAGTATGGTGTGTTGTGCTCCAAGCTTCTTCTTCTTCTTCTTCTTCCTTGTGCTATTCGCGTGCTTTCGTAGACCTCAAACTCCAACAATACAATCCCAACAACAAAGGTTTTATTGTAAGTAGAGATGTGTTTGACGAAAACAAATCGTGGTTTGAAGATGATTGCATGAAGATCAAGCTATTATATGATCTAGAGGAAGAATTTCCACTCTATCAAGCAAGAATGCAGACACACTTGAAGCATCACGTGACTCGGAAGATGATCAGAAGACTCCAAGGAGAGAAGTTACCTCATGGGATTCTAAAGGAAAACTAAAGCACATGAGTTAGGGGATGTAGCAAAATCATCAACAATGAAGTATTTTAATGGTGATGCACCACAGTGCACTCTCCTTCTTGAGAGCTCCACGATGATATCCTTGGAGTAGAAAACTGAGCTCCTAGCACTACACATGGTACTCTACGTAGAAGTTGTAGAATATGTAGAAAAACAAAGTACACAGGGAGCACGAACACAAACTTCTTAGGTGTTACAAATGCAATCCAACTTACAGTTTGTGGTTGACAAGGCCTCTATATGTTTTATTAAAGAACATAAAAAAAAGTGTCCAATGGTCATTTGGCCTTTCACATGGATACTAATGGTAACAATCTCCCAGTAAAGGCCAATATGGCCGAAGTAAGTATGGGAGAAAAATGAAGAATGATAAAAGAATACCTGAGTGTAAGTATACAAACTATACCTCCCACCTGATGGGCATGTTACACAGTATACAAGTGACTGTGTAAGACCATGAATCATGTAACCCTCATTAAGTGACAACATTGTCGAAAGCTATCCTGTGGTAGATCTTTAGTCAAAGCATCTGCAACATTATCTCGAGTATGAACCTTCTCAAGAATAATGTGCTCAATGGCTAAGCAATCTCTAATGAAGTGATACCTCACCTCAATGTGCTTGGTCTATCCATGATAGACTGGATTCTTAGCCAAAAGAATGGCACTCTTACTATCATTGAGCAAACAAGGTACATACAGAGGTAGACCCATATCACAAGCAAGATGAGAAAGCCACAATGCTTCCTTACATGCCTCACTTGCTACAAAATACTCTACTTCTGTGGTGGAAGCAGGGTAAAAAATAAGACCACCCCTCTCTCTCAGAAGTATATAAATATGGGCGAATTTCTCTAAGTATCTCATATTACAAGTATAAATATTCTGGTGAATTTTGATAGTAATTTCCATTTGAAAAATAAAAAAGTTGGCGAATTTTAGTGATAACTTATATTTGAAATATAAAAATTTAGGTGAATTTTTATAATAACCTCCCTTAAAAATATAGAAATGTTTGAGTATTTGATACCATTTGCTAATAAAACAAACATACCTTCCACAACTGATCACCATAGCTTTGCTTGCTACATCTTTGATAGATTCATCTCTAGATCAAGATTTACTTCTTCATCAAAGAAGAACAGTATAGTGTACTCATGTTCTTAAACCCTTGTCACATCTTGTTTGAGATCTATGCATCCTATACCTCTACTTATGAGGCTAAGTAAAAGAAAGATTTTTGGCTCCAATGCCTTCCAACTGGTTTGAGTGTTGGTCAATCCTCAACCATCACCATATTCGTAGACAATCAATTGGAATTGGCAATTGAAAGAAACCTGGTTTTCCAAGCTCTCATAAAGCACATTGAGGTGCACTATCATTATATCTAGGAGAAAATATTTGCTTGAAAGATGACCTTGGCTTACACGAGTAGACAAAATAACTTTGTACACTTTTTACAGAGACCTTGTCACACTAGCAACTTGAATCTTTTTGCAAAATTTTGGACTTATTCCCTTTTGTGAATTGTTTGGAATCCACACTATTTCCGTATGGGTTAAGTGCAAGTATCTTGTTCATTGTATCACTAGTATGGGGGATTTGTTAATACTTTTTGGTAGGCAGAACACATTTAAGTCTACCTAGGCACTTTTTTCCGTAAGCTCCTCATTATTTGTGGGTTGATTGATGCATGAATGCCACCATGACTTCTTGTTCGATGCACTCTTCTTTTTGTGGTAGGGAGGAATGATAAAACAAGAGTGCATTATGATTACGCAGTTGACAGTGCATTTAGTGCTATGTTTGACTCACATTCTGTAAATAATCTTCCATTTTTCTCTGTAAATGAGCTTACATAGGGCTTTAATCTAGTTTCATTCTTAATCACTTGTTCAAAAGAACTACACCCCAAGATGAGAGGATTTAATATGGAATTGTCTTTCATATTCACATGTGTGTTCATGAATCTAGCTCTTAAAGACAATCGGGTTGGTATACTGCGAGTTATATCTTGTTGATGCAGGAATCAAAGAAAATCGTAGTATTCTTCATTGGTTCCCCACAAGTAATAACATGCAGATTATAGATCATATAATAAAGATCTATCCCGTGTTTGACCCTAAAGTTGGGACAGGAACAAGGTCTGAATAATGAATCCATGTTTTAAAACTGATCAATCACAAGGTGCAAATTCAATAACAAACTGCTTAAAATTCTCATTAGTGAATTTCTTTTTGCAGTTCATGTTGATATATTTAGGTAGTGATGTGTGTGAACACTTTAGGACCGCTGGGGCACTTTTTTCCCTCTTTAGGAGGTTTTTTTCCCCCGGCTTGTATATACGCCTATTGCCCTAATGGGCTACTTATCTTTGATCTTTGTACATTCTCTAGTAATACATTCAGTCTTGTGTGTTGTGCTCCAAGCTTCTTCTTCTTCCTTGTGCTGTTTGTGTGCTTCCGCAGACGTCTAGCTCCAACAATTGGTATCAGAGCAGGTTGTCGCTTCTTCTAGGGCGTCGTCGACACTCCTCCGTTTGCAGTCTCCGAACGCACTATCGCAGCGCTTGTGCAGGCTATTTCGTCCTTTTGTGCCAAAGGTATATACCAGTTTCTGTTTGCCAGTTTAAGCATCTCAAAGTCTGCTACAGGTCTAGCAGAACTCGTCTGGGCAGTTCCGTTCAACTTTTTGAGATACAGTCAATTTTCTGCATCAAGGTATTTTAGTCACCGGCCATGGCTGAAAGCAGTGATGTATTCCGTATGTTGGCTATTGAGGATAAGTTGGATGGTACCAACTACCCATTATGGGCTTATATGATGCGGCATGTATTGGTTGCAAAAAGATTGTGGAACATTGTGCAGGGTGTTGAAAGACGTCCTGTTACACCTGTAATGACAGGTACTGCAAATACAGGTGTTGGAGCTGATGAAGATGGTGTCGAAGATGATATTCCGTAGATTCCTGTTCGTGCTGCTGTTTCTGTTGCACCTACTGCAGAGCAGATTTGTTGGGATGGCAGAGATGCCCAGGCACATGCATTGATAGCTTTGTCTGTCAAACGTGCCATTATTCCTCACATTCGCTCTTGCAGAACAGCAAAGGATGCTTGGGATACACTTACCACTTTGTACCAGGCTAGGAATGAGGCTCGTGTTGCTTACCTCCGAAAACAGTTGGAGAGTGAGCACATGAATGAAGGTGATTCTATGGACAATTTTCTTACAAAGATCAAAGACCTGAAGGAACAATTGATTTCTGTTGATGAGGTTATACCAGATAGCTCACTTGTGCAGACCATTCTGAATGGTCTTCCTGATTCATATCAGAGTTTTGCCTCTACTCTTCGGTTGATGATGAAAGGCAATCCGAATGCCTTGTCATTTGAATTAGTCTCTGTTCTGTTGCAGGAAGATCAGTCCAGGCAGAACAGGTCCATTATGCATGTTGCAGATCAAGCTTTCCTGGCTAGTCAAAAGGGCAAAGGAAAATGGAGCTCTTCTACTAGTAAGCAGAAATCTGCAAATGTTGCACAATCGAATGTTGGAGTTTATTGATCTCCAAAGTACAGCTAGAAGTAGGTGAAACCCAACAGGACCTAGTTGACTTTTTCACAAACTTGTATGCACAGACCAATTTTCTTGCAGAGCAAATTGCTCTTTACTCACTTGGAATTTTCCAAAATTGTTTCACACACATAAACTAGACTCTAAGAGCTTTCCAACAAGATATAGAACACCTCAAATGGATAAATACACAATGAGCTATGACCTCTGCAATATGCAGCTTTAATGGAGACCTTGAAACAGAGATGAACCTGAGGACACACATCACTTGCAGAGACTACTGCTTTTGACTCACAACTCCAATGACTTTGAAACTTTCCAGAATACAAGTAGACTTATAGAGCTTTTTAGCAAGCCAAAGAACACATGATTTGGATACATACACAAGGAGATATGACCTCTGCAAGTTTGAGGTTTAATGGAGACCTTCAGCAGGGATAAAAAACAGAGAACACACACTACTTGCAGAGATTATTGCTCTCAGCTCACAAATCCAATGATTATGAAAATTTACAGGAATAAAGTAGACAGTACGAGCTTTTCAATGAGCTATCAAACATGTAATTTGGATATATAATGAGGGAGATACAAGCTCTGCAATCTCTGCATACAAAACTACAGCAGTGTAGAGATACACATATGACTCTCTTGGACATCCCACAAGATCACGACTTTTCTCCTCTTTTTATAGCATGGGAAACTAATCTAAAACCTTCCTAATACATCTAAATTCGTGGTAGACACTTGGATGGAGGTATTACATGACTCAAGTGCTCAAATAAGCAAAGTATTGATGGACTTTGAGAACTAGCCACATCGACCTTCCACTAGGACACCACTGAAGCTCCCTTGTGACTCACTAATTTGACTCACCATGTTCTAGAACTCACGTGGTATTTTTGCTACATTTTATGAATAATATGAGCCTTCTTGAAGTATTTGAAGACTTCCCAAAGGTATTTACATAATTTGAAACTTGTACCCTACATAAAACAAATGTTCGCAACATTCTCCCCCTCAAGTTTCAAAGGGTATTTCCTTCATGCCAAGAATATAGTTGAATCTTTGAAGCTTTGGTCCATCCAAGGATTTGGTGAAGATATCTGCAACTTGATCCTTTGTTCCAACAAAAGAAACCTGCACTTCATTGTTCATGGCCTTCTCTCGAACATAATGATAGTGAACCTCTATATGCTTTGTTCTAGCATGAAAAATAGGATTTGAGGTCATATGAATGCTGCTCAAGTTATCCCCATATATCAGTGGTACATCAACCTGCACATTCAAGTCATGAAACAACTTTTTAAACCACATAACCTCAGTAGTAGCCAATGCTAAACCTCTATACTCAGCCTTTGTAGAAGATAAAGCAACTGTAGGCTGTTTCTTTGAACTCCATGTTAATGTCTTGTTTCCTGCTATTACCACATATCCACTTGTGGATCTTCTGTCATCTTTGCTTCCAGCCCAATCTGCATCACTAAAGACTTTAAGAGTTAGATCAGCATCATGACTATAAAATAATCCTTCGTTCATGGTACCTTTCAAATATCTAAGCACTCTTTTCGCTGCATGCATATGAGGTACTCTAGGTTCATGCATAAACTGTGACAATACTCCCAGTGCATAACATATATCAGGTCTAGTTTTTGTTGCATAAATGAAAGATCCTACCATGGATCTATATACATTCATATCATGCAACTCATCACCTTCCTTTGCACTTAGCTTTACATTACATTCCATTGGAGTAGAAACAAATTTACATTCCTGCATACCAAACCTTTTCAGCATATCACATATATACTTTCTTTGTATCAACCACATACCTTCATCGTTATACACAATTTCAATCCCAAGAAAGTATCTGAGCAAACCAAGATCTGAAATTTTAAATTCCTTTCCCAAATTACCTTTTATCTCATCAATTGCTTTTGCATCATTCCCTGTAATCAACAAGTCATCCACATAAATGCATACATAGACACACATGCCATCTACATGTTTTACATAAAGTGAAGGATCAGCATGACTCGCTGTGTATCCTTGCAGCATAAGATACTTTACCAACCTTGCATTCCATGCCCTTGGTGCCTGCTTAAGACCATACAATGCCTTCTTTAACCTGCATACATGATTAGGACATTTTGCATCCACATAACCATCTGGTTGTGACATATACACTTCTTCATTTAACTCACCATTAAGAAAGGCATTCTTTATATCGACTTGATATATAATCCACCTTTTACTTGCAACTAAAGCCAACAAAGTTCTCACTGCCATATTTGCTACTGGACTAAATGTTTCCTCATAGTCCACACCTTGAGTTTGATTATATCCTTTTGCTACAAGTCTAGCCTTATATCTAGACACACTACCATCACTATTTCTTTTAATCTTAAAAACCCACTTGCAACCAATTACCTTTTGTTTTGGTGTACTTGGAACTAAATTCCAAGTCTTGTTATCCTGTAGTGCTTCCATTTCTTCTCTCATTGCTTTCTCCCACTTTTCATCTCCTTTGGCCTCATCATAACATGTGGGTTCATTTTCCTGCTCAACTTTTGTCATAAAAGCATAATGAGTATTCATGAAAGATTCATAAGTATACCTTTGAGGTTGCTTACTTACTCTTGAAGTTCTTCTTACCTCCAATGTAGATGCTCTTCCTTTCTTATTAGGAATCTTTGATGATTCTCCATACTCACATACATCACTAATTTCCTCTCCTTCATCATTAACTTCAACAGGTTTGAGTTTACCTTTACTTTTAACACTTGGAGGTGAATCTTGCCTTAATCTTCCATTGAAAGGTGATCCTCTTTCTTCATCTAAACCACTCCTTTCATCATTTAAGCTTCCTGATGGTTGAACTATGCATTCATCTCCTTGAACCACACCTTCTTCATTTTCATCCATGACCTGCAAACAATTCTTATCTGCATACCATGAAAGTAATTCATAAAAGTTTACATCTCTTGACACAACAACCTTATTGGTATGAGGATTATAGCATCTATATCCTCTTTGAGTATCTGCATAACCAATAAATATACATTTTTCTGATTTTGCATCAAGTTTAGATCTCACCTCACTAGGTACATGTACATAACATACACAACCAAATACTTTCAAATGACTTACACTTGGTTTCCTTCCATGCCATACCTCATATGGTGTCAAATGATGAACTCCAGCAGTCGGAACTCTATTCATAATGTAAACACTTGTGCTAACAGCTTCAGCCCAAAAATAATTAGGCAAACACATATCATTAAGCATGCTTCTAGATGCTTCTGCTATGATTCTGTTTCTTCTTTCTGCGACTCCATTTTGTTGTGGAGTATACCTGCATGTAACTTCTCTTTTGATACCTTCATCATACAAAAAATCAGTAAAAGCTTGAGAGAAATACTCTCCTCCTCCATCGGATCTTAGCTTCTTAATATACCTTCCTGTTTGCTTTTCGACATATGATTTGAACTTCTTGAAACAATCAAAGACCTCACTCTTATGTTTAATAAAATACACAAATGTCATTCTACTATGATCGTCAATGAATGATACATAGTACTTATTACCAACCAAGGATGCCTCTTTAGTAGGTCCCCACACATCTGTGTGTATGAGATCTAGCAAACCATCACTTACATAGCTTGAATGCTTGAAAGGTTGTCTACTCTGCTTACCCTTTTGACATGCTTCACAAAGATGCACCATATGTTGCTTAGTAAGATCAGGTAATCCTTCAACAATCCTCTTCTTTGATAGCTCCTTTAACCTGTGTACATTCATGTGTCCAATCCTTTTGTGCCATAGATCAAGCTCTGCTATTCGATGCATACCATAAAAGAAATAGTTTGTATGATTTGGGTTTACCTTGAATGTAAACAATCTACCTTGTTTTTGACCTCTAGCAATTAACCTCCTTTGCTTTGGATCCTCAATGAAGCAACCTGCATGATTAAATCTCACTTGTAGACCTTTTTCTACCATTTGACCAACGGACATCAAATTCTTAGTGATCGTTGGTACATAAAGTACATCCTTCAAGCAATTTTTCTTGCTCTTATCCTGCATAACAACATCTCCAACCTGCATAATCTTATGTGTTGTATCATCTCCTGTTTCAACATGACCTTTACATGACGGATTATGCATATTAGAAAACCATGAAGCATCATGAGACATGTGATTAGAACAACCACTATCTACATACCATACATCGCTATTGCAATTCATCTTAGTTTCTACATTCATCATAAGAAGAGAATCATAATCATCACTTTTACCTTCAACTACATAATTTCCTTGTTGTTTACCTCTTCTTGAATAGCCTCCTCTTCGATTACCACCTTGATTATTTTCATTTTGATAACAATCTTTGGCATAGTGTCCATACCTTCCACATATATAGCAATTGTTCTTATTATCTTCACTCCTTTGTCTTTGGTTGTAGTTGTAGTAGCCTCTCGTACCTCTAGCGCTTGATCTTCCTCTTCCTCTTGTGTTGAAGAAGCCACTTGAAGTCCTTTGATCATCGCTCCTTCTTCCTCGACCTCTATTTGAACCTCTTCCACCTCTGTTTCCACCTCTTGATGATCCTACATAAAGAGCTTGTCCTTGAGATCCTTTTTTATTTGAAGTAGAACCATTTAGATTCATCTCCTCCGTGACCATGAGGGCAATAAGTTGATCAAAATCTGGTAATTCTCCTCTGACATAAACTGAAGTAATGAAGGGTTTCCATCTCTCATCATCTTTGAGTCCGTTGAGAGTATGTGCAACCAAGTCGTCGTCCTCCACATGAGCTTGAATTGATCCTAGTTGATCTGCAATCTCTTTAACTTTCAATATGTAATCATTGACCGATGTCCTTGTATCTTTCTTTATGTTATTCAACTCATTTTTGAGTTGAATCTTCCTTGCTCTTGTACCTGTAGCATACAACCTTTCCAATGCAAGCCAAACATCTCTACTTGTGTCTAGATCTTGTATGTGTCCTACCATTGAATCTTGAATATTTTGTGATAAAATGAATATAACCCTTTTGTCTCTCTCATTCCAAAGTCTAAACTCCCTCAGTTGTTGCTGATTTGGGTCCTCTGGTAATGTGGGTTTGATATCTGTGCCGTCAATCAAACCATACAAGCCTCTACCTTGCAAGTATGCTGTGATTCTAAACTTCCATGCCTGATAATTGGTCTTATCAAGCTTCTCTATTTGTGCATGTTGGTCTCCCATAATACAAATGCTAAGCTTCCTCCTTTAAGCCTCCTTTCCAATGTGTGTGATGAGAAGAAATATAATATTTACCTTGTAAATGAGGTATGTGCACCTTTCTTTGCTTGGATGTTGCTTCAGATGCCTCCTTGCAATCTTCTTCTACCTTTGTGTAGTGTTGATGATGAACTGCTTCTTTGATAGCTTCAAATTCTTCGTCAAGGTATGATAACCTTCTCCAAGCCTCCAAGTACTTGCTCTGATACCAATGTTGGAGTTTATTGATCTCCAAAGTATAGCTAGAAGTAGGTGAAACCCAACAGGACCTAGTTGACTTTTTCACAAACTTGTATGCACAGACCAATTTTCTTGCAGAGCAAATTGCTCTTTACTCACTTGGAATTTTCCAAAACTGTTTCACACACATAAACAAGACTCTAAGAGCTTTCCAACAAGATATAGAACACCTCAAATGGATAAATACACAATGAGCTATGACCTCTGCAATATGCAGCTTTAATGGAGACCTTGAAACAGAGATGAACCTGAGGACACACATCACTTGCAGAGACTACTGCTCTTAACTCACAACTCCAATGACTTTGAAACTTTCCAGAATACAAGTAGACTTAAAGAGCTTTCTAACAAGCCAAAGAACACATGACTTGGATACATACACAAGGAGATATGACCTCTGCAAGCTTGAGGTTTAATGGAGACCTTCAGCAGGGATAAAAAACAGAGAACACACACTACTTGCAGAGATTATTGCTCTCAGCTCACAAATCCAATGATTATGAAAATTTACAGGAATAAAGTAGACAGTACGAGCTTTTCAATGAGCTATCAAACATGTAATTTGGATATATAATGAGGGAGATACAAGCTCTGCAATCTCTGCATACAAAACTACAGCAGTGTAGAGATACACATATGACTCTCTTGGACATCCCACAAGATCACGACTTTTCTCCTCTTTTTATAGCATGGGAAACTAATCTAAAACCTTCCTAATACATCTAAATTCGTGGTAGACACTTGGATGGAGGTATTACATGACTCAAGTGCTCAAATAAGCAAAGTATTGATGGACTTTGAGAACTAGCCACATCGACCTTCCACTAGGACACCACTGAAGCTCCCTTGTGACTCACTAATTTGACTCACCATGTTCTAGAACTCACGTGGTATTTTTGCTACATTTTATGAATAATATGAGCCTTCTTGAAGTATTTGAAGACTTCCCAAAGGTATTTACATAATTTGAAACTTGTACCCTACATAAAACAAATGTTCGCAACATCGAAGAACCAGGATAAAGATGAGAAGAAATCAGAAAAGCAGAAATTGTTCTACAAGTACTATAAAGGAAATGATCATATTATAAAGAACTGTCCAAAACTGGCTGCTAAAGAGGCAAAGAAGAAAGAGGCTGGAATGGTTGTTGCAGAGGCCTCTACACCAAAAACAGAGTCTGCAAATCTTGTGCAGGAAGAAGAATGGGCATTTACTGCTGTCTGTAGTTTTGACCCATCTTCTCATGATCAGTGCATGTCTGCAGTAGACTCAGATGTTTGGTACTTTGACAGTGGGGCGACGAAACATATTACCTCGCAGCGCAGTTTCTTCTCTTCACTCGAGCCTTCCCCTATAGGGAATACTGTCACATGCGCCAATAACTCCTCTTATCCTGTTATGGGAGTTGGTAAGATCATTCTGACTACTGCTGATGGTAGTTCTTTCACTTTGTCAGATGCTTTATTTGTGCCAAGGATCAAAAAGAACCTGTTATCAGTTTCTGCATTAGCCAAGATTGGCTTGGTTGTGAAATTCGTTGATGACAGGTGTACAGTCCATGATCTCTCAAATGGCGATGTGATTATTGCTTCTGGCATTTTATGTTGTGGGTTGTATAAGCTCATAGACTATGAAAGATCTGTGAATGATTCGGCATGTGCAGTTCATGATTCTCACGCTATGTCAGATGCAAAGCTTTGGCATGCACGCTTTGGTCATTTGAATTTTGCTAGTTTGTTACACCTGCAGAAATCTGAAATGGTGTCCTCTTTGCCCAAACTTGAGGCACCTAGAAAACATGTTTGTGAAGGCTGTATTTTGGGCAAAATGCAGCGTTCTTCCTTTCCAAAAGATGGTTCAGTTTGGGCTACGCAGAAATTGCAGCTTGTACATAGTGATGTCTGTGGTCTTATGCAGACACCCTCTTTTGGAAATTACCTTTACTTCGTGACTTTCATTGATGATTTTTCCAGGCATGCATGGGTATATCCACTCAAAGCAAAGTCCGAAGTGTTCATGTGCTTCAAACAGTTTTTGGTTTTGGCTTAAAATCTGTCAGCATGTAAAATGGGCACCCTCCGTTCTGATGGAGGGGGGGAATATATGTCTTCAGATTTTAATGCATTTCTGGCTGAACGTGGGATAAAACACCAGTGTACAGTGCCGTATACACCTCAACAGAATGGAGTTGCTGAATGAAAGAACAGGTCACTCATGGAGATGGCGAGGTGCATGGTCAAAAGTCAAGCTTTACCACATAGTTTCTGGCTTGAGGCTGTCATGTGTGCAGCATATGTACTGAACAGGTGTCCCACTAAAGCGTTGCAGTCTATGAGGCTTGGCATGACCGCAAGCCATCTGTTGCTCATCTGCGTGTTTTTGGTTGTTTGGCATATGCATTAGTGCCTGAACAACATCGTAGAAAATTGGATGATAAGGCAGTAAAATGTATTTTTGTTGGGTACAGTTCTGAAAGTAAAGGCTATCGTCTGTATCATCCACAGACTAAACGCATTCTGGTTAGCCGTGATGTTGTCTTTGTGGAAGATGCTATTCAGCCATTGCTTTCATGTACTAAGGAGACATCTGTTAGCTCCAAAGACATGTATGATACTTTGATGCCTCTTTTTACAGGTGGACAGGCTAGTGCTGGTCCTAATGAGGCAACTTCTCAGCCTTTGCAGGTTTCATATGATGATGCAGATCATTCCATTTCTGATGCAGATTTACATGATGCACTTGTTGATGAGAGAGCTGATATTGAGCAGGCAAAAACTATGCCAAAATGGCTAGTGCAAACTTTGCGTGACAGTAAATTAGATGCACCTTTGTCATATCGTACTCGTTCAGGCTCTCATAGTACCTCCTTTGCATCACGTGCCGTGTGACTACTGTTCGGAGCATTTGTGCACTTGCAGCCCATCATGGTTGGAATGTACATCAGTTGGACATTAAAACAACATTTCTGAATGGTGACTTGCATGAAGAAGTGTATGTTTTTCAGCCCCGTGGCTTTGTGCAGAAAGGGCATGAAAACCAGGTTTGCAGGTTAAAGAAGGCATTATATGGTTTAAAGCAAGCACCACGTGCTTGGTATGAGAAGATACATGCCTATCTGATTGCACGTGGTTTTGAGAACAGTCCAACTGAAAGCACCTTATATGTTAAACGTGCTAATGATGTGCTTCTCATCATTGTTGTCTATGTTGATGACATGCTTCTCACTGGTCCTATTGAGACACGTATTGCTGATTTTAAGGCTGATTTGCATGCCTCATTTGAGATGTCTGATTTGGGGCATTTGCATCACTATTTGGGCATTCAGTTTATGCACGTTGATGGTGGAATGGCTTTGTGTCAAACGAAATATATTGACACATTATTGCAGCGTTTTGGCCTTGAAGACTGTAAGCCTATTGCCACTCCTATGGAGACAGGTTTACGATTGAGTCTTCATGATGCTGGAGATGCATTTGATGCTGTTCTCTATCAGCAGGCTGCTGGATGCTTGATTTACTTATGCATTACTCGGCCAGATATTCAGTTTGCTATCTCACAGATGAGCAGGTTTATGCATTGCCCAGGAGTCACGCATTGGAAAGCGGTTAAGCACATCTTTTGCTACTTGAGTGGTACTCGGCTACTTGGGTTGTTTTATCCCAAGGGGGGATCACTACCGCCAGATTTGCTTGCTTTATCTGACTCAGATTGGGCTGGTTGCTATGACACTCGTGTGTCCACCAGTGGTTTTTGCTTCATGCTTGGTAGCTCATGTATATCTTGGTTGAGCAAGAAGCAGCCTACTGTGGCCACTTCCAATTGTGAGGCTGAGTATAGGGCAGCTTTCATAGCGATTGTTGAGTGTGTGTGGCTCAGACGCCTTATGGCTGATTTGGGTGTTGGCCAGTCTTCTGCCACCACCATCTTCACTGACAGTCAGAGCGCATTGGCAGTTGCGAGGAACCCTGTGTTCCATGCTCGCACTAAGCACATTGAGGTGCATTATCACTATGTCAGGGAGAGGTTCTCTGCTGGGGAGATCAGCTTGGCATATGTGCCCACGTAGGAGAACATTGCAGACCTTTTCACGAAGGCTCTGCCTAGGGAGAAGTTGAAGCTTTCCGCAAAGCTTTGGGCTTACTTCCTTTTGTGGAGTGATTTCCACATAGCTCGGCACTTCCTTATACATGAGTGCCAACTCCTTGTTCACTGCATCACTCCTAGGGGGGATTTGTTGATATATTTAGGTAGTGATGTGTGTGAACACTCTAGGACCGCCGGGGCACTTTTTTCCCTCTTTAGGAGGTTTTTTTCCCCCGGCTTGTATATACGCCTATTGCCCTAATGGGCTACTTATCTTTGATCTTTGTACATTCTCTAGTAATACATTCAGTCTTGTGTGTTGTGCTCCAAGCTTCTTCTTCTTCCTTGTGCTGTTCGTGTGCTTCCGCAGACGTCTAACTCCAACAGTTCAGTGTGTTTACACTCAGTGGTAGAATGCATTGTGTGCATTTCTCACCCAATGAGCAATCGCCATTTGATCCTACATGTCACATGAGCGAAGGAGCGCATGCCTGAAGGTTGACACATCAGGCAATAAAGTTTTCATTTCTGTTCCCATACCCCTTCTCCTGCACTTAAGTGTTCCAACTCTCCTTTTCCCATATCTTTTTATTTATCCGCATCATCACATCCTGTTCAAATGAAGGTTCTTGGAAAAAGATGACAAGATCATGTACACAGCTTCCATTTTGCATATAGATCATGTACAGAGCTTTACTCCACATTGATTTGTGATATTAACGAGCGTTCACTCATCAAGTTTAAAGAAATGCAAAAATTATATTCAATTGACAATTGGACTTACAAAAAAATATCGTTCCAAGAAAAGACACTTATTGGTGGATAGCATCTTCACATTGATACAAAAAATCTCATAGGAGGAATAATGTGCTTAAGCATCCATTGAAACATACATAATACATTTGAGGCACAATTTACATATATGGTGGAGTAGAAGACAGACATGAGAGCATGCCGTTCTTGCTCTTTGTGGGCATCCTTTGCAGGTTAGCTATCAGATTGTTAGTCTTGGGAACTGGATCAAAGTCAAAAAGCTACCAGTTCCATGAAAGAAATCAACGTACCTTTCATCAAGAAAGACTGTCAGAGACTGATATCAATATCCTTCGAGGGTAGTGGGGATTTTGGTTTGCTGAGTATTGTATGAATTGTAGTTGATACAGTTATGGCCAATCACATGATACCCAACTTCGCTTGTTGCACCAGTCATTGCATAATATCCACACCTAATTCAAAGTGGAAGGAAAATCGTGAAATGATGATCATCCACATCCTAACAATGTTGTATAACACTTACCAACTAGATCAACAACAAAATACGACACAATTGAAAACCCAACAACAAAATAAAGAGCTGGGATGCATTCAGAAAGCTTACAGCACCAAAGAATCACAAAAAAAATTTCGGCACATGTTTATTCAGAAACAACATACCATCTTGTTTCTATAGGCTTCTGGCATTGGGGTAATTGCTATCTGCAAACAGATTTGAACATCATGAATATGCAGTGTAACACATAACACATGCACAGATACACAAAGTTATATTCACACTCTCTTTCATGCACATTCCACATATGCATGCATGCATTTAGATTTTTGTGCATTCAAGCATACTCAAATATGCACAAAATTATCAAGACAAAGTAACACTTCATTCTCCTTCAACATATGTGCACACATATGCCATCATAAATGCAAACATATACCATAATACCTGCACTAATTTAGTACATGCTTTCAATAAGCTCAGTACTGTTGTCCTGTCTGGCAGTAATCCCTACTTCTGCATTTCATCAAAAAGACTGAGAGCAAATGAGTTGCATACTTGGTTGGCATAATGTTTATCAATGCTCCAAAAGACACTGCATCTGGGCTTGATAAACAATTAAATATTATTTGTGCATAAATTAGATCTCCAATGTTCGAATAAAAATCAACAAGAGTGTTTGCTATGGCCTAATCTGACTCATAGCCCATCTCACAACTCAGATCATGGATTAAAAGACCTTCTTCTATGGCCACATTTCTACTGCAGGCTTTCAAGACACCCAAACTTGTAACAACACTTGGTTGTATGCCTTCAAAAAGTGATCCATTGAATAGGTCAAATGCCTTTGAAGTTTCTCCACACTCAAAGAAGCCAGAAATAAGACCACCCCATGTCATGACATTTCTATCTGGAAGCCTCATGAATATTGCATATGCATGATCTAGAAGCTTGCATCTAGCATAAACGTCAACTAATGCACTCCCTACTGCCATATCCATTTCTAGACCCCTTTCAACAATATACAAATGCACTAATCTGAGGCTCTGAATACCACATAAAGTACTGCATGCTTCCAACATGCCCAACAAAGTAGCTTTATTTGGTTGTACACCTGTCTCTGGCATTTTCTTAAGCATTTGAAATGCGAAAATTGGCTTGTCACTGTGAACATAGCCATCAATCATTGTAGTCCAAGCCACCACATCACAGGTAATAGATGCACTAAACACTTTTTCTGCTTCTTCCAAGCATCCTTACTTGGCATACATGTCAGTCAGGGAACCCATAAGAACCATATCTGTGACCAGACTCTTTTCAAGTATTTCTGCATGAATCAGCTAACCACTATGCAAGGCTCTTTCACATATACATGCCTTAATTATACATAACAGTACAACCTTACTTGGCATCAATCCTTCAGTATGCGTTTTGCAGCAGAATTCCAATGCCAAAAGACCTTGACCATGTGTGACATACCCTGAAATAATGACAGTCCATGTAACAATGTCTTTCTCAACCTGAAATAACGATGGCTTGGTGATGAACATGCATGCCTAGCAACAATTTCCTTGTACGGCCACATGCATGGGACACACACACAAGTGTTACTCTGTCTGGAACTTGATTTCCATGCTGCATTTTTTCAAAGAGCTGAAGGGCGTTGAATCCTTCACCTCGCTTTGAATGAGCTGAGATAAGTGAGTCCCATGTGAAAGCTTGGATTTGGGACATCAGCAAACACTTCATTGGCTTCAGAGAGTATACATAGGCATATATTTCACACACACATACATCCCAGCAGTAGCACACATGCACACATGTACATACATACACTTGTACACATAAACATATATTTCACACACACATACATTCCAGCAGCAGCACACATGCACATGCACACATGTACATACATACACTTGTACTCTTTCTCTGTTTCTTTCCTTCAGCCGAGCCTAAACTCTCTCTTTCACGTGACCTTGCTTTCACTTCTCTTCCTTCCCTCTTTATCTTTCTTTCTCTTCTCTTCAATCTTAGCCTATCTTCGCTTTTCTCTGGTCTTCCTTTCTCTCAATCCTTCCCCTCTTTTCTCTTTTCTTCACTC
Source organism: Ceratopteris richardii (assembly GCA_020310875.1). Taxonomy (NCBI): domain Eukaryota; kingdom Viridiplantae; phylum Streptophyta; class Polypodiopsida; order Polypodiales; family Pteridaceae; genus Ceratopteris; species Ceratopteris richardii. Next base: position 74,184,601 of record CM035443.1, read on the forward strand.
TCAACCTATCTCGTCTTTTTTCTTCATCTCAACCTATCTCATCTTCCCTGTCTACTCCTTTTTCTTCTTTTCTTCTCGTTTCTTCACTTCTCACCCCTCTTTCTCTTCATCTCTCTTCTCTTCATTCAGCCTACTACTCTTTCTCTTCTCTCTTTTCCTCTCAGCTCATTGCTTCTGCTCTCTTCTCTCCATTCAGCCCTTCCTCTTGTTTCTTTCCTCCTCTCCTCTCTTTCACTCTTTTTATACTTCCCTTCTCTTCTCCTTTCTTTTCCTCTTCACCTCCTTTTTTTCTCTCATACTCTTATCTCCACTTCTCTCCTCTTGTCCTTCCCTCTCGTTACTTCACTTGCCCTTCCTCTTTCTTTCAACCTCTCTTCTTCATTAATTCTCAGCCTACTTCTCTTTCTCTTCCCCTCTCATTTCCTCTCACCTCCTCACTTCTCCTCCCATCTGTCCACTCAGCCCTTCTTCTTCTTTCTTTCCTTCTCCTCTCTATTGTTCTCACCTTCTCTTCACTCTCTCCTTTCCTCTCTACTCCTTTTACTTCCTCTCTTCTCCTTTCTTCTTCAACCTCTCCTCTCTTCCCTTCTTTCTCTCACCTTTTCTCTCTTCTCGCATCTCCTCTTTTCTCGTCTTCCTTTCTCTCAGCCCTTCCCCTCTTTTCTCTTTTCTTCACTCTCAGCCCTTGCCCTCTTTTCTCTTTTCTTCACTCTAAGCCCTTCCCCTCTTTTGTCTTTTCTTCTTAGCCTTTCTCACCATCTCTCTTTTCAACCTACTTCTCACTCAACTTCAGCCTTTCTTTTTCTCTTCTGTTCTTCTCTTCTTTTCACACTCTCCTCAGCCTTCTTTCTATTTCAACCTCTCCCTCTTTCACTCAACCTCAGTCTAGCACTCCCTCCTATCCTCACACACTTCTCTCCACATAATGAACAACATAAGGAAGAATCGACTAGCAACAGATTAATAAAGAATCAATACATATATGTTCTTCAACTTCCATAGATGATGACATAGCTCAAATGCCTACACATTCTGTGTGTGTGGGTATGTAATGTGGATAGATTGAGGATGCATGTTGTGGAAAGTAGAAGGCATCCAATGCCCACTAGAGTGTAGACAGTGAGCAAAAGAAGTTACCCCTTTTGTATGAAAGTAGCAATTGAATGATCCAAGATAATCTTGCCACAAGTGCAGCATGAAGAAGGGACAAGCAGAAAGACTCAAACAAGGAGTTACCATCAGGACTTGTTCTACCATCCCAATGAACAAGAGGAAACATGGATGCTTAGTACATTTTCGAAACATGAATCAAAGTCAACATCAACATGGAGAGGATCTCTCGAAGATTTTGATGCCAATCAGCTCGCTACCAAAGAAAACTTCGATTGTGATTTTGAATCCAAATCTGAAGTAACAAATCTACTCATATGTTTACACAACCCTTCATAGTGTCAAAGCTATCACATTTACAAATCTATCCTTGTGAACATTATGAGGCTTCTAAAATTGCAATAATCATATACTATGGACTCAATGGAATCTCAAAATCATAACAAGTAGGGGCTGTTATGTTAAACCTAAAAGAAGGAGAATCTAACTGATGGAAAGCAACCATGAGAAAATGAAAATCAGCCATGTGAAGAAAGAGGGAGGATGGACAGTGAGAGCAACCATAGAGAGGAAAGGAAGCTTATGCTCATGTATGTGGATCTAAGGATGAGCGAAGCTTTCCAATGAAAACAAATACAAAGATGCCAATCCAAATACGCAACATGTAAATGAAGGTGCACTCTTCCAATTCATATAAGAAAAATGTTTCATACCTTATTCTTCATTTTCCTATACATACGAAGATGAATCCAGGCAAACCCCAAATTCAACCTCAAACAAAAGTGCAACTATAAGCTCATGGTAGTCAACCACAAGACTATATAATCATCAGCTCCATAGTATCAAATCAAGACTATGGCAACCCCACTAACATCATCACTATGCATTAATAGTGGGTGTACAACAAAGAAAAAATGCATGCTCACACACGCACCCCATGTTGTACACACCACAAGCATGATATAGTCCATTGATCATAATCAAACACTTGCACGTACCATGTCATCATAGAGTCCTTTCATGAGTCTATGAAAAGGACCATTATCAGCACTTGCAATCATAACAAATTTTTAGAAATCTAATGTTCATTGAAAAAAACTAAAGATAGGTAGGTAGAGCCTTTCTTAGATCATTTAAATGATATAAGGATAACTGATGGGATGCATTAATAGTTACAGGAAATCCTGTCAGTTTTTTAGAGTGAGTTGAACTACATTGACGCATGATTTGCTGGCTTGCATAATTAGAGATGTTGAGAGGATCAGCTCAAAAACATAAAGGGTAAACAGAAGAATATTGATGTCAAACTGTTAAAACCAAACTGAACCTTTTTCTTTCCATAGCTGAACCTTTTTCTTTTAATTTCATTTTCATTGGTTAGACCTTGAAAGCTCTTGAAGCCACATGACTGAATTCTAGTTACACAACCATCACAAACTCCCACCAAACTATGAACAAGCTAGCTAATGCTCAGATCACGTGTGTGTCTGAATGAAGATCTACAAATAGTGCATCCAAGAATATATCCATGGCATTATAGGCATGGATATTTATCACTTTAACAAGTACCCCATGCATCATGTAGAAGAACTAAATGAATAAATTATACAAATTATGTGCTCAACAATGCCACATTGCATGAAGATAATCTAATTGCCCACTTCCAGCCCCCAAGACACACACACACCTATAGCCACACCTAAACATGCACACAAACACAGAGACATAGAAATCGATGGCATAGAAACACATGAAATTCAGTTCAATCATATGACAGGCTTAACTCTTTTTTGCTTCGTCTTTGAGTGAGCTTAAATATCTCAGAAAGATGTCCATGGTTACTGAGAAAGAACGCCAAAGCTAGTGGCACAACAACTCTACCTACAGAGCATTTCCTTTAGTCCCTAGTAAATTATTGAAATCGGAGTATTATGATACTACATTTTTTGCATAGATGAATTTTCAAGAACTAACAGAACTAGTCCCAAGTATTAACTTTCAAACAAAACATCTACTGAAGGCATCCCTAATAATTCCTTTCTCCACAACAACTTACCACCACATATTATGCCTATTAACATTCCAAGCGAAATAAAGTATGATCAACATACATCATATATTTGAAAAATATCAACTCATGCACAAACAAGCTAACAGAAATATTTGAGGAAAAAGACAGTAAAAACTGGAGGGAGAGAGAGAGAAGAGAAGAGAAGTATGAGTAAAATAAAGCAAAAACCACCTATATCTTCAAACAAACCAGTATCATGGAAGTGATCCACTTGGTTGGCTTGCAAACATTACCTGTGCAGCCAAAGACTTAATTACATCTTTTGCAACTTTACATTTTGCTGCTTCCTTTTCTACTATACATAGGGCTTCATTTAGGTCTTTCGCATAATGTTTAAGCTTTGCATCTTGCAAATGGCACTGATGTGTCAAATTTTCGACCTGAAACCAGATACACGGAAAGATTTGGTAAATATATTTATTACCAGAAAACATCCTGTCTTTGCAGCATTCTGAATACAATCATAAGATTGGTTTCCTCCTCTCTCTCTCTCAATCAAAAGTAAGTGATTTTGGAACGAGAGTCAAACTTTGCAACATTCTGAATACAGTCATAAGATTGGTTTCCTCCTCTCTCTCTCAATCAAAAGTAAGTGATTTTGGAACGAGAGTCAAACTTTGCAACATTCTGAATACAGTCATAAGATTGGTTTCCTCCTCTCTCTCTCAATCAAAAGTAAGTGATTTTGGAACGAGAGTCAAACCACTCTTATCGTAGAAGATAAACGATAGAATATCAAATGAGGAACTAATGAGAACTGAATCATTGATCATTGAAAGAAAGAAACTCATTGCAAAGATGTTACAAGGTTTTCTCATTCTCTAAATCTTTAAATCTGTTTGAGTTTGAATGAAAGAAAGAAACCCCTTGCAAAGATGTTACGAGATTTTCCCATTCTCCAAATCTTTTTGAGTTTGAATGAGTAATACACTAAGCATGTTTCAGTGGTTGAAGTGACTTTGCATGAAATAATTCATCTTGGAGCTTTGTTCATGCATCACGCTAGCTCTATGTCTGTGTGTGTGTGAGCTGAAGCAAAAACTACTTGTAAATCAATACCTGTCAAGCATTTGAAGTATTTGTTGAATAACACAAGCCTAATTGAAGTAGATCTTTGAAATACAACATTTGATTTCCATCAAGTCAAGCCCAAGAGCATATTATCAATGATAACGAAGTAGTCTCGATGAATCTGACAGCTTAGATATGGCGAAAGTAGAGAAGAAGTGATCGCACAGAGTTCGCTAAAGAGGTGATTTTTAGGTCTTTTGAAAATGAGAGTAAATAGCAATGACGGCAAAATATTTATATATTCTTTTGCTTAAAAATTATTATTTGGGGCTATTTTTTATCTTTGAAAAACATCAAGAAATAGTTTTTTTTTCTCTATTTTGATTTAAATTCGCCTTTGGGCGAAAATTCGCCCCTATATTTTTCATTGGGTGGAAGTAATTGTAAATCCTTGAAGACAAGATCTCCAAGAGATAGCACATCCAACAAAATGAAAAATATACCCTGATGTAGACTTATGATTGTCAACACCACCAGCATAGTCAAAATCTGTGTAACCAATAATGGATGCCTTCCCTCTACCTAAGCATAGAAACTTGTCCTTAGTGCCACTCATATATCTTAAAATCATCTTGACCGCTTCCCAATGTTGCTTACCAGGATAAGACATATATTTGATCACAACTCGCACTACAAATGCAATGTCTAGTCTTGTACCTACCATAGCATACATGAGACTACCAATAGGATATTGATAAGGAATTTCGATCATGAATTCCTTTCCCTCATCTGATTTGGGGCAATCATCATTGCCAATTTCACATATGTCGGTAAAGGTGTACTCAATGCCTTTCCACCGTGCATATTGAACTTGTGAAGTATTTTGGATATGTACTCACTTTGAGACAAGTATATGCATTTTGTCCTCCTATCATGAGTAATGTGCATGCCAAGAATATGTTTGGCATCCCCCAAATCCTTCATATCAAATGTCTGACTCAACATCTTTTTGAGAATTGACAAGTCATAAGAGGACTTCCCAACAATCAATATATCACGGACATAAAGTATCATGCATATCAAGCTGCCATCTGAGCATCTCTTTCTGTAGAGACATTTATCTTCATTGCTTCGAGAATAGACTTGAGACTTCATAAAAGCATCAAACTTTTGGTACCATTGTCTAGGGGACTGTTTAAGTCCATATAAGCTCTTCTTGAGCTTACAAATTAGACTTTCTTTGCCAAGAACTAGATAACCCTCTGTTTGTTCCATAAAGATCTATAAGATCTCCATGCAAGAAAGCAGTTTTCACATCCATTTAGACTAGATCTAAGTCCTCCATTGAAACGAATCCAAGCAACATGCACATGGTAGTCATCTTGACCATTGGAGAGAAGATTTCCTTGAAACCAACACCATGTTGTTGCTTAAGACCCTTTGCAACAAGCCGTGCTTTATACTTTGTAGAAGCATTATCTGATGTGAATTTTAGCTTATATACCCATTTACATGGTAAAGCTTTCCTGCCCTTTGGCAAAGGTACTAAATCCCAAGTACCATTCTTGTGAATAGAATCCAGCTAACTCTTCATGGCATGCTCCCACTTGACATGATCCATTGTCTCCATAGCCTCTTTGTAGTAAGAAGGCTCACCAACATCTATTAGCATAACAAAATCCAAACGTGGAACATAACATATCTATCAGGTGGATGTGAGATGCATGTAGAGAGTCTCAATGTTTGCTGAATAGGAACATTTGCAGACTAATCTGATCAGACATTCTCTTGAACATCCCTATGTGTAGCATTTTTATGCATGCTAACTAGAGGATTAGTATACTCAAACACCACCCTTCTCACTTCAACCTCCTTAATGGGCTGTTTATGCATCTTATGAAAAAACTTGGAGAAGCTTGTAGAAGGTAGAAAAGTGCATTTCGAAGCGACGAAGTTTGGTCTAGCCAACCAGACCAGCCCTTGAGCTTATGGAGACTCAAATAGACCTTATAGGAGAATCAAGGAGAAGAAGTTGATACAAGGAATGCACTATGTACTTTGGAGAATCAAGGAGAAGAAGTTGATACAAGTTAGATAGGTTTGCACATCGACTAGCTCAAAAAACTTACTATCTATGGAAGAGACAATGAACTTCAAATTCCCATAGCGACCAACGTGATTTCAATTAGAAAAAATCCTTTTATGGGAGTGATACACATAGGGTTGAGCATATATAATGCATAAAATTATAAGGAATAAGCAAAATATGCTATAGGAATGAATCAGACACTCAATGGTGGTACCTCCTATTTTTCAAGATTATGCAGAGATTGACCCCGAGACAGAAAAACTAAGATTTCTCCCAATCTACTAAACCAAATTCTTTGAAAATTTATAGGCATAAACCAGAGACTAATATCTTTGCAGTTAGCCATCTTGCACTCAATGTAGAGCTCTGTAGAGAGAGCAGTAGCCTCTGCAAGATTACTGTTGGCAAAGAAGATGATGCAGAAAACTAAAGGAGCAATGCAATGATGGTCACAAGTGTATGTATATTGCTTCCATGTATTGTACAAGTGATTTCAAGTCTTTATATAGACTCTAGGAGTGTTCCACGAATTCTAAAAGTGTAGTTTGAATTCAAATGAAGGTGGGAATGGTTGTTCGAGGGAGTCAATTCACTTTCCATCATATGCTTCACACCCAAAAACTCGAAGATGATCATAGTATGGTGGCTTCCCTGTCCATAACTCTTGTACCACTTTCAAACCTTTGGCAGTACTAGGTGAAAGGTTAATCACATGAACTGCATTCAATATTGCTTCTACCTAAAAGCCTTGTGAAAGGTTTGCATGATGCATCATAGAAACTACTCTATCCTCAATAGTTCTATTCATCCTTTTAACTATACCATTATGTACTGGGGTACAAGGAGTTGTAAACTCTTTATGAATTCCTCTAGACTGACAGTAAAGGCTAAATTCATGTGAGGTATACTCACCCCCATTATCTGAATGTAAAGACTTAAGCTTAGTTCCTTTTTCAGTCTCAACTAAATCAAGCCATTTTCTAAAAGTAGGGAATACGTCATCCTTTGCTTTGATAGGATATACCCAGACTTTTCTAGTGGCATCATCTATGAAAGTGACAAAATAAAGAGAACCACCTAATGAACTTGTGGGCATAGGACCACACACATCTGTATGAATGAGATCTAAAGGCTAAATTGAAAAGATTCAATGTGCATCTTGTGCACATTTCTAGTTTTCTTTCCATATTGACAATGCTCACAAAATGAAAAATCAGAGAAAGATAACACAGGTAAGTAGTCAGAATGAGAAAGATTTTCCATTCCACTACATGATATATGGCCCAAACGGCCATGCCAAATACAAGCCATAGACTGTTTAGTAATAGCTAACAAGTGTTCTTTCGATGATACAAATAAAGGATAAGGTGAGCCAACTTTGCTTCCTTTTGCAATAACCATATTTCCCTTTGATATGTGAAAGGAATGAGCATAGAAGACCACCTTGTAACCAAGGTCATCAAGCTGACCAATTGACATCAAACTGCACAATGACTGAAGTACATGGCATACATTATGCATAAACCATCAATGAACTGCACAACCACATCTATGATCCCCTCAACGTCACATTGGTAAGAGTCACCAAATTTCACAATACCAAGAGACTTTGCTGCATAATTGGAGAACCATTCTCTATGTGGTGTAACATGAAAAGAAGCACCAAAATCTAGCAAGCATGTGTGGGAAAGAGAATCCGCCATAAGAGCCTCAGTTAGCACAGTGCTATCAAGTGTTAACACATCAAATTCATAAAAAATAGCATTAATTTCTTCAATCTTCATAGTCAAAGTAGATGGTACAAGCAGCTATTTAATATGCCCATGAACATTTTGTCCTTTACCTTTAGCATTGTTTAATGCATAACAATCTTTCTTCATGTGTCCTTTATTATGACAATAATGGCATTCGATATCCCTCTTCCTTGATTTACTTCTACTCCTATTCTGTTGAACATTCTTTTCCTTGTTCTTACTCCTACCACGTTGCTGATTCTTTCCTTGGTAAGAATCATGAACATTACATGCATCTCCACTCTAAGTGCCAACCATAGATTTTCTATGAATTTCCTCACTCAAGAGTGCTCCGCATATGTCATCATAGACGAGTTTACCACCAGGTGCACTATTGCTAATAGCTATGCAAAATTTATCCCATGATGATGGCAATGTGCATAATAGCAATAATACTTTCATTTCATTATCCATATCCATTTTTTGAGCTTGTAACTGGGAGAATATAACATCAAACTCATTTAGATGAGCATCAACACTATCTGTGTCCTTCATGCAAAGGTCATATAATTTTCTCATCAGATACACTTTATTTGATGCCATCTCTTTTTCGTATGTATTGCATAACTTCTTCCAAATCTCCTCCATACTTTCATAGTCTAATATTGTAAAGTAAACATTATTTGCCAGGTACAATCGAATGGTAGACTTGGCCATTTCATCTAACTCATCCCAATCATCTTAATCCATGTCAACACATCTTTAATCTGATTCTTCCATAGAGCAAAGTTTGTGCCATCAAATTTTTGGATCTCAAAATGGTATTTACCCTACAAGTTATAGCTCCTCCTTGGAACACTCACACTAGACCCTAATCCACCAAATGTGCCTGAGACCTCTGATGCCATGATGATAGAGAACTGAATAGAATGATAATGGAGCTAGAAGAGTCCAAACACCACTAAGACTCAAAGAAGGATGACCAAGTGTCAGATTCTGGAAGAGAATTTAGTAGCCTTCCTAGAAAAATGAATTAATGAATTGTAATGAACAACTAAAAGGATTATGTGAGAATAAATGTGCTCACACTAGTAAGTGTATCAAGGAGTAAATCAACCATTGTATGGTTGAAAAAACCAAAAATCTAAAAAAATTTTGCCAGAGTATCCTCTACAAAATGAGCATATGACCAATGTCAAAATCTCATAAAACTTCAAGTATTGACATGTTTACCTACATAGTGAATCATTGACTCCACTGCATATAACAAGTTACCCAAAAGAAGCCAACTAGGCTTATCGAGCACATATGAACAACTATCATACATCTTCTATGGCGAGGCTGGGTAAGTCTTCCACCTGCATCACTGAAGAGACCTCGACATCTAGGTGTCTCCTAGTTACTACACCACGACCCTCTTTATCAAACATAAAAGGCTTTATGAAAAAATTTAACCGCTATATCAATGACCACATGGACGTACATAAGAAATATCCACAAAAGCATACATAGTGTGTATGTGCTCAATATATGCATTAAAATGGCACTAAAAGGATGAGCTCACTGCGCAAACACTAGCCAAAAACACTTGCAAGCGTTTGTCAACTATGTTTTTTAGGCTCAAAAACTTGCATAGACTTGCAGTAGCTGCTCCCACCACAACTAAAACCTTTCAAGAAACCTATAGATTAATTGGTGTGGCTAAAAACACAACCCCAAAAGGTGAACATTCGTTATTGAAAAAGTACAAAGAACACTCTTCTTGATGTTCTTGGACCTTTGTAAAAATCACCTAAAAAATGCTTCAAAAATAGGCTTTGAAAGCAAAGAATGAAGATTTGAGGGCCCAAAACTTGTTGAAGATAATGTGAACCTTAGTATTTCCCCTTCTTCAAGCACCACAAGAGTGTAGCTTAGTGGAAAGAGATTGTCATGGATAACCGAGCTCTAGGGGAAAGAATACTGGGATGGGTGACCTCTCGAGAAGTATCAAGAACCTTTGTCTTCCTTGATCGTTGAGGTGCTCCCTCACGCACAACCAACGGTGCCAGCGACGACTTCAGTGACTCAGATGACAAGGTATGCCAAGGTCTATGCCTTGGTCACCGCCTTAGTCATAAGCCTTGGAGAAATCCTTGGGTATTTCAATGGTGATGCACCATAGTGCACTCTCCTTCTCGCGAGCCCCATGATGATATCCTCATAGTAGAAAATCGATCTCCTAGCACCACACATGGTACTCCACACAGAAGCTACATAATGCAGAAAAAAACACAGTACATAGGGAGCACGAACACAGATTTCTTAAGTGTTACAAATGTGATTGAACTAAGAGTATGTGGCTGACCAAGCCACTATATGTTTTATTAAAGAACATATAAAAAAGTACTTGGTGGCCATTTGGCCTTTCACATGGAAAATCTATCTATTTAGCACATATTTCAAACTTTGAGGAGCCCTCATCTTATGAGGAAGCAAAGAAGAAACTAGAATGAATAAATCCCATAGAGGAAGAGATTGAAGCCTTGTAGGAAAACCATACTTGGGAGTGGTACCCAAGACCTGATCTAAGAAGGTCACTAGATCAAGGTGGATATATAAGGTAAAGAAAAAATCTCATAGAACTATCATTGGGTATAAAACAATACTTGTGGCCAAAGGGTATGCAAAAACACAAGGGATTGGCTATGAAGAGACTTTTTCACTTGTGGCAAAGATGTCAACTATCAAAGTGCTTATGAGCATTGCAACTTCCAATAATTGGAAGATTTACCAAATGGATGTAAAGAATGCATTTCTAAACGGTTGGATTTGAAGAGGTATATATGGCTCAACCTCCTAGTTTTGAAGATTCATCGTTCCTTAAACATGTATGCAAGTTAACAAAGGCCCTATATGGTCTAAAGCAAGCCCCAAGGCCTTGGAAACATAGTCTTGTCACTTATTTGCAGGATAAGGGATTGATGGTTAGCAAAGCATATCCTTCACTCTTCATTAGGAAGAATCAATCTAAATTCATATACCTTTGCATATATTTTGATGATACAATAATCACGGGTAATGATGTTGAAGGCATAAGGAGGATCAAGCTTCAAATGAAGGAGGGGTTCAAGAATAGTGATCTAGGGCAACTTACTTACTTCCTAGGATTGGAAGTAGTACACACAAAAAATGGTATGCATCTCACTCAAAGGAAATACATCAAAGATATGCTTCTTAAGTTCAACATGGAGACCTCAAAGGTTGCAAGTACACCCATGGAGATGAATCTCAAGCTAAATCCTCATGAGAGAGAGAAAATTGAAGGCATATCTAGTTATCAGAGTTTAGTCGGTAGTTTGAACTATGCCACATTGTCTAGGGTGGAAATTTGCTATAGTGTAAGTGTCTCAAGTGAATTTATATGCACACTCCTAGGAAACCTCACATGGAGCTAGCCAAGAGGATACTCAAATACTTGAAGGGAACTATCAATGAAGGTTTGTATTACCCATATACATCTAATATAGACATCAAAATCTTCTCTGATGCAGCTTGGGCAGGTTCTAAAGATGACAAAAGAAGTACATTAGGATACCTCACCATTGCAGGTACAAAAATGATCTCATGGTCTTCAAAGAAGCAACCTACTATTGCACTCTCATCAATTGAAGTTGAATATAGAGGATTAGCCAATGCAACTGTTGAGTATTGGATATGCACACATCTTATTTGTGCATAGGAACCTTCTTTTTGGTGTTGAGTATTGGATATGCACACATCTTATTTGTGCATAGGAACCTTCTTTTTGTATCTACTTAGAGTTTCACATGAATACTCCCTCTTAGACACTTTTTAATATTTCTCCTAAAGTAAAGCTTTTGAAAGCATGTAAAAATACCCATCCTTTTTGTAGAAGTGTAGAAAATTCCCCACGCACGTATTCTTGGAGATATGGTTGTTAGAAAGAATATTTCCCAAGATCTTTTTGAGATATGTTAGTTAGGCATGTGCTCCTTTTTGACTAGTCAAAAGGAGCACATGGGGGAATGTGTCTAGCCTATAAATAGAGGCTTATTTCTTGTAAAGGGGGGCTTTTGGTCGTGCTCTCATGTAAAATCCATTCAATGGAAGAACTCTCCTTTCTCTTAAGGCTTTGTGCATATATGTATTTAGTCTTGGAGAGTGTGAGAGTGAGGTGTGTGTGCATGCTAGCATTTTCCTTTGTGTGTAAGTAGAGTGTTGCAATTGTCTTGTATTTTACATATGTGACTAGGATCCTTGACTCCCATTGCTCCATATTTTCAAGCATGTGGCATAGCTGCGGGCTGATGGCCAATGGCTTGAACATGATGGAGGATGGGGTGGATGAAAGGAGAGTCTTTCTTGGGCCTTCCTTCTTGCTTCCATGCAAGGTGGTGTGGGTCTTGGCTCCCAAGGGCATACTACAACAACAAATTTGGCGCCGTTGCCGGGGAGTATGCCCTTGGGAGCCAAGACCCACACCACCTTGCATGGAAGCAAGAAGGAAGGCCCAAGAAAGACTCTCCTTTCATCCACCCCATCCTCCATCATGTTCAAGCCATTGGCCATCAGCCCGCAGCTATGCCACATGCTTGAAAATATGGAGCAATGGGAGTCAAGGATCCTAGTCACATATGTAAAATACAAGACAATTGCAACACTCTACTTACACACAAAGGAAAATGCTAGCATGCACACACACCTCACTCTCACACTCTCCAAGACTAAATACATATATGCACAAAGCCTTAAGAGAAAGGAGAGTTCTTCCATTGAATGGATTTTACATGAGAGCACGACCAAAAGCCCCCCTTTACAAGAAATAAGCCTCTATTTATAGGCTAGACACATTCCCCCATGTGCTCCTTTTGACTAGTCAAAAAGGAGCACATGCCTAACTAACATATCTCAAAAAGATCTTGGGAAATATTCTTTCTAACAACCATATCTCCAAGAATACGTGCGTGGGGAATTTTCTACACTTCTACAAAAAGGATGGGTATTTTTACATGCTTTCAAAAGCTTTACTTTAGGAGAAATATTAAAAAGTGTCTAAGAGGGAGTATTCATGTGAAACTCTAAGTAGATACAAAAAGAAGGTTCCTATGCACAAATAAGATGTGTGCATATCCAATACTCAACACCAAAAAGAAGGTTCCTATGCACAAATAAGATGTGTGCATATCCAATACTCAACACCCTCCTCCTCCTAGACTTTGTCGTCCTCGACAAAGCTAAGATAAGAGGGGCATACATTGCAGAATTGGTCCAGGTTTGAGTCTTTAGATCTTCAAATCAGCAATTATTGAAGTGTTCAAGTCGTCCGGTCTTTAGAGCTTCGGGTCTTCAAGGCTGAGCGACACAATCCCCCCAGGAGTGCAGTCAGCCCAACCATGTAACCAACAGCCTCTGTTGCCAAAAATGCAGCAATCCCTCTGAACAAGTCTTTAGAGGACCTGAAAACTGCGAGTCCAAAAACTTCATGTGCATACACAACCATTGCAAACAAGACAGAGCAAGAAAGGGCACATCTTAGGATAGTAGTCCTAACATAAAAAATGTACCAAGCTTCCCACAGGATGGCTGGGAAAGTGGACACAATCCCCAAAATATGGCAGTCATACACTGAAGTAGCTCAAGTCCAATATCTAACAACACACCCTGAGTAAGAGACTGACAGGGCATCACCAACTTTGGCATCCATCAAGCTTCTTGATTGGTGAGTGTGCACCATCACCAACATGTAGAAAGCGCATTTAGTATCTTGTTGTGTAGATAGGACTTGAGACATAGTCCCCCAGAAGAGACAGTCAAAAAGAAAGTCACAATCGGATCCTGACTGTCATCCCTGACCATATGAGCAGACACAACCATACTAGAGTGAGGACCCACTCTGAGAATCTGAGGAACAGCCATCTGTACACAGCAAAGCATTCACATATAATGCAGATCATCTTCTCCAAGCGACGAAAAAGGCAGCAGACATAATCTCCACTTTTGGCAGTCACACAAAAACCCAAAAACCCTGTGCCAGCCAATATTTGTTGAAAACAATAAAGCAAGGAGCTTGAACCATAGGACTTAGTTTAATAGAATTTGCAGGTAGAAAACCATCAGTCCTCATGAAAATATCATGCAACCTCCCAGCCAGCACTCAGCAACCCTGGTGTTTGGTGCTTCTAAAGCCACCAATAGAGGGATGGGGAGCAACCTGGATCCCAGCAACTTGATGAAGAGCAGCCTCCAACATGTTGACCAGAAGACTAACAGTAAGTACTGAAGCCGAGGAGCCACCTTCCTTCATGCTCTGTCCTGTAAATGATGTGCATGAATATATTACAAATGAGAGTAACTAAGACTCCAAAATAAGGAGTTGGTCCACCAGTATAGTGTCCTTTTGCATTCCAGCCTATGCTGGTACCATTCACCAGAGGAGTTGGCTGAGCAACAATGATTCAGTGCCCAAGATTCACTAGGAGTCTCAGGACATGGTCAGCATCTGCCTTATGTGGAAGCATGGATTGTACAGACACCACTGCCAACATCAGTTGCCGAAGTGATTCCAGCCTAAGCACTGTCCATTAGCACAACAATCTCTGAACAAGGTCCCTAGACCACATCATCCTTCATCTTTAAGTTTGAAAAGACCTAAAAGGAATTTCCTGAGATCTAGTACCCTGCCAGAAGCATAAAGGATTTGAGCAGCACAAATAACCCTGGCTATGCTTGGCCATTTGGATCCACCAGCTTGACCTATATTCTGATTATATTCACATATAGGTATGATCCATCATTTTTGTCTAGACCCTTATTTTTTCATACTTACTGTGTGATGTGGCTGATACATCCCTGAATCTTTAGCTACAATCAGTAAAGTAGAAAATCAGTAGTATGAGTGATTTAATAATTGCAACTGAGAGCCCAGTCTGGCCAAAAGTTGCAATGCCACTCCAGCACACTTCTCGAGGCATTTCTTTTCACAAATCATTGATCACTCAAGACCAGTTTTCATAGCAATGTTGCCAGCAAAGCTGTTGCTGCATCTTTTGTTGCATCTTGACCATATGCCAACAAATGTGTCTGGTATATTCCTCCTGTTGTTGATGAGCCATGGTGTTTGAGAAGTAGTCGGAGGACTCAGAAATGGTGCCTTCTGACCACCAGCCACCTCAGCTGGCGCTCCAAGTATTTGTCATTTTATTCTGTGGACTTCCCAACAGCAGCAAATAGGTCAATCCACCACTTTGAAGCTTGAAGAGCTTACTGACTTGACACAAGCCTGTGATAAAAACTTATTCTCTGATTTGTCTGAAATTCAAAAAAATGTAGGCGGTTTGCTTCCTTATGTTGTGAACCAGCAGATGTATTATAGCTGAAAGGACTCCATCATCATCTGAGTCATCAATGACAACCCTTCCCGTTGAAGAGGAGTTTGGAGGCTTCATGTATGTTCCTACCCTTTAAAAGTTGAAGACTTCCGACCGAGATTTGAGGAAGCCATGCTTGGCCCAAACTGTTGTCGTGAAAATTTCAGCCTAAGGACATGGGGCAGAGGAGCCCTTTGCCTTCTAGCAACAATTATACCATCATCTGGGGAAAACATGAGGCGTAGAATTCCTTTTTTGAGAGCAAAAGAAGGTGGGCAGCAAACCATTCAATCCCGCCATTGCAGTAGCTCGCCCCAACCACATCTTGCAGAAATTGGTTACTGATACACTTTACTGACAAGTGTATCTGCAGTCGAGCTACCTAGATTTGTAGTTGTGGCCATCGTAAGCCATGGTAGCATATTGAGAAGCCCAGATTCCATGAGGTTGAACTTCAACCCGACCCTATGAGCGTCTGCAATTGCACAAGACTGGAGGACTCACTCTGAGAATCAGCTGTCTGTAGATCATTACACACATCATATCAAGGCAGAACATGTAATTATATCAATAGTGACTAGCAGAATCCGTCAATCATGTAAGCTTTATTCATCTTGACTGCAACATAAACTTTATATGACCATCATTGTTGAGTTGTCTCCTTCAAGAGATGCTCCCTTCTGGTTTGCAAAAGCTTCAATAAAGTATGGATGAGAAATAGTGGACCAAGCTTCAAACCGTGTGTAAGACACACATGGATAGAGCATTGATTCCCTTGTTGATGTATGCACAGCTGATAGCATCACATAGTACCTGGTCTGTAGCAATTTTGTCCCACAAAACTTTGAGCTCAACCAGAAATAACACTTGATTACCTGAGAGCAGGTGTGTGCAGTAGCTACACCCGAAGGGGAACAAAAAGAATCAATTTTGAAGTTCTTCAGCTCTAAGATTTGAAAGATTTAGTGTAGCCAGCCTTGCCCACATCATGCATAGAGGACCAGCCAAAATAACCTGCACCTTTAGCCTTTGAACTGGGCTTGCACATCCTGTGCCAAGATAAGTCCCAATACATGAACATGTGAGCTTTGCAAAGTGACCTACACATTCACAAGCTTTTTCCAATAATTAGCACATGAAGCACGCTCTGAGCCTTGTTCAGGGTTGTCTTTATTCTGACATTCATGAGTACCACTGAAACCGCTTCCAACTTCCTCCCAGAGAGAAGCATCAGCATGTTCATTCCAAGATGGTCATTCACTTAGTGTCCAAAAGCTGATGTGCCTCATTCTGTCATAAGGGCTTGTATTGGCACACTTGAGCTATGAACTGTGCAACTTTCATCCGCATCCAAGCATGCTTTCATACGATGGAGACACATTTTGTACAGCTTAGGGGGTATGTCATACTTCAGCCCAACTTTAGTCATTATGATATCTGACATGAGCAAACCAGGATGGTAGGCAGCAGCAATCCTCCTGCACCGAGTAGCACTCAGACGGATGGGTGTTGATGCAACAATACGAGCAGCAGGAAGGATCACACATCTTCAACTGTAGAGAAAAGCGCAATGTCTTCTTGCCATTTCCTGCAACACATACCAGCAATTTCTCGACCTCGAACATACCAGTATGATTGTGAGAATGATACAATGCCTTCAGGAAGGGGATACCCAAACTACTTCCACTTCTTTGATTTCCTTTAAAATCCCTTGCAGATGAACACCCAAAGATTAAGTCCTAAATTGTTGATCTTCTGGGAGATCTTGGCACATTTCTCTGTCGTTGTCTATGGCTTATCAGAGTTCAGCCAGATTTTGTTCATCCAAAGTTCCCTTTGCAACAGATTGAAGATATTGCTGACTACACGAAACTCAGCATCAACCCAACCTCGTTATGCACCTAAGGACCTGACAGGTCCTGACCATCACTGGCGCAATGTACGTGCAACATATGAAGGCTAGTCAGCAAAAGAAAAAGCAACTGCATTTCACTACCTGCATTTGGTAGTTTTGCTTTCACCTTTTCTGCCCTTCAAGTACCATCAGACATGAACAATATCGAGCTGATCGTTCTTCAGCACGCATGATTCATTCCTATCATGTCTGAAGATTTATTCACCCAAAAACATTTATGGCACTAGAGTTTACATAATCCGATGGCGCATGGCTGCTCCATTTATTAATTCAGACTTTGAGTTTTCATTCAAACACACACATGCATCAACCAAAATAGAAATTATGGCCATTTTGAGCTAAGGGCTCTTCTTCTTTCAATCTTTAGTGTCTGCATCACTAAGTCATACAAAGTGCTTTGTTTCTATCTTCTGCACTTTCCCTAATGTTTTATGTGGCTGCTCCCTACAAACTTTTTAGAGCTTCCTTGCTTGCGTCGAGAGGTAGTTCATCCTTTACCATTCATGGATATGGACGGCGCATAATGCACATAGACAATCAGGTCCTCTGAGCTTTGAAAATTACCACGTCGCCGAGCATATCCAAGCATTTTCATTCAACAAAAAAACAAGGAGACAAAAGGCATCTGTTGCTGGAAAATGAGTTAATCCATGCCTAAAAGCATGAAAACTTCTATCCTTATGGGCACCAAGTGACATGAATTGGTCCTATCTTTGAGATTTCAGCATACTATGATCGATTCTCCAAGACATTGACCTGGACGTCTTCAGCTTGTAGTTCATTCATCTATGTACCTGGTAAGCAAGACCCACCTTGTAGTATATGGCCATTGTCTTTTCGATGGCCAAGACCTGTTGATAAGCTGTTGTAGAACCATCGCCTCCACCATATGAAGAGTCCTTGAAAATCTCCCAAGTTGCACCCAATGAGTCTTTTCTAGTGGTGCATCACTTGGTTTCCTTCTCCGGCAAGAAGCATTCCGATTAAAGCCACCTAGGGTAGCAATCATAATTCATATGGACAAGTTGTAATAGGTGGAGCACTTGAGTGTAGCAGAGCTTCGAGATTAATGTGTAATGAACCCTGAGTCCAGTGAGGCAGAGATGATGCAGCATGGAAGCGTGCACAGAGCTTGATGTCATGCAATAGATGCTAAGAGGAAGGGAGAAAGCAGCACGCCCTGATCAAGAATGTATCTCGATGGTGCCTCGACTTACTGTAGAGTTTTATTGGCGGTGTTAATGCAAGGGGAAACCCGAGAAGGCATGGTGTAGTGGTCAACAACAACCATGGCCATGAGCAGCACAGAAAGAATTGGGGAGCTAGCAACACCTACAGCTCAATCCTTGGAGGCTTCTGCACGCGTGACACCAAAAGGGGAAAAGAGGCCGGGACCTCAATTAATGCGTCATGGTGCAGATCGAAGAGGATTGACTGTCGATGTTTCCCCCATGGTTTCCCATATCTTCATAGATAGCACGCACGAGAATAGGGTATGAAGAAAGCCCAAGCTCCTTAGCACGATACATACACACCATCAGCCGGAGCCAAGCACTTTTCTGTTGATTCAACAGCAATAGACCATGATGAACCGACTTTGGCATACATTTCTGGAGTACATCCTCCACCATTTGGAGCAATCACAACTGAGTTGAAGAGAAATCATAGCACAGTCAGAGATCTGATGCTCTGAGAGGAGTGCAACGGGGGCTCGACATGAGCCACACCTAGTACCGCTCTGAATTTTCTGGCTTCAATGAGAGGTGGAGTAGCAGGAAGCTCAATCTGACATGGTCGCCCGCAGCGTGTGTCGAAGACCCCAGTTAATAGGGGGAATACTGATGGGAAGCAAGGAGCTTCATTCCAACATGGAGGTTCTGCCAAAATGGGGGAAGCACGCACGGAGTATCGATTCTAGAATACAAGAGGTAGCGCTGGCTTGACCTCAAGCTAGAGATGCCACAGGAGGAGCAAATGCTCAACCCCAGAGTAGAGCGGAATTCTCTGCCCTCGACTCTACCATGCTGAATACCTTGAGAAGAAGATGCGCAGGAGGGGGAGCTCGCTTAGAGCTTGACCCCGACAGAGGAAGATTGAACAAAGGGGGAGCTCACTTGGAGCTCAACCCCAACAGAGGGGAGCACGTGCAACCCTACGAGGGGTGCATGAGTAAACGGGAGCGGGAGGCTGAACTCCATGCATCATAGCAAAATAGGCAAGATTTTCAGAGTAATGCCACCATGCACATGGCACAATTACCAGAGGTAGGTACAGATATCAAAGCACCGACTAGCGAAAGAGAGGTAGGTAAGAGACTTCAGCTGTCCCATGGTACACGGAGGACCCTTGAGAATGAAATGAGAATCCAAAGCTCCCTAACATTTTTGCGTGGAAGAAGATGACTTACGCGCAAAAGAAATTCAACTTCTTTTTATGGTTTTTCTGAAGATGAAGAGAGAGAAGGGAGCAGAGAGGGTACTACCCATCCCCCTTTCCAAGGCCTTCACTTATGTCAGAAATGCCAGTGGTGGAAAGTGATGCCAAAGGTGTGTATGTGAGTGGAAGTTTTTATGAGAGAGCAAGAGAGAGAAGGAAGTTAGGGGTTGTTTTTGTGCAACAAACAAAAGTGAACTAAAATTACTCTACTAAAAACAGGAAATGGGAGCAAATGGCCCAATGGAAGGGTGAAAAATGCCATGCCAACACACCTATCCTAAGAGTATAAGCAAAAAATTGCAAATCAATATCTTACCAAATGCTCTTGAGCACTCCAAGTGATGAAAGGCCGTTCTCCCCGGCAACGGCGCCAAATTTGTTGTTGTAGTATGCCCTTGGGAGCCAAGACCCACACCACCTTGCATGGAAGCAAGAAGGAAGGCCCAAGAAAGACTCTCCTTTCATCCACCCCATCCTCCATCATGTTCAAGCCATTGGCCATCAGCCCGCAGCTATGCCACATGCTTGAAAATATGGAGCAATGGGAGTCAAGGATCCTAGTCACATATGTAAAATACAAGACAATTGCAACACTCTACTTACACACAAAGGAAAATGCTAGCATGCACACACACCTCACTCTCACACTCTCCAAGACTAAATACATATATGCACAAAGCCTTAAGAGAAAGGAGAGTTCTTCCATTGAATGGATTTTACATGAGAGCACGACCAAAAGCCCCCCTTTACAAGAAATAAGCCTCTATTTATAGGCTAGACACATTCCCCCATGTGCTCCTTTTGACTAGTCAAAAAGGAGCACATGCCTAACTAACATATCTCAAAAAGATCTTGGGAAATATTCTTTCTAACAACCATATCTCCAAGAATACGTGCGTGGGGAATTTTCTACACTTCTACAAAAAGGATGGGTATTTTTACATGCTTTCAAAAGCTTTACTTTAGGAGAAATATTAAAAAGTGTCTAAGAGGGAGTATTCATGTGAAACTCTAAGTAGATACAAAAAGAAGGTTCCTATGCACAAATAAGATGTGTGCATATCCAATACTCAACACCAAAAAGAAGGTTCCTATGCACAAATAAGATGTGTGCATATCCAATACTCAACAGCAACTCAAGAAGTTATGTGGATCAAGACCTTGTATTCTGATTTAGATCTCAAGTCTTCTGCTCCTCACATTTTTGGAGAAACATTAGTTCACTTCATCTTGTAGCTAACCCAATCTACCATGCTAGGACCAAGCATATAGAAGGTCACTATCACTATGTTAGAGAAAAGATCACAAGTAAGGAGATTGAGTTGGCATATGTATTTGCTCACCAAAAATGTGCATATATGATGACCAAGGCATTGGATGGAGTTAAGTTCAACATGCTCAAAGCTATGATTGGAATATAGGAAGTGTTGAAGAAATAAAAACTCAAGCATCTTAGGCTTGAGCAGTAGCTCTTGAAGCATGGAGCTAGCCTAACTGCTTGATCGATTCCCATAGGACTTCTCTCTAAATTTTTAGCATAAATGTATATCTAGTTCATTATATATCTTGAAGACTTCAAAGATTAAAGCCTTGAGTTTATCTTAATCAAAGGTAAAAGTAAGAGATGGAAAAAATCTCATGGCTTATTAAGAGACAAAATCCAAAAATATCTTTGAATTCAAACTCAAATGATCTCCTACGAATAAGGATTAGTTTTACGTGGAATCTCCAACCAACTTGAGGATAAAAAGGTGTATATATACACCATCATTTGAGTTGTAGAAGAAAGAAGTGATTAGAGCTGATCATTGCACTCATCTTGAGTGGTCTTGTACTACGTTGAATTGAGAGGAGTCATTCGCATCTCCTTTTCATTAGCAATACACGTTATGATTCATTTCTCATGATTTGTCAATCTACGTCTAATGTTACAGTATCTTGTCCTACTTCGTTAAATTGTGAGATTCATTTCTCTGTGAACATGTACTCATTGTGAAAGTCATAGATTGTATCACTTAGATAGAGCTGTTTTGAGCATGCATACAAATTTTCATCATCATTGGATACTTAGAACTCAAGATATGAGTAATTATGTATGATTGTGTTTGTGTATCACCTAGTTCCTAAAAAGTCGAGGTGGCCCCCCAAACTTCTTAGATTCATTTCTAGTGCACGGTGAGTATAAATTCATGAAATAACTTGCTTTAGTCAGCTTAAAACTTCAATCGAAGGCGTGCAAAAGCTATCTAGACAATTGCTACCAGCCTGCAAGCATTGAACAAAATACCAAGAACTTCTTCTCCATAAATAGAAACTTTCTCAGAGATTTTGAGCTCAGAACCCATATGTTTTGATACAAAAGTTTGAGAGTGATGATCCGAAGTACTTAGGTGGTCTAAATGCATATTGTCGAAGCTTAAAAAGTATATTAAGTCTCTTTGAAGTAACGAGGGAAGATCTTGATCGGGTTTTTGCCAAGACAATCTCATCTCTGTACCATCTCCATTAACTCTTCACATCAATGTTATAGCCATCTCCATTAACTCTTCACATCAATGTTATAGCCAACAAAGTTTATTTCAAATTTACTAGAACTTGAAATATCCACAAGAAATGAATGCTCTTATAAATAATTATGGGTCATAATAGAATGTAGGTCAACATGTCCCCCACTGTAATCCAAAAGCACAAGAATCATACTCGATTGTGACACTTATTTTGCAATTATTGAAATTTGTAGATTCATATGTATTAAAACTTATTAGATATAAGAATATAGTCAAAAAATTATATGTACAAGAGTTAGAGTTTTTACAAATCTATCTAGATATGGTTTAAAGTTATCCAAGACTAATGCCGTATGATCAATTTGAACTATATTTGTTAATCAAAGTGTATTTTTATCATATTTTCAAATTCAAATGAAATGTTAATATTATATAATTATTATTTTATCTATGAAAGAAACTAAGAAACTATGCTCCAACCATTTTTCTTGTGACACACTATTTTAAATTACAGAAAGAAAAAAAGATACAAACCTTTAAAAATAGATTACACCATAAATTATTAATACGAGTCTTATTTCATTGATTTTTCAAGTTAAATGAGCCTTACCAAATAATAAACAAATAGCATTATATTTCTTTGCTTTGTTCAAGCTAAATGAGTGTTACCAAATACTAACAAATAGAAACAACTCAAGGAAGAGGTCCCTTACATAGTTGATAACAACGGGGTGGAATGCACTTCTATGATTGAGAATATTGAGTTAATAACCAAACCACTTATCTCAACTCTTGGGGGTGTCCACACTGCTCACTTCTCAGAGACAGGAATGCATGGCTTCCATCTCGAGAATCAGATAAAAAAGAATTGGGTAAAGCATCATGCATCTTCTTGAATCCCCTATCACTAACACAAAGAGTTTAGAAGTTATTGGTGCTCTTCCTAGTCATAAAATCCTCAGCCTAGATGATCTCATCAATGATTTCTTCAAGAATTTTAGGAGTGACTTAATGAAACTCCTAATTTTGGTGTGGAAGGAGGCCTTGCACTTCGATGCTCTTCCTAAATTTCTCAATGAAGGGGTGATTAAGCTAATTCACAAAAAAGATAGAAAAAACAAGATTGAAAACTAGCAGCCATCACTATGCGACAAACTGGCCATAAGATCTTACCTAAGGTTCTTGCAAATCACATTACCTTCCATATGTGCTCATGGATTAGTGAGGACCAAAAGGGATTCATAAAGGGAAAATCCATCTTAGAGGCTATTATTGATGTGTAGGAAGGCCTCAAATTTGCAAGGGAATCTTCCCAAGATGTCATATATTCATCAAGATTGATTTTGACAAAGCATACGATCGTCAGGAGTGGGATGTCATTTTGCAATCCCTACAACAATAGAATATGTACCTAAATTCATCAACATGATCTCTATGCTCATGGGGAATGCCTCGGCTTGAATGGTCAACTCTCTCATGAAATCAAGCTAAAATGCTCTATTAGACAGAGTTGTCCTCTAGCTCTGCCTTTGTTTTGCCATTGATGGCCTTGGTTGCTTAGTTAACCATCATGACCTTTTAGGATAGATCCAAGGCCTTTAGCTCCCTCATAGTCAAATCCAAATGCTAATGAAACTTTTTGTCGATGACACAAATGCTTTTGTTCATAATGACCCTAATAGTATCAACACCTTCTTGCAATGTCTATTTTTTTTTGTGCTCCATCCGGATCTAAAATAAATAACTCCAAAACTAATTTCAATGCCATTTTTGGGTCCCCACCACAATTCCTGACTAAATAGGGATTTAAAGAAATACACATGACTTTTCTTCTCAAATCCTAGGAATCTCGTAGGCAAACCTCTCATTTTCGTTTGATTGTTCCATTCTCCTAAGAGAAATTGGAATATGAAATGGACTTGTTTGCTCTTCTAGGGGAAGGAACAGCTGGAACTATCTTGTGTCCTATAATAGAGTCATCAGTGATGGCTCTAATAATCTGTATCAAATGTGGATCTTCCACCTCTGCTTCCTTTATCCCTTGAAGCAATGAGCTTTCTAGAACTGTAAAGCTCATTTGATACATTATCTATGATAATGCATGAGAAACTATATCCTCTTTGCCTCTTCTATATAGGATTTCCATGTGAAAATCCTACATGAGCTCAGCCCAATGAGCCTCTCTAACTTGAAGATTTGGCTGACTATAAAAGTACTTAAGTGTATGGTGGTTTGTCTATACCTTAAAGTCTGCACCATAAAGATAGTGTCTTCAGACTTTAAGTGCATGCATCACTGCATACAACTCCTGCATTGGCCAGTTGCACTATGCACTACTCAGTTTCTTACTTTCAAAAGCTATTCGCATGCCATCTTGGCTCAAAACTGCCCCTATGGCTATACCACTAACATCTGTCTCTAACTCAAAGGGTTTCTATGGATCTACCACTTTGATTATAGAAGCCTATGAAACAACTTGTTTTAGAGTATCAAAACTTTCTTGCTGGTCTTGCTTCCTTGCAAATGGAACTTTGCCTAGAAGAAAGTTCATCATAGGTGCTGCTATCGACAAATAAGAAAAGATGATTTTTTGATAAAAATTCAAAATTCCTAAAAATGATCGTAACTGCCCCTCATGTTGAGGAGTAGGCCAAGATAAAATAATTGAGACCTTCTTTGGATCCATCTGAACCACATCGGCTGATACCACATGCCCTAAATACTCTATCCTTGGAAGAAACAACTGAGTCTTCCTCGGATTAACATACAAATGATTTTCTTTTAAAACATTCAATACTAGTTGAAGATGACTCTCATGCTCATGCACAGTCTTACTATATGCTAACAAATCATCAACAAAATCAACAACATATTTTCCAATGAACGGATGTAAAATGTCATTCATTAACATCATAAATGTAGTTGGTGCATTAGTCAAACCAAATGGCATGACCAAATACTCATAATGACCAAAATGGTCCTGAAAGCTATCTTATGTACATCATGATCTCTTACTCTAATCTGATGGTAACTAGGTAGGAACTAATTACATTATGTGTCGACTCAGTGTCAAAGAGTACCTTGACAGGCTGTCCTACCATGACTCCCCTCATGAAAATGAGTTTTGTGTCGAGAAATTGATATCCTTTTTGTGCCACTAGGGAAAGCACAACGTTTGGTACATTTGGGACCTTCTTTGTGACTGTCATGGCCACTATGGGAAATGATAGCGGTGATGGTGGATCTCCAAAGTCCTCATAGCTATCATCACTCTCGGCTTGAGTAGGATTTATGAATATGGTGGCTGCTATCTTCTTTTTCTTAGGACAATCCTTGAACAAGTGCTTCCCTAAACACCCATAGCATAATCCTTCTTTCATTGCCTTCTCTTTCTACTAAGGGGTAAGAATAGGCTTATTATAAGCCTTCTCAACTAGAGTAGACACTTTTCTGTTACCTCCTACAACTGTCTTGATCATATGCACCTGCTTAGCCTCTCTAGAAGGCTGTGCACTGATTGAACCAAGAGTAGGTGTGTGGAAGGATCGACTGACCTTAGGCCATGAGGACCTATGACCCTGGAAGCCTGTGCCCCTATGGCCATCCTCATAGACTAAAGCCATCTCTGTGGCATGTGCCAAGGACGGACATCTCTCCCTCCTCACCAATGGTCTAATAGTTTCCCTAAGTCCCAATATGAACTTGTGGACTTGGAGAGACTCTCAAATAGTATCAAGTACTTAAGAAGCGCCTCTCTATACTTATCTCCATACTCTTGAACTGTCTGATTCTTTTGACTAATGAAGAACCAAGTGTCTAGAGCTCTAGACTTCTCATCAGGTGGTATGAAATTATTATAGAACAAGATCTTGAACTGATTCCAAGTCTTGGGCTCTTTCGTATCTTGTTCAATCTTATGCCACCACCTATGGGCGATGTCCATAAAGTTGTTTGTGGCCTATTGAATCTTGTGTCTATCGTCCATGATATGACACAAGCGGAATCACTACTCCCACTTGCTAAGCCATTGCTCAACAACATCAGCAGTCCTAGCACTAGTCGAACAATGATATCTACGTAGCTTAAGATCCTTAAGCTGCCATCTGGCCTCTCTGACTAGAATGTTATCTCTAGGGACTTTTGGTGTTTGATGCTCATCGGGAGCATCTACTTCCATCCCTGGAAAGTCAAGCTATGGCACATCTTCCTCTTTCTTGGACCCACTGACGTGTACCAAGGTATCACGAAGTGTGCTTTCTAGATTACTAATCCTATTACGCATGGTCTGAATGGGATTTGTGGGTTGCTCTTCCATGAGTGTATCTCTCCTAGAAGGGGATGATGATCCTAATTCCATACTAGGATATGGTGATGGTCAATTTATAATTTTTTTGTGTTTTCCAAATAGTATCTTCTATGTAAACTTAAGTAAATTAGTGGTAGTGGAAAATCACAAGCCTTTGCCCAATGGAAAATGAAGAAACAAGAAACTTTTAGTATGTTTTGTATTCTTTAATGCATATGCATACTAAATTCTAGAAATTTTGACAACATAGCAATGTAATTTTGAAAATCAAAAAAATTATACCAAGAAGTTTTCAAGCTATTTCCGCAATAACAATGTTGACAGGCATAATCTAACTACAAATAGACCGAAGGGGATTAGAAACCCTAACAAATTTATCTTTCTTTCCTCAATAACCTGCAAGAAAATACTTACCTATCCTTGCAAGGAAGAATACATTCACGGTACAATATGAGTCCATGTCTTAACTACATGTATACTCTAGATACTATGCAAATTTGCATGTCCTATATGCAATATGATGCAAAAAGAAAGAAACAATGCATATTAATTGACAAAGAGACTTATTTGTAGGTTCAAAATATAATTTGCAGGTGTGTAAAGGTGCTATAGATGGTCCACCCTCCGTTAGAATAGCTTGCGAAAATTCTTCCAATAGTCAGTGCTTCAAAACTATGCTCAAAAGATGGTCATTGACGATGAAAGGCCAATGTAACATAATCCTAGTAGGAGATGGTTGAACCACGCTCTAAGAGAGAGGATTAGGAAGTAATCCTCAACCATGGCTTTTGGGGCAAGTGGTTAGCCCATCACATTCCTAACCAAGAGGTTGTGAGTTCAATTCCTTACATTGGTATCAGAGCCTAGGAAGTAGGCTTGGGCAAGGTGGAATGATCCAATGGCCTCTAAAAAAGGCGCTTGGGCATCCTCCATGTGAAAGGGTAGGAATTGTGGAAGGCGCGAGCGTCGGTTTCAAGCTTGGACCTAACAAAGATTGAGGTGTATCTCTCAATCCGTAGGTCGGATTGAGGCATATAATATACCGTTGGAAAGCTCTCGGAACGAAATTTCCAATGAGCTAGCTTGGAAGTGTGAATTCCTTGGGAATCCTTGGGTGGCACTTGATTGAGTGTTCAAGACACCAAGCATGGGTGAGAACAAGGTTCAAGACTGAGGTTGAGAACAAGGGCTCGAGACACCAAGGTTGTGAACAAGAAGGTTCAAGACACCAAGGTTGAGAGCAAGGGTTCAAGAGACCAAGATTGCGAACAAGGTTCAAGAAATTGTGCGAGGTTGAGGAACATCAATTCAAGGGCACCTACGGAGTTCAAGGGACTGATCACCGTGGCTAGAGGGATACAAGAGTAGATCATTGAGGACAATGATCGACCAAGGGGGGAAGAATGTAACATAATCCTAGTAGGAGATGGTTGAACCATGCTCTAAGAGAGAGGATTAGGAAGTAATCCTCAACCATGGCTTTTGGGGCAAGTGGTTAACCCATCACATTCCTAACCAAGAGGTTGTGAGTTCAATTCCTTACATTGGTATCAGAGCCTAGGAAGTAGGCTTGGGCAAGGTGGAATGATCCAATGGCCTTTAAAAAAGGCGCTTGGGCATCCTCCATGTGAAAGGGTAGGAATTGTGGAAGGCGCGAGCGTCGGTTTCAAGCTTGGACCTAACAAAGATTGAGGTGTATCTCTCAATCCGTAGGTCGGATTGAGGCATATAATATACCGTTGGAAAGCTCTCAGAACGAAATTTCCAATGAGCTAGCTTGGAAGTGTGAATTCCTTGGGAATCCTTGGGTGGCACTTAATTGAGTGTTCAAGACACCAAGCATGGGTGAGAACAAGGTTCAAGACTGAGGTTGAGAACAAGGGCTCGAGACACCAAGGTTGTGAACAAGAAGGTTCAAGACACCAAGGTTGAGAGCAAGGGTTCAAGAGACCAAGATTGCGAACAAGGTTCAAGAAACTGTGCGAGGTTGAGGAACATCAATTCAAGGGCACCTACGGAGTTCAAGGGACTGATCACCGTGGCTAGAGGGATACAAGAGTAGATCGTTGAGGACAATGATCGACCAAGGGGGGAAGAATGTAACATAATCCTAGTAGGAGATGGTTGAACCACGCTCTAAGAGAGAGGATTAGGAAGTAATCCTCAACCATGGCTTTTGGGGCAAGTGAACGCCCATCACATTCCTAACCAAGAGGTTGTGAGTTCAATTCCTTACAGCCAAACTCCAAGCTTTGAAGCTAACTGAGACTATTGGCACTCAAGATCAAGCACAAGGCACATGAGTGCATCAAAGAAGCAAACATAGAAGAAAAGGGAGCATGTAGGGATCTCCAAGAAGTGTATGTCAAATTTTTCAGAAGAAATCCCTACAAAAACAATTATTTTGATCACTAAAAACCATTATAAATATCATTTCATATTTTTTTAACTCCCTTTTCAAGCCAAGGAGTCCTCAAGCTTGAGGAGTATTAGAAGAATCTACCAAGAAATTTTCATAATTTTTAGACTCCGTTTGAGCCCTCAAATAAGCTATGGAACCTAATTTTTAACTAGGCTGGATGCTAGGTCTGGACAGGGCCAAAACTAATAAAAAAACTATAAAAAGACCTAGAGAGCTCATTTTTGGAGGTTAGCTTCTTGGTAGCTTGTTAGAGAGTTGGCTTAGTAGATATTGAAGCTTTTGTAAGAGAGTTCTTGTGCAATTGAAGCTTTCCATTATTCCTATCTTTGATCTTGCTTTGTGTGCATGTGTGTGTGTGCGTGCATGTATGTGCTTGTCACTCACATTTGCACACCACAATTGCTCATGATCTTCATATCCTCCTCATGTCTCCACAGATTGACAAGTAAAGGAGGTGGTACTCACGCTTGAGCTACACCAAATTTTGGAGCCGTTGTCGGGGATCGTTGCTCGAGCATGAGTGTTGTGATGGTAAGATCATAGATTTGTGACATTGGAAGGTAAAAAATAATCATTTTCTATCAAGTTTCTGATTTTCCATCTTCATCTTCATCACCGTCATCACCATCTTCATCTTTGCTGGAATTTTTCATTTTTACTGTACATTAATAATTTTCACCTCATTTTGCATTCATGGCTATGCGAGAGAGAGAGAGAAAGAGAAAGAGAGGCAAGGTGTTTGTGTTTTGTGAGTTTTGATGCTTTCTGTGACCCTCTTCACAATGTGTAGGCCTCAACGCTTGATTTTGAAGTTCCTACCAAAATTCTATGAAAATCCTGAATTTTTGGAAAAAAAAATCGTGACTTTTTGGAGAATTCAAAATTTTTGAATTTCAAGATTCTTTGGTTCCCCCCCTAAAATCACTTAGAAAATCGTGACTTTTTGGATCTCTAAATCTCAAAAAATCACGACTTTTTGACTTTGGCCTCTCAAGGAAATCGTGAATCTTTGATTTTTTGATTATGAGAAAATCATGAATCTTTGGTGTTTTAACTTGGAGAGAATCGTGATTTTTTGGGCTCCAATCTTTGAGAAAATTGTGAATCTTTGCCATCAAGATTTTGAGGAAATTGTGAATTTTTGGAAGATTGATGTAGAGAAAATCGGGAATTTTCGGGTTTCCTAAGTGTGAAGAAAATCGTGATTCTTTGGTTTTCTAAGTGTAAAGAAATCACAAACTTTTGGTTTTTTTGGCTATGAGAAAATCATGAATTTCTACTTATCTAAATGTGAAAAAATTCGTGACTTTTTGTGCTCCAATTTTTGAGAAAATCATGAATTTTTGCACTCAAGTATTGGAAAAAATCATGACTTTTTGCAAGGGATCTTTTGAGAAAATCGTGACTCTTTGGCTCAAATTGTGGAAAAAATCGTGATTCTTTGGTTGCAAGAAAATCGCGAATCTCTGGATTTCTCACTCAAAAAAATCATGACTTTTTGAGAAGCAACTTTTGAGAAAATCCTGACTCTTTGTCACCCAGATTTTGAAAAAATTGTGAATCTTTGCAATCAAGCTTTGGAAGAAATCATGACTTTTTGCATTCAAATTTTTGAGAAAATTGCAAATTTTTGTTCACATTTTTGAGAAATTTGTGAATTCTTGCACTCAAGTTTTGGAGAAAATCGCCAACTTTTGCAAGGCGACTTTTTGAAGAAACCGTGAATTTTTGCAAGGTGATTTTTTGAGAAAATCGTGAATTTTTGGTCAAGATACTTTTTAGAAAATCACGATTTTTTGGAAGGATCATTTTTGAGAAATTCGCGATGTTTTGCACTCCAATTTTGAGAAATTCACGACTTTTTGAAAGAGGAAAGGAGTAAGAAATCATGATTTTTTGGATACTTTTTGGGCAAAATATCACGACTTTTTGGATTGTTGGCTTTCACAAAATTGCGACTCTCTGGTCCTATGACTCTCAAAAAATAGTGATTCTCTGTCAGATCCTTGAGTCTTTTCGAATACTTAAGTCAAATTGTCTGTCAGATAAATTAGAGTTAAAGCTTGATCTAACCATGGGACATCCATAGGTCTATTGAGAGCTTTTGAAGGTGGCAAGTCTGTTGCAAGCTTGGGAATGTGTAGCCTAGGCTTTTAAGTGCAATCAAGGGAGAAACGACTTGAGGTTGGAATCATTCTTAACCCGCTCAGTGAATTCTTAGCTTAGGCTAAATACGACTAGTGATGTTGATTAATTAGGGCTATAATAGACTCAAAACAAGTCTAAGAAAGCCCTAATTTCTCAAGTTCAAGCATTAGCTAATATATTTTTGCAACGAACCCTAAAGGAAAAGGACTTAAGTGGATTGATCACATCTCAAAGTGCGATAAACTCAAGTATTCTTAACGATGATATTTGTCAGCCAAGATTATACTAGAGAAATCTATAAAAGAACAAGTAATTGATTCAAAAGAACACTACAATGTGGTTGTATTTGGGAAAATTGGGACTAGTAGACAAAGCTTATGAACCTAAGATCAGGTAGATACCTAGGCCAAGATAGAAAAAGCATCAAATCTTTTGAGTCTAGTGTCCATCACACAGATAGGTCGTGGGCACAACGACTTAGTGATTATCCCTACGTGCTAAGTTCAAAAACAAGTGATTCAAAAATGTCTTTTAGCATGGAGAGACTAGCAGGTAGCTCAGTGAATGCCTTTTAGCTCAAGGAATTTCCATCACACAGATAGGTCATGGGCACAATGACTTGATGATTATCCCTACGTGCTAAGTTAAAAAACAAGTGATTCAGAAATGTCTTTTAGCATGGAGAGACCAGCAAGTAGCTTAGGGAATGCCTATTTATAGACACCAGAAGGTCCCTATAAAACACAATTGGAATATATTAGAACCAACCAATTAGGTGCACACATTTATGAGGATGGTATGAGGCGATCAATTGCCCAACTCAAAAATCTTGATCAACCCTTCAGATTTCAACACCAGTGGTTAAATTCGAAGATGGTTCTTATATTGATAAGCAAGGAACCATGTATGTGGTCACCAACTTACCAGACCAGACTGATGAATTTGGAAATATCATTCCTAAGAATGATATAGGAGACCTAGAGCAAGGAGACCTAGGATGAGAAACCAAGACTCCTTGAGGAAAATCTATCTTGACTATGGTGATTACTCCAGAGTGGATTCACCAAGACAACAAAAGCATAGAACTATTCTTGAATAGAGAAATGAAGGAAGCCTTTTGGAGATTCAAGCCAGATCAACCTAGCAAAATAGGCAGAGTCATCATCTATGAATTTAAAGATCCTGAGATACCAGGCAAAGTTGTCTATCTATATAACACATAAGAGAAAATGTTCTTGATAACAGAGCATGGTAGGCATGCATACACTTGGCAACGTGAATTGATTTTCCCTCCACCAAGATCTAATGTTCCCCATGGCCTCCAAGGTGTAGGATCATCCAAGGCTCATGAAACCCAAAGGGAAAGAGCCAGAGAGAGACCTAAGGTAAGCTTTGCACACACTGTGGATAGAGATAGATTAGGACTTGAAAGTGAAAGATCTGAAAGAGAGAGACATAGAGAACATAGGCATCAAAGCGATGAACATGATTTTCCATTTCCTAGACCTCGAGAGTACCCAAGAACCCTCAGACCCTTTCAAGTGGTCAAGACAATGAAAAATTACTTTGATGGGTGAGGAGATCCTTATGATCATGTGGCCGAGTTCAAACATGTGTTGAGAGCTGAACAGGTTGAGGAATTGTTCACCAAGTTTGAGGCATTTGGTTTGACTCTCAAGGGCACTACTTGAGCTTGGTTTCAACCCTCGAACAATCGCAACTACCAAAATATAGGTCAAATGCTAGAGGCATTCATCGTAGAATTTTCCAAGAGTGGCATTAGGCATAACATATCATTCTTGATCCAAACTTCAAGCAGACACCCAAAGAAACTTTTTGACTAGCAGGATGAAGATTTAAAAAATATGTGGAGAGATCTCCCACACCTGAATTACCTACGCAAGCATAACAAGTTTCCTTGCTTCTAGATGGACTTCTAAGCGGGAAACTTAGATCATGTGTATATCTCAAGGAGCCAATCACACTAGATCAATGCTTGAGAATGTGTATTGACATAGAAGACAACTTGGGTGAGGAGTTAGAATTTTCCAAACTCTATAAGGATTTCGACAGCTCTACTAGTCATACTTCTAGACCCTCCACTTTGATAGATGAGCTAGTTGAGCACGTTGCGAAGAAGCTAGAAGTTCAAAATAGACAAACACCTATGTTCACCTCCTTGAAAGGATGCTATACTTATGGAGGAGACCACATGGCTAATGTTTTCCTGATCATGGCTCAACCCCAAGGAAACCCTAGCCTCCAATACTCCACTATTGAGAGAAAATACACAAACCGTACAGCTCAAGATTGTCCCTACAATAGGCAGGTTGTCAAAAAAACTTATCAACAACCTTACCAATAGGTTAGGTATCAGAACTAATACCAATAGCCATATTATAGGCCACAACAACAATATCAACCTCAATATCAACAACAATATTAGGCACCATATAGGCCACAATGGGTCCTAGGAGACCAATCACCACCTCTTTCCAATTTGATTCCAATTAAGTATGCAGTGGCAGAGGAGAACCATAATAGAGCTTTGGTGTCGATGATGTTGGAGTTAGATGTCTACAAAAGCACGTGAACAACACAAGGAAGGAGAAGAAGCTTGGAGCACAACGCACAATACATAATGTATTACCACTAAAATGTACAAAGATAAGTAGCCCATTAGGGCAATAGGCATATATACAAGCCGCAAGAAAAAAGTCTCGTAAAGAGGGAAAAAAGTATCGTGACGATCCTAGAGTGTTCACACACGTCACTACTTAAATATATCAACAAATCCCCCTTGGGAGTGATGCGGTGAACAAGGACCTAGCACTTATGTATAAGGAAGTGCCAAGCTATGTGGAAATCAATCCACAAAAGGAAGTAAGCCCAAAGCTTTATGGAAAGCTTCAAACTTCTCCCTAGGTAGAGCCTTTGTGAAAAGGTCTACAATGTTCTCCTGCGTGGGCACATATGCCAAGTTGATCTCCGCAATAGAGAACCTCTCCCTGACATAATGATAATGCACCTCAATGTGCTTAGTGTGAGCATGGAACACAGGGTTCCTCGCAACTTCCAATGCACTCTAATTGTCAGTGAAGATGGTGGTTGCAAAAGACTAACCAACACCCAAATCAAACATAAGGCATCTGAGCCACACACCCTCAACGATCGCTGTGAAAGCTGACCTATACTCAGCATCACAACTAGAAGTGGCCACACTAGGCTGCTTCTTGCTCAACCAAGATATACATGAGCTACCAAGCATGAAGCAAAAACCACTAGGGGACACACAAGTGTCATAGCAACCAACCCAATCAGAGTAAGAAAAAGCACGCAAATCTGGAGGTAGTGATCCCCCCTTGGGATAAACAATCCAAGTAGCCGGGTACCACTCAAGTAGCGAAAGATGCGCTTAACCGCCTGCCAATGCTTGAGACCTAGGCAATGCATAAACCTAATCATCTGTGAGACAACAAACTGAATATCTGGACAAGTAATACATAAGTAAATCAAGCATCCAATAGCCTGTTGATAGAGAACAACATCAAATGCCTCTCCAACATCATGAAGACTCAATCGTAAACTTGTCTCCATAGGAGTGGCAATAGGTTTACAGTCGTCAAGGCCAAAACGCTGCAATAATGTGTCAATATATTTTGTTTGACACAAAGCCATTCCACCATCAACATGCATAAACTGAATGCCCAAATAATGATGCAAATGCCCCAAATTAAACATTTTAAATGAGGCATGCAGATCAGCCTTAAAATCAGCAATATGCTTCTTGAGGACCAATGAGCAGCATGTCATCAACACACACCACAATGATCAAAAGTACATCATTACCATGCTTAACATATAAGGTGCTTTCCCCTGGACTATTCACAAAACCATGTGCAATCAGATAGACATGTATCTTTTCATAGCAAGCATGTGGTGCTTGTTTCAAACCATATAAAGCCTTTCTTAACCCGCACACCTGGTTTTCATGCCCTTTTTGCACAAAGCCACGGGGCTGAAAAACATACACTTCTTCATGCAAGTCACCATTTAGAAATGTTGTTTTAATGTCCAGCTGATGTACATTCCAACCATGATGAGCTGCAAGTGCACAGATGTTATGAACAGTAGTCATAGGGAATGTAGATGCAAAGGTCTCATCAAAATCAAGGCCTCTTTCTTGTGCATAATGCTTTGCAACAAGCCTAGCCTGTCAACTGTTCCATCTGGCTTACGCTTCAGCTTGTAAACCCACTTAGTGCCAATGGCCTTCTTGCCAGGAGGCAAGTCACATAAAGTCTAAGTATCATTCTTCATTATAGCATCATATTCAGATTGCATAGCTACCATCCAATTTTTTGAATTGAATTTTGTGCTTCATCAAATGAAACACGCTCATTCTCATCACAAAGACTAGACGCAGCCATAACATAGCAATCTGATGCAAAAGAGGCACTATGAGAGCCCGACCAAGTATGATATGACAAAGGTGCATCTAATTTGCTATCACGCAAAGTTTGCGCCAACCATTTTGGCATAGTTTTTGCCTCCTCAATATCAGCTCTCTCATCAACAAGTGCGTCATGTAAATCTGCATCAAAAATGGGATGATCTGCATCATCACATGAAACCTGCAAAGGTTGAGAAGTTGCCTCATTAGGACCAGCACTAGATTGTCCACCTGTAAAAAGAGGTAGCAAAGTATCATACATGTTTTTGGAGCTAACAGATGTCTCCTTAGTACATGAAAGCAATGGCTGAATAGCATCTTCCACAAAAACAACACCACAGCTAACCAGAATGCATTTAATCCATGGATAATACAAACGGTAGCCTTTACATTTTACTGTTTTATCATGCAATTTTTTGCATCATTGTTCATGCACTAATGCATATGCCAGACAACCAAAAACACACGGATGAGCAATAGATGGCTTGCAACCATGCCAAACCTCATATGGAGTGATAGACTATAGTGCTTTAGTGGGACACCTATTAAGTACATATGCTGCACACATAATAGCCTCAAGCCAGAAACTATGTGGTAAGGACTAGCTCTTGACCATACACCTCGCCATCTCCATGAGTGACCTATTCTTCCATTCAGCAACTCCATTATGTTGAGGTGGATATGGCAATGTACAGTGGATTTTTATCCCACATTCAGCCTAAAATGCATTAAAGTCAGAAGACATATATCCCCCCCCGATCAGAACGGAGGGTGCCCATTTAACATGCTGACAGATTTTCAACTAAAACCAAAAATTATTTGAAGCACATAAACTTTGGGCTTTGCTTTCAATGGATATAGCCATGCATGACTCGAAAAATAATCAATGAAAGTCACGAAGTAAAGATAGTTTCCAAAAGAGGGTGTTTGCATAGGACTGCAGACATCACTATGAACAAGTTGTAATTTTTGAGTAGCCCAAATTGAACCATCTTTTGGAAATGAGGAATGCTGCATTTTGCCCAAAATATATAGCCTTCACATACATGTTTACTAGGTGCCTCAAGTTTGGGCAAAGAGGACACCATTTTAGATTTATGTAGGCATAACAAACTAGCAAAATTCAGATGACCAAAGCATGCATGTCAAAGCTTTACATCTGACATAGCTTGAGAATCATGTACTGACATGCTGAATCATTCATAGATTTTTCATAGTATTTGAGCTTATACAACCCACGAGATAAAATGCGAGAAGCAATAATCACGTCGCCATTTGACAGATCATGAAGTGTACATCTATCATCAACAAATTTCACAACCAACCCAATCTTGGCTAAAGTCAAAACTGATAACAAATTCCTGGCACAAACAAAGCATCTGACAAAGTGAAAGAACTACCATCAGTAGTAGTAAGAATGATCTTACCAACTCCCATAACACGATAAGAGGATTTGTTTGCATATGTAACAGTATTTCATGTAGGGGCAAGCTCGAGTGAAGAGAAGAAACTGTGCTGCGAGGTAATATGTTTGGTCGCCCCACTATCAAAATACCAAACATCTAAGTCTACTGTAGACATGCATTGCTCATGAGAAGATGGATCAAAACTAGAAACAATAGTAAATGCCCATTCTTCTTCCTGCACAAGATTAGCAGACTTTGTTTTCAGTGTAGAGGCCTCTACAACAACCATTCCGGCCTCTTTCTTCTTTGCCTCTTTAGCAGCCAGTATTGGACATCCCTTAATGACATGATCATTTGCTTTACATTATTTACAAAACAATTTTTGCTTTTCTGATTTTTTCTCATCTTTGTGTTCCTTCTTCAAATGTGCAAAATTTGTAGATTTCTGCTTACTACTAGATGAGATCCATTTACCTTTGCCCTTCTGACTGACCAAGAAAGCTTGATCTACAACATGCATAATAGACTTGTTCTGCTTAGATTGATCTTCCTACAACAGAACAAAAACTAAATCCTCAAATGACAAGGCATTTGGATTACCTTTCATCATCAAATGAACACTAGAAGAAAAACTCTAATATGAATCAAGAAGACCATTCAGAACAGTCTGGACAAGTGAACTCTCAAGATATACCACCCCTACAATGCAATCCTATTCACAAGGTGCAATAAGATTCAATCTCTGTGCATTCAATAAGTTCTTCTGATCCATCCAGGATGCATGAAGATACTCACTTGTGGATGTGCAAGGTTGTAGAGGAAGAGGAAAGACACCTAAAATCAAGAGAAGAAGGAACTTCTCAAGGAACGAGACTAGTTAGAGACCCAGCCTACACACGGATGATCTTTCCAGATGAGGAATTCGAGCCTCATGGATGGGCTGAAATTTTAGCCACCATGAACATTGTTGTCAATGAAGAATAGTGGACGCCTCATTGTGATGAGGAGGGTTATGATATCTCTTTGTTCATGTGTGAACCCTTGCTAGAAAAGTGTGACTTTAATGAGGTCATAGAAGAAGAAGAGGATGATGACAATCTAGAGTCCATTGTGATGGATAGTTGCTTTGAATAAGAGGAGCACTATCTAGAGAAGGTAGGGATATTTACCCAAAAAAAAGAAGAATCTCTCACAAGCATTAAAACGATAAATTCAAGGGAGGAAAGTGAAGTACTCAAAATAAAAAGAAAAGAAAAGCATTGAAGGAAGCAAAGGAGGAATCATTGTTTGAGGTACCGGAGAATTTCAAGAAATATGAAGTTGAAGACCAAAAAAATTTGGTACAAATGCCTAAGCGAGCGGCCATCACAAGAGAAGTGTATGATAATAAAGAAAAGACCAAAGAAATCATAGTAACCATTGAAGAGAACGAAGAATGATGTATATACATAGGAGAAGACCTAAGTGTAGAAGAAGAAGTAGAGCTTGTAGCTTTATTAAGGGAATATAGAGATGTGTTTGCGTCCTGAAGGGAGTTGATCCACAAATATGTGCTCATACCATCCCCATGACAGCTAATGCCAAGCCCACCAAACAGAAGCCCTACACATATAATGACAATTATGTTGGAAAAATAAAGGAAGAAATTGATAGACTGATTGACGCTAAATTTATCTATGAGATTGAACATACTGAATGTGTATCCCCCATTGTAGTGGTGCCCAAGAAGAATGAAAACTTGCGAGTGTGTATAACCTTAAAAAAGTTAATGGTGCTACAATAAGATATAGTTATCCACTTCCAATCACTAAACATTTACTAGAGCATGTTGCAGGCAAGGAAGTTTACAACTTCCTTGATGGATTTTCACGTTACGACCAAGTAGCCATTGCCCCAGAAGATCAACACAAAACGGCCTTTGCCACAATGTGGGGAATCTTTGCATTTCGTGTGATGTGCTTTGGGCTCACTAATGCACCTACAACATTCCAAAGGCTCATGTGTCATGTCTTCAAAGAGTTCTTACAAAAGAGCCTAGAAGTATATGTGGATGATTTATGTGCTCATTCCCAAGAAGGAACATACCACATCCCAGAGCTAAGACATATCTTCAACAAGTGTAGAGAATATCGAGTTTTTCTAAACTTAGAAAATTGTGTGTTTATGGTACGTCAAGATAAGATCTTAGGTTATATTGTTTCTAAGAATGGAATATCAATAGATGAGGATAACGTAAGAGCCATAGCAGATTTGTAGAGGACAAGGAATGTTAAAGAGGTACAAGCCTTTATGGGCCATTGTGGATATTACCGTAGGTTTATCCACATTTATGCAATTATAGCTAAACCTCTTTATGGTCCGTTGACAAATTTTGGGTGGAACGACGAATGCGAAAATTTCCTTCAATGTGCTGAAGAGATGTTTGTGCACAAAACCAATACTGACCACTCTTGATTGGAATAAACCATTCCATTTTCATGTAGATTCATCAAATTATGCAATAGGATGAGTGCTCACACAACCCACAGGTGAAGGAAATCTAGATTTGCCTATAGCATATGCTAATAGACAACTAAATGCAGCTGAACGAAACTATACAACAATTGAAAGATAAGGCTTAGGCATGGTATATGCCATAAAGAAGTTTAGACACTATCTATTGGCCAACACGTTCAAGTTTTTCACTGATCATCAAGCTTTATTGTATTTGGTCAATAAACCTTGCAATATAGGATGTTTAGTAAGATGGTTTCTCTTACTAATGGAATACGACTTTGAAGTTGTTGTTAGGAAAGGTAGGAACCACCCCAAGGTAGATCACCTTTCTCACATCACTTCAGGAGATTCACCACAAGGAGTGTCTTATGAATTGCCCGATGCTTATCTGTTCAATTTAGAAATCGTTCCTAAATGGGAAAATAAGTTGGTACATGTCCTAACCTTTGGACTTGGAAATAAGAATGTGAAAACAAATAAAGATGACATTATAAAATCACAAAAATATCAAATATTTGCATGAAGTGTGTACAAACAAGATACAGAGGGTGTAGTAGCTTGTTGTGTTGAGGAGGATGTGTTGATATATTTAGGTAGTGATGTGTGTGAACACACTAGGACCGCATAGTTCATGATCTGTTAAATGGCGATGTGATTATTGCTTCTGGCATTTTATGTCGTGGGCTATATAAGCTCATTGACTATGAAAGATCTGTAAATGATTTGGCATGTGCAGTAAATGATTCTCAGGCTATGTCAGATGCAAAGCTTTGGCATGCACGCTTTGGTCATCTGAATTTTGCTAGTTTGCTACGCCTGCAGAAATCTGAAATGGTGTCCTCGTTGCCCAAACTTGAGGCACCTGGAAAACATGTTTGTGAAGGCTGTATTTTGGGCAAAATGCAGCGTTCATCCTTTCCAAAAGATGGTTCAGTTCGGGCTACTAAAAAATTGTAGCTTGTACATAGTGATGTCTATGGTCCTATGCAGACACCTTCTTTTGGAAATTATCTTTACTTCGTGACTTTCATTGATGATTTTTCCAGGCATGCATGGGTATATCCACTCAAAGAAAAGTCCGATATGTTCATGTGCTTTAAATAGTTTTTGGATTTGGCTGAAAATCTGTCAGCATGTAAAATTGGCACCCTCTGTTCTGATCGAGGGGGGGAATATATGTCTTCTGATTTTAATGCATTTCTAGATGAACGTGGGATAAAACACTAGTGTACAATGCCGTATACACCTCAACAGAATGGAGTTGCTGAACGAAAGAACAGGTCACTCATGGAGATGGCGAGGTGCATGGTCAAGAGTCAGGCTTTACCACATAGTTTCTGGCTTGAGGCTGTCATGTGTGCAGCATATGTACTGAACAGGTGTCCCACTAAAGCACTGCAATCTATCACTCCATATGAGGCTTGGCATGACCGCAAGCCATCTGTTGCTCATCTGCGTGTTTTTGGTTGTTTGACATATGCACTAGTGCCTGAACAACATCGCAGAAAATTTGATGATAAGGCAGTAAAATGTATTTTTGTTGGGTACAGTTCTGAAAGTAAAGGCTATCGTGTGTATCATCCACAAACTAAACGCATTCTGGTTAGCCGTGATGTTGTCTTTGTGGAAGATCCTATTCAGCCATTGCTGTCATGTACTAAGGAGACATATGTTAGCTCCAAAGACATGTATGATACTTTGATGCCTATTTTTACAGGTGGACAGTCTAGTGCTGGTCCTAATGAGGCAACTTCTCAGCCTTTGCAGGTTTCATATGATGATGCAGATCATTCCATTTCTGATGCAGATTTACATGATGCACTTGTTGATGAGAGAGCTGATATTGACCAGGCAAAAATTATGCCAAAATGGCTGGTGCAGACTTTGCGTGACAGCAAATTAGATGCACCTTTGTCGTATTGTACTCGTTCAGGCTCTCATAGTGCCTCCTTTGCATCAGATTGCTTTGCTATGACTGCGTCTAGTCTCTGTGATGAGAATGAGCCCGTTTCTTTTGATGAAGCACAGAATTCAGAAAATTGGATTGCTGCTATGCAATCTGAATATGATGCTATAATGAAGAATGGTACATGGTCTTTATGTGACTTGCCTCCTGGCAAGAAGGTGTTGCAGAGCTAAAGAAAGCCCAAGGCAGAGAAAAAGACGGGCCCCAAAATTTTTCCGATTTGGACATCATATTTTTGTATCATAACCATTCTTGTAATATATTTTCCGTTGTAAATGCACTAGAGGAGTCCTCTAGATGCATCCCCACAAAAGATTAGAAGCTTACCCATGTAAAATAGTAGAAAATTAGTCTTTTAGTGAATAAAGTGCTGATCTCTTGTGTGAAAGGACCATTTTTAGGGCACAAGTATATAAGTCAATTTGTGACTCTTTGTAAAGACTTTTTGCCATTGTGAAAAGAGAGAGCACAGAAATTCGAATTTGTGTCTTCTTCACTTTGTATCTTCTTCTTTGTGAGCTTGTATGCATGTGTATTGCTTGGAAAGAGTGTGAGGGAGTGTTGTCTATCCTTGAAAGTGTTCATTTGCTATAGGTAAGGTGTGTGCGAAGTGTAGGAAGTGCTGAAGTGTAGGAAGGTATTTCCCGCGACTCAGTATTTTGCTCATAACTTGAATTAGGAGTGTCAGAATTGAGTGAAAGCACTGCCATTGGATGCGTCTTCTCGAGAGCTTCGAAACGCATATCCTATTCGCTATATTTGGAGTTTAGGGCTGAGAGAAAAGTCCAAATTACTGACGGCTGCTGCACCAAGTATCGTGACACCATGACCGACAGTTGAAGCTTGTTTGGATTAGAATTCGCCTGGTTT
The DNA here is from genome assembly GCA_020310875.1 of Ceratopteris richardii. NCBI lineage: Eukaryota > Viridiplantae > Streptophyta > Polypodiopsida > Polypodiales > Pteridaceae > Ceratopteris > Ceratopteris richardii. The sequence goes on from CM035443.1 coordinate 74,226,910, forward strand.
GCACTCTTTGAGTAGTTCATTTGCATTGATCATCACTTGATTGCATGTCCTCATACACTCGGCTAGGTTTGTGTACTCATCGGATTGATATTTAAAAGCGTGAATCCCCACTATATGCACTTGAAGGGGATTGAGGTATAGTCTCTTTCTCCACAAGTCCCTAAGTTGGTACTTAGGTCAACACCTTTTTGGCGCCGTTGCCGGGGAGTGTCGAATCAAACCGAGGCATTCGTGTGATGGTAAGTAGCTTCTTTGCATTGAAGCAAGAGGAGGAGTGATGATTTTCTCTTCTTCGGTAAGTCATTTTCAACCGCACTTACTACTTCTCATTCTTGGAGTGTGTGTAGTGAGTTGTTAGTCTAGGGAAGTGAGTAGAATGAGTAGAGTAGGAGGAGCAAGGGAGTAGGCTAGGAAGTTAGAGTAGCTTTCAATTCTTGTTTTGTTGTTTTATTTCCAGTAAGTAAGAAAATCCCAAGTATAAAAGCCGGAAAGAGTCATTTTGTAAAGTACTTGTGTTTCTGAGCAAGTATCGTGGAGAGCTACTGTCGAGTATCGCGTGTGAGCAACTAGGCTATCTGGGGCTGCACAGAGCAAGGGGGAGTGATAAAGGAGTTGGAACAGCCTCCAAGGTGAGCACATTGTGGTTGTGTTATGATATCTTACCTATAAATCAAGTTTCCAGAAACAAATGATCTGCGTCAGGTATCGTTTAGGAGTTGCAGAGGTTAAAAAGTGTGATTTGAATGATACAGAGAGTGAGGAGAGGGTAGATGAACTTGTAAAACAAGTATATTGAATCAAAACTTAAAAAATCTCTCAAAAATTTGACAAAGGGTCAAGTATCGCTCTTTCCCGCGGTCGAGTATCGCGATACTTAACAAGTATCGTGATCTCCTGTGGTTGAGTATCGCGATATTTCCCAGGTATCGTGTATCGCATTCCAAGGATCGCGATACTTAGCAAAGATCGCGTATCGTGCTGTCACCGATCGCGATACCTACCGTGTATCGTGTATCGTGATCTATCGATCGCGATACTTGAGAAGTATCGTGTATCGTTTGAACCAAATACCGAGTATCGTTATTGTCCAAGTATCATGTATCGTCTTAGGAAGATCACGATATTTGACAAGTATCGTGTATCGTGTGAGCCAAGTATCGTGTATCGTGTCTTCATAGATCGCGATACTTGTCACCGATCGTGTATCGTCTTTTTCGAAGTATCGTGTATCGTGTGGTCCAAGTATCGTCTCGGTCGAGTATCGTGATAGTGAAGTATCGTGTATCGTGCATACAACGATCGCCATACCTATCAAAGATCGTGTATCGTGTGTCAAGTATCGTTTTTGACCCAGGTATCGTGTATCGTGGTTCAAAGATCGCGATACTTGCGAAGTATCGTGTATCGTTTGGTTGTAGTATCGTGTATCTTGGGCATCCAAAGATCGTGTATCGTTTGTGATCAAATATCGTGTATCGTTTGGGTCTAAAGATCGAGTATCGTGTACCTTAGCAGTCAAGTATCGTGACTTGAAAAGTTCATTTTCAGTCAATTCCTAGTCAAGCTTTTCTGGAATTTTAGTCCATAGTGAATAGTTCCAGAAGCTAGAGGTTAGCAAGGACTGACCAGAGCTGTGAAGTGGATGAACCTGAGATCCGGAAGAACCCTAGGAAGCCGAAGAAGTGTAATCTCTTCAGTTGGTAGTGTAGCCGAACCAAGTAACCGTTCACATTATTCAGAGACCTCTAGTGAGTCAGAGGAAGAAATTCCCATGGCTTCAGAGGATATGCAGAACACAGTACCCATGATTGGCATGATGTTAATCATTGAAGGAGAGTACAGGACCTCTTTGGAGTATGTGAACACCAACCAAAATGAGATCCCTATTTATTTGGATGGTCTAAACAGATCAGTGGGCAGGTTAAAGAAGGCGTCAGAGGCTTACATAGTGCCTAGGCTAGCAGTCAAGTATGTAGGAGGATTTTACATGGATAAAAGAGATATCCAGTATGTTGTCACAGAACACCTAGAAAACATTAATGAACATGGTGAAGAAAACAATGCTTCAAACTTAAGTGGAGGAGGGAATGAAGAGCAAGTAACTACACCTAGAGGGAGATCTACTGTTGCTAGAGTTTGGAGAGGAGACCTGATTCCCCAAGATGACTCCCTAATGGACGTATATTTGATCAATGGGATGGAGCATATTCTTAGAGCACAATTTTCAATATGGGAAGCTGCCCCTAATCCTGTCACCATCTATGAGTTACAAGATCCTGATTTCCCTACCATTACCACATATTTGGATAAGAATCAGAGAAGATATTGGCCCTTAACGGAATTAGAGAGAGCCGAGTTGAAATATCAGAATATTCCAGTATTCCCCCCTAGGGACCAAGCCACTACTTCACGAAACCCACTTGGAACATCCCAGAATGAGTCATATCAACAGTCACGACAAACACAACAAACACAAATCCCGGTCAGATCACATGTGCAGTTTGCAATGCCTGCAAATAACCCTAATTACCGACCTCAACCAACTGTTAACCCAAGACATGGAATTCCTGCTCCAGTCCGACCACCGGTAGCAAGAGGACCAGGTATACCCATAGGAAGACCAATTTTCCCAGTAATGCCTAGACCGCTCGAAGCACGGAGAAGATTAAGGCCCATTCAAGTTGCCAAATGCATGAGAAACCACTATGATGGCTCTAGTGAACCTTACAATCATATAGCTGAATTCAAACAAGTAATCAGAGTCGAACAAGTAGAAGATTTCTTGATCCAATATGAGTCCTTTGGTCTTACATTGTCAGACACTGCATTAGCATGGTTTCAGCCATTGGACCCTAACAATTTTCAAAACATGGAACAAGTCTATCAAGAAATGATTGAGGAATTCACTAAGTCAGGGATTAAAAACAACTCATCATCATTGATCCATAGCTTTAAGCAAGCCCCTACAGAATCAGTAAGATTGGCAGCAAGAAGATTCAAGCAGTATGTGGACAGATGCCCAGTAGAAGAGAGACCTACCCAAAATAAAATGGTGTCATTATTTTTGGAAGGATTGTTGAATGGATCCTTGAGATCTTTGGTATATGTAAAGAGAGTTCAAACTTTGCAAGAATGCATGAAGGAATGTATAGACCTAGAGGACAACCTAGCAGAAGATTTGAAAATACCTCAAGGTAGCTTGAAAAGTGAAGATTTGGCCAGTAGCACATCAAACCTTAAAAATAATGTAGAGGAGATAGCCGATTTGGTAGCAAAGAAGCTGAACGTTCAAGGACAGAGGAACTATCCCAGTAACCCTATGAGAGTGCCCATGCTCAGAAGATGCATGTAGTGTGGAGGTGATCATCCTTCTCACTTGTGTACTAGGGGAGTAGTCCCACCACCGGCTTATGCTTTTAATAGACCCACTGTCCTAGGACCTCTACAATATTGCAGTATAGAACAAAAATATACAAATCACAGTACGGAAAATTGCCCTTACAATACGCAAGCGAGACCAGCACAACCATATATGAGACCTTATGGATACCCGCAGAGAGAACAAGGAGGTGAAGCATGGAGGTATCCTACTTATCAGCCGCAGGCACCAGTGCCACGACCATATGCGTATCAAGGATACACCCAACCACAACCAGTATTAGGACAACAACCGCCCCATCCTCAGAACGTTGTCCCAGTCAAGATAGCTCAACCTGAAGAAAACCTAGAGAGAGCAATAGTCCCAGCCACACCATTGGCTAGTAACGAACCTTATGACTCATCTTACGACCATAGTCAAGGAGCATATCCCAATTACGAAAGCTCTATGATAGAATATGGACAACTGTACGAACCATATGCCTATGGCATGGAAGTACCAGATAGTTCATATGGATATGAGCAGGATTATGTGTCACTAATGTATACAGCCCCTAGAGCAACCATACCACCCCGACCCATGAACCGACCGCCTGTACCCAGAGGACCATGCTATAGATGTGGAGGTGATCACTACATCAGGGAATGCACATTTCCAAACCCACCACCACCACAACGAGTTTGGGAAGGCTACTGTAGCGATTGTGGTAAGGAACACCTTTTCAGAGATTGCCCCAAGAACCCCAACAAGGTTACATCCAATGTGCAAATCAATGTGATTGAAGTAATCGAATCATCAGGGAGTGATAAGGAATATAATGTACCACATTAGGCGATAACAAGAGCCAAAGCTAGAGAGACCCCAGAAAAACTTGAAAAACACAATCAAAGCGATCAAGAGATGAATACACCCACACCTCAGAGAATTGAAGACTCGGAAGAGCCTGAGAAGAGTGTTGTGAGCAAACGAACACAAAGATGGAAGAACCGTAGAGATAGGATAAAAGAAAAGAAGTTACTACAGAAGAAGGAAAATGAGAAGAACGAACAAAACCCGAAAGAGAAACAGAAAATTGAAGAAGAAAACAAAAATGAAAAGCACAAAAAAGAAGAGGTAGGATCAATCTTAGCAGATCCCATGCCAGAAGAATTAGCCATGTGGATTCAGGCATACCAGGCACGAATAAGAGCAGGACCTACCATAGAACAACATGAAAGAGAATATCCTAGAGGTGACCTAGAGAAAGAGAGGTTGGAGATCTGTAAAAAATTAATAGAAGTTGCTCAACAGACCTTAGAAAAACCTGCATTGCCATTACCCAATACCCGAATTTCCGAAAGAGAATTCCAAGAGTGCGTCATCACTCATGAACATGAAAAACTTGAAGTAAGTAAGACACAGAATGGCAATTATTGTGAGGATAAAAGGGATGGAACCCTTATTCCCGAAGTAGAAGGGGAATGGCCTAAAGATTTGTGGGTGAGACTCCAAGAAGACAGATGGAAGAAAGTGGAAGGAATTGAACCACCCTTTGAAGAACTAGAAGCAGAAAATGAAATAGAGGGTTCAATACCTGAACTAAATTCAAAAGAAATTTTACCAGTGGATCCAAGTGACAAAGGAGATGACGGAGTAAAGGATTTGCCAAATTACATAGGAGAGTACGAACATAATTCAGAATTATATTGTATCCCCTCAATAAGGAAAAAGGAACCGAACCCATCAGTCCAAACATCTGATATCATACAACATCTTAGAAAAGTCAAAATTCCTTGTACCCTAACATTAGAAGAATTGTTGAAGGTCAAACCACAATTGAAGGAGAAATTAGCCAGTCAATTGGAGATCAAGATGGAGGAAAAAGAGATACCTGACGAAGTAAACACAGTGAAGATCCCAGTGGATAAGGTAGGAGATTTTAGTGAGGGAGATGAAGGAAACACTTGCCTTCCAATTACTTATAGGGGTTACACCACGAAAGCCATCCTAGATTCCGGAGCTGGTGTAGGCATTGTGACTAGAGAAATCTGGGAGAAATGGGGAAAACCAGCTTTAAGACCAATGCGTATGAAGATACAAATGGCAGACGGACACACAGAAAGACCCTTGGGATTATTGGAACGAGTAGTTTTCACTACGTGCGGAGTTGAATTTGAACACACCTTAGCAATTTGTCAATTTGAAAGGCCGAGCAATTATGAAATGATACTTGGGAGACCTTTCATGAGACAGCTAAAGGTTGTGCAAGATTGGGGAAAAGATGCGGTATACCTACAACATGAAGGAACCACCACGAGAATAAACCTTCACACTTATACATATCAAGATGTTCCCCCCTTACAATGGAATCAAATTCACAAGGAAGAAGACGACCAGCCAATTCACAGCATAGGTTCTAGTGATCAATCTTGGATGAATGAGGACACTCATCTATGGATATGCCAAACTGCCAAAAAGGAAGAGGATAGGAGAAAGGGATGGCAACAGAGGCAAGGAGTGGCTAGGTCGGTACAAGATCCAGCTTACATGCCTCAAGTCTTTTTGGATGAAGAATTTGAACCTCATGGTTGGATGGAGATTTTAGCGACCGTCGATGTATGTGTGAATGAAGAAGTAATAACTATGAATGAATGTATTGACGAAGAAGGATATGACGTTAGTCTCTATGTAGTAGTCCTTCAGGAGGCAGAAGAAGGAGAAGTGATAGAAAAAGAATGGAAGGAGGACTATGAGAGCATTGAGATGGAGCCAGAACTGATGGAATCAGTGGACGAACATCAAATAATAGGTACCACAGCTAACGAAAACAACCAGGAACCTACACAGGAAGAAGAGCTGGAGTTAGATAAAGAACCTGAAGGTGAAGAAAACAAGCCACAAGATCAGTTTGAAGTGCCAGCTCACTTCAAAAAATATGAAGTAGAAGAGAGAAAAATCGCTATTCAAATGCCTAAAAGAGAAGCACAGCCAGGAATAGCTTATGATAATAAAGAACAAACCAAGAAGATAGTAGTAATCGTAGAGGAAGGAGAAGAACGATGTACTTTCATAGGACAGGATGTCTCAATAGAGGAAGAACAAGAGTTAATACGCCTCATAAGGGAATATCGAGATGTCTTTGCCTGGACCTATAAGGATTTGAAGGGAGTAGATCCATCTATATGTGCCCATAGAATTCCCATGACATCCGAAGCCAAACCTTCTAAACAAAGACTGTATACATACAATGATGTGTATTCAGCGAAGATAAAGGAGGAGATAGATAAGTTGTTAGAGGCTGGATTCATATATGGGATTGAACACACGGAATGGGTGTCACCTTTGGTGGTTGTACCGAAAAAGAATGGGAAGTTAAGAGTGTGTATCAATCTGAAGAAAGTAAATGCCGCCTCCTATGAGGGATAGTTACCCATTACCAATTACGGATCATCTTTTGGAAAGAGTGGCAGGGAAGGAAGTTTATAGTTTTTTGGATGGCTTTTCAGGGTATAATCAGGTAGCCATTGCTCCTGAGGACCAACACAAAACTGCTTTCGCAATTGAATGGGGAGTATACGCCTTTAGAGTCATGCCTTTTGGTCTAACGAATGCCCCCGCCACCTTCAAAAGATTGATGTGCCATGTATTCAAAGAATTCCTGAGAAAAAGTATGGAGGTATACGTGGACGATCTATGTACTTATTCAGCTATACGATCAGAGCACATCCCTGAACTAGAAAAGATCTTTGCCAAATGCCGACAATATCGAGTATGCCTCAACCCAGAAAAATGCGTCTTCATGGTTAGACAAGGAAAAATATTAGGACATATTGTCTCTAAAAATGGAATTTCAACTGATGAAGACAAAATCAAAGTAATTTTGGATTTACCTAGGCCGAAGACAGCTAAAGAAGTTCAAGCATTTATGGGACACTGTGGATATTATCGAAGATTTATACATATGTATGCCATAATTGCTAGACCTCTCTATGCACTGTTGACTCAATTTAATTGGATTGAAGAATGTGAGAAAGCCTTTAATGAGTTAAAGGATCGATTGAGTTCAGCACCAATCCTTCGAGTACCTAACTGGAATAAGCCATTTCACATTCATGTGGATGCTTCCAAGATTGCCATTGGTTGCATCTTAGCTCAACCTGCAGATACAGGAAAGCTAGACCACCCTATAGCCTATGCTAGTAGACAACTAAATCAAGCAGAACGCAATTATACCACCACTGAGAGAGAAGGCCTAGGGATGGTGTACGCAGTGAAAAAGTTCAGACATTACCTGTTGACAAACAAATTCAAATTCTTCATTGATCACAAGCCCTACTGTACTTAGTCAATAAACCTTGCAATACAGGAAGACTAGTACGATGGTTTTTATTACTAATGGAATTTGATTTTGAGGTAGTAGTCAAGAAAGGAAATACCCACGTAAGAGCAGATCACTTATCCAGAATGACCCATGGAGAACCACCCATAGGAGTACCCGATGATCTGCCGGATACATACCTTTTTAACCTGGAAGTATGTCCCCAATGGGTAGAAAAGTTGATCCCTATACTCACACATGGACCTAAAGATGGGATCACACCAAACCGAACCCAAGACCTGTGGAAGACTAAAAACCTTCATATCATTGCAGGAAGTTTGTATCACCAAGATTCAAGTGGATTACTCATGAGATGTGTAGAAGAAGAAGAACAAGAAATATGGCTTCAGAAAGCACATGTAAATCAATGGAAAACTCATTTGAATGCAAACGGAACATGGCAAACTCTGAAGAGATTAGGCATATATTGGCCGACCATGCAGAGAGACGCACACAACTATGTATCAGCTTGCCAAATTTGTTAAGAACAAAATCCAGACAAGAACTCTACTCTATGCTATTCCACAATAGCACCGAGATGGAGTATGCCCCTGGTAAAGTTCTTAAAGACCCAAGAATACCCAGAAGGAGCCACTATAGCAAGGAAACATGCACTATTAGAACAGAGCAAGGATTATGCCATTATAGGAAAACAACTTTTTAGATGAGGGAGAGATAATCAATTACGCTTGTGCATTCATGAAGACGAATATCTTGCTGTTTTAGAGATGACACATACAGGAGCTGCAGGAGGGCACTTCTCTGCAGATAAAACAGCAAAAATGATACTCTTTGCTGGAATGTGGTGGCCAACTCTACATCAAGATGCCATGACATATGTGCAACGATGTGATACCTGTCAACGAACAAAGTATCCAATTAGAAGAGATGAGATGCCACTGAGACCCATGATGAGTGCCAGAGCTTTCACTAAATGGGGAATAGACTTCATAGGACCGATTAGCCCGCCAGCGAAAGGATCCCATGCCGAATATATAATTGTAGCCACAGACTATCTGACCAAATGGGTTGAAGCCAAAGCAACCAAGAAAAATGATGCAAGAACTACGGCCAAGTTTCTCTTTGAAAACGTTTTCACTAGATTTGGACTACCGATAGAAATTGTGAGTGATAGAGGTACGCACTTTGTGAATGAAGTTATAGAAGCCCTACTGAATGAATTCTTGGTAATTCATAAAAAATCAGCTCCTTATCACCCACAAGCCAATGGACAAGCAAAAAGCTCGAATAAAATCTTGTGTACAGTTCTCACACAAATTGTTAACAATGGTAGATCTGATTGGGATAAACAATTACATCATGCTTTATGGGCATTTCGAGTAGCCTAAAAAACCGCCATAGGCACTACTCCTTTTAACTTAGTGTATGGACAAAATGCTATTTTGCCAATTGATTTCTTAATTCCCACTCTCGGAGTAGCAACCTCTTACGAGTGGACGGGACATGAACTATCAGCTCAATTGGATCAAATAGAAAAGCTTCACGAAACTAGGTTACAAGCAGTAGCAGGCATTTATGCTGCTAAACGGCGACAGAAAGCCTATTTTGATGCTCACATCAAGGACAAAAATTTGAAGGATGGAGACTTAGTCTTGGTATATACCTTGAAACAACACGCTAAGAAGTTGCAGAAGAGAGGGTATGGCCCATTAATCATCAATCACATATCGACAAGTGGAGCCATCAGCTTAGCAACCCTAGATGGGGATGTATTACCAAACTATATCAGTGGATGTCGAGTGAAAAAATATCTAGAACCATTGACAGAAGAAACAATGTCTCGATTAATCAAGGGCAAGAATAGACGTATGGAGGAGGAAAGGATACGAGAAGAAGCGAGACAGGAAGCCCTAGAACGAATTAAGAAACGGAAAGAGTGGATGAGAGAGAGAGATGAGAGATATCGACTAGGAGAAGAACTCATCCCAATGGCTAATTTTAGAGCCACTAAAAACCTAGGTTCATAGAGAACGCAACCATATCTGAATTTGGGAGCATGTAAAACGGAGTACCACTTGGTGGATGCTCTCATTGATACAGGAGCCGCAATAAGCTGTATCAAACTTTCTTTGATTCAAAAATTCAAAGAGGAATTACGTCCATCGATGGCACAATTGATAGGAATAGGAGGAACGATTACTCAATGCATAGGTGAGATCACCTTACCTCTGCATCTTGGCAACCACACTATGGAACAGAAGCTAATAGTGTGTCGTGATCAGGATTTACTCGAAGAGGTAGTGTTAGGTCAAGACTGGATTTACGAATATGAAGTGACCATTCAATTGGCTTTAGGATACATCTCAGCCAGGATAGGACATCAGGAAGTATTCTGTTTGTTAGACGAACGACCAATCAAAGCCAATAGTATAGAGCCAAAAGTTCATTCCAATGAACAAAGTCATGACTGCATGCTCGATAGTACTATAGAAACCCCTTCTTCAAGTACTTTGTGTGAGGACACATTGAATTCTGTTTGCATACCATCTTCTAGTCTAGAAAGTCACAAGAGTGTCAATCAATCTGAAGCACCATGCACAAAAGAGTCTAGTCCTCTGAATAATCCAAAATCTGTACCTATTAAAATATACCCTATTCCATACACCAACCAAGCATGGATAAGGAAGGATCAAGCGAAAGAATATCTTCGACGACAGAAGCACTATCGACATCAGAGCAATCAATCAAAGAGGAAAGCAAATCAATTGGAGCGCCGAAGTCACCAACGAAGTGCTAGGATATGGGTTCCAAAGAAAGTAGTAGCCGCTCAACCAGATCGAGTACAAATATGGATTCCTAAATCATGTGCTCCAAAAACGCTAAACCGAAATGATGAACCGCAGCATAAGAAGAATCAATATGGTCTTAGGCCAAAACAGCCAAAGAAGAAAGGCAACAAGAAAAAGGAGGAGTCTGCAAACGCAACACAAGCCAATTCGAGATTCACAAAGCAGATAGAGCAGACGTACTACAAGAGAAGAACAACATTCATCAAAAAGGTGGAGAATACACTACACCCCAACAGAATGAAGCAGATTTGGGTGCCGAAAGACAAGACAGACGGCATACATCAATTACTTCCAGTTGCACACATATGGAGTTATCAGGACCCAAAGTATGCATGATAGGGCCACATTACAAGGCCAAGCATTCGGCACATCTTTCTTCTGTTTCAGGATAGTCGAACACATTTTCCTCTTGGGAAATAGGAGAGCACTTGTACATACATTATGAAAATCACTCAAAAAATAATAACCGCTTCGGCTATGATCTAACTTTTCTGTTTTTCTTTTCAGATGAAAACATAAAAAAATCTATAAAAATTGTTGGAAAAATCCAGGTATTACCTTTCTCACACCCACGGGAAAGGGACGACACCATTCACTCGGAGCAATGTCGAGCTTATGACAAACAAATAAAGAAGGAATTCTGATAGTAGGTCACTAATTCATACTCTATATTGAGTGCAGATGGCATCCACTAATTCCGAAGCTACGCAAGAGGAAGAGGTCCAGCTTCTTCCACTCGAATCGATAACAAAATCAAGAGGACATTGGTTTCGGGATGACCAACCAGTGTCAGATCTCATTTTCATGGCCATTATCAAGATCATGGATAAGGATCACTATTTCCCTATCATGTCGCAAGAATTCAACACAATAATACAGGGATTACCGCATATTGAAGAAGTATGGACACAGGCAGGCCTAGAAGCATTCCTCAAATTGCCAATTTATCTACCAGATTTTCAAAGGTGTACACAAGTAATGAATACCCTGCAGCCTACAGCAACAAAAATATCAGTTCCCGAAGCACGAGTGTTGGATAAAGTAGGAACATGGAAAACTATTCAATTCACGCATGAACTAATCAACAGAGCCTTTGGATGGAATCAGGACGGAATCACCAATGTCAAAGAAGAATGTCATGATCCTAAGAAGAGGTCATTTGTGGATATCAACAGGACTGATATTGAAGAGGCTGTTCGTCTAGTGCACCAACATTTCTGTTTCCCAAGTATGCACAGATACACTGCACCACAAAAGATCATAGTACAACTACTATCTCATGCCATGAGACAAATTGGAAACAAGGTGAACCTAACTGGTTATGTCCAAGAAAGACTATTTGAAGCCCAAAAGAAATGGGGCCAGAAGAAATTTTTAAATGGAAGTTCTACCTTGACATTACTCATATACGAGGCTCTAGAGATGAAAAATTGCCTACGTGAGATGCCGACATCAGAAGGGCTAGCCCGGTATGCTAAATCCGCGACAATCCCCAAGAAAAAGAAGATAGCGGTGGTTACAGAAGAGGCAGGAACCAACTCACAAAAACCCATGAGGGGTACGAAGCGTCTACGAGAGGAAGAAGCCCAAGCTACACCCCAATCAAAGCGGACACATGTTCTCCCAATGATTACGAGAACTCAAATGCCTATCACTAAAAGAGATCTCTTTGCTGCCCTAGAAGAGACACATCAGTATATGCAAGGGCAGGTAAACCTGAATATCCAAGGTCATCATTATAGACAAGCAAGCCAAGAGACACAAGCAAGGAGTCAAGCACAAACCCCGAAACAGCCTGGAAGATACAAAGAACTGGGCATAGATGATTCTAGTTCCAATACAGAATCCAGTCCTGAAAAAGATACTCTAGACACTGATATAAGGACAGAAAGTCAAGAAGAAGAAGGGACAGAGATCAATCAGGTCGAAGTCACGCCAGACAACCACGAAGAAAAGGAAAAGAACGTAGAAGATTCTAAGGAATTGGAGCATGTCATTCAGTTGAATGATACTACAAAGATCAGCATCAAGGAAGCTCCAACCAGTGTTACATATGCAAAACAACCTATCAAAGAGGAAGTACAAACTCCAGTGAACGCGGATTCGGAGTTTTTACAAAACAAAGAGCAGATTGTGATTGAGGTACCAGATGATACACCTCAAGGAAACAAAGAAAACATGGTGGCTGAGCCAAGAATCCAGCTTCAGATTAGGCAGCCCCATGACACTACATTACATGTGGCACAGGGCAAGGATGTCACAACCGGCGAGGAACCGAGTATACCAAAAACATGGCTTAATGTGGATGTTTCTTAGCTGAAGCCTGTAGTCAAGCAAATTATTCAGACGGCTATGGATACCCAACAACAGATGATGGACATAGATGCAGACTATGATAAGGCCATGAGAGAAAAAAATCAATTCTAGATAATGAGCGAACAACTATCATCACAACTAATCCAGGCACAAAAAGAGATAGCAGTCAAAAACACGGAGATGCTAGAAGTCAAAACGCAATATGACACAATAATCACTCAGCATCACCAACTGCAAGCACAGCTCGCGGAAGTACAAAGATTACATGATGCAAGCGAAGCTGACAAAGAAAGAATGAAGACTAGAAGTACTCTACTGGAGACACAGCTAAAGTTATACATGGAGGAGAATGACACCTTAAGAAGCCGGAATAAAGAATTGATGAAATCATTATTATATGATCAACCTATTGAGCAACAGGAATTCTCCGAAACAAAAGAAAAAGAATTAAGAGATCAGCTAGCACAACATGCAGATTTGCTGAGACAAGAGCGCACAGTGAGAGACGAATCGGAACGGAAGTACAATCAAGAAATAAATGAATTAAAAAAGCAGTTGAATACAACACATGGGAAACTTGCAGCAAGCTACAGTGAAAACATGGACAATGTCGCTGAAATCGGAAATGAATTGCTTGCAGCAAAAGAAGCACTCAGAGCAGCCATGCAGGAAAATAAAGAAAAGACTGCACGCATAGAGCAATTAGAAATCCGAATCAATCAGAACACAGCGATCGGGACACCAGTAGTGCTAGTTAAGGAAAATCCTACTGACGAGGTAGAGGTACGTCCTCTATCTCCCCCGATCTATAATTCTCCAATACATGAGCAGATGGCAGATATACATGATGATCATCCAATGCCATACACTGTAGAAATAAGTCAGAAGGAACGAGCACTACTGGTGTCTCGATTGACGGAAAATTTTGAAAATGAAGTAATCAAAGTGATGAAGGAAGCAAAGATCAAAGGTAAAGACTTGGACAAGATCATGAAGCCTTTCAATATCTCGTACGGATTATTGAAAGAGAAAACCAGACAATATATAAAGAAGATTACAAAGAAAAGTCCAGATGAGCATCTAAATTTTAAACAGGACACATTCGCATACATCCAAGAAGAATTCGAAGCTGCACAACCGATTTGGCGAAGAAAGTTTTTGGAGAAACATCCCACGCTATGGGTGCATTGGCAAGCAGCACCATATTTATTACAGGTAAACCCTTCATTTTGTCCAATACCACGCACAAGGGATACTAGAGAATTTTTGGACTTGCAAAGGAATGGCACCATAAAGAAACAGTGGCTGAATTACCCGCTGCTTCCAAGCCCGCCACATAACTACTTGCCAACGGAAGATTATATGGTCAAAACCATCGAATTTTGGCTGCAAAATTATGCGACAGTACCCGACTTAACTGTGAGGATGACAAATAAAATACTTAGCATGATACTCACGGTACTCAAGGTATTCAAGCATGCGGCCTACACTTTTTTGAATTTCATCGGCATTAATCAGGGCACGGAAATCCTTCTTTTTGATCTATCGGTTATGCCTAGCCGACCAACAATAATGGCGTATTATTCCAAATTGATGTTCTTGCCAAGTGTATATATGCAAACTTTTGAAGAAGCGTTCTTTACAGGATTTTTTGAGATTGATTCAGAAATCTTTTTGAAGTTGTCGTCAAATTTAAATGCCAGATTAGTGGCATACGAGCTTAGCTTCTTTGCAGATCACAGACAACCACCCAATGACGGTGAAAAGGCAGAACAATGGAAACAATTAATGATACGTGAAGCTAATGTGCTTAATGAAACAAAGCAAAAAATATATAGGACATATGCCTGTCGCTCGTCAAAGCCTGTCGGGGACGACAGAGTTCAGGAGGGGGGCAGTGTTGAGGGAGAATCAAGTAACAGGAAGAAAAGAAGAAGACAACGAAAGAAGAAGCTTCACTAAAAAGAAATATCTGAAGATATATCTCTGCAAGAAGCCCCGCAGGGGCGCAACACCCATCTCTGCACAGAGCCCTGCAGGGGCACACACACCAAGGAAAGGACGCAGCCCACAAGGGTGCTTCAACCTCTTGATCTTTGGCAGGTCCAGATCGAAGATTGTAGCATTTACCTTCATACCTTCCACTGGTGGCGTGCGTGGCAACCCGACTTAACACAGCAACCCAGAATTAATGAGGTTATTGTTGGTGCATTTTGCCCAAGCCTACATGCTTGATATGCTTGATATTATCCTCATTTGTAAGTCATATGAGTAGTCATGTGAACACCTCTTGTAAAAGAGTACATTTTATCTCTTGTAAATGGAAAAAGAAAAAAGTAAAAGGATGGCTTACCTCATCCATGATGTAAAAGCAAATTCGTGGCTCCAACTACCAAAATCACGAATTTTTGAGCTGAGGGAATCTCTCCTAACTTTGGGGATCACTTTTAGGTGGAGCCATTCGAATTCGAATTCAAAACTCCCTCCAAGAATAGCTATAAAAGGAGCAAGAAGGAAGAGGCGATTAGCAAGCCTTGTACGTGACCACTTCATGTCATTTTGTAGAGATTGAAGAGCTTACTCCATAGCTCTATCATTCTACTCCCATTGTGCAAAGATTCATTGCCAATGTGGTTGTAATCATATGTGAATCTATACATTTATTATCATCTACCTCTCTGTTTTGTTCTCTGCTATACTCACTCAGAGCAGTAACTTCAGAAGGTCATATCTCGAGTTTTACTGAACCTTTTTCAGTGTTTTAAAGTGCGTTGAATAGCTCTCACTGTCTACTTTCTAGCTATAAATTTTCAAGGTCATTGGATTTATACTTTTGGAGATATCTGCATTTTACTGCTTACTGGTCTATCTCTGCAGAGCCCCGAGAATTGTGGGAATGTTCCAGAACTTGATGAAACTTGTTCTCAGTGCTCAGTCCATCATTTGAAGTGTTTTAACTTGGAATAGGAAGCTTGCTAAGTCTATTTGCTATGCCCAAAAGGAATTTTTCTAATTCCTTCCAGGTTGAGAGCACTGTTCATTTTTTCCAGCAGGTGTATGTCCAAAAATAGCAAGTTTTGGGAGCTAGTCATTTCGCAACTAGCCTGTCTTGACTTAAACTTTTGGGATACATGTTCCAAAGTACTTGGCTGATATTTTGGTGGATTTAGGAAGCTCAAAGGGTCTACTAATCAACTCTGAAGTCTCAGTTGGCTGGTGTGAAGCTGGTTGTAGCGGCACCTACTCATCTTTGGATTGCATCCACCATCTCTCTTCACAGTGGTATCAGAGCATAGTCAAGCAACATGGGAGATGGATTTCCATCAACAATTGACAAATTGGATCGAAACAACTACCCGGCATGGTCTCTAAGGATGGAGGCTTACCTTCAAGGAAGGAATCTATATGGATTCATATCCGGAGATGAAGCAATGCCAACCATGAGGAACAAAGGGCAACCATCACATGAAGAAGTGGAAGGACTTTCGAATTGGTGTTCGAAGGATGCACTTGCAAGGTCTTATATTCTAAACTCAATCTCTGATTTTCTTTTACCTCATGTCAAGGGATGCAAGACATCAAGAGAAACCTGGAATGCACTTGCTTCTTTCTTCTCTTCCAACACTCGAGCAAGGAAGAACCAATTGTGGATGGAGTTCACAACGATGAAGAAAAGCCCGAAGCAAAATGTGACTGATTATGTCACAAAGATGAAGGAGATTTCCGACCAACTTGGAAGCATTGGAGAGGTAATTGAAGAGGAGCAAATCATAAGACAAATCATGAATGGAATCAAAGCAGACGACAAGTGGGAGTCATTCACAACAGCCATGGATTTATACATGGATATGCATGTACCCGACCTCAACACACTCATGGGCCAACTCTTCACTCATGAAGCAAAGATTAGCAAAGGTGGTGAGTCCTCAAGAGGTAATCAAACTTCTGCCTTATATTCTGATAAAGCTAAGGTCGAGGACAAGTCAAAGAATAGGAAGAATGAAGATGAAGGAAGCTCTTTCCAAGCAAACTTTGCAGGTAGAGGAAGAGCTAGAGGAAGAGGCAGAGGTGGAAAGCAAGGCAGGGGGAGATTCCAATCATCTCAACCTTGCAATATATGTGGCTTATCTAACCATACTACTGAAGAATGTTTCAGGAATCCAAGGAACTCAAGAGGAAGAGGATTCAATAGAGGTGGCTATGGATCAAATAGAGGTAGGTACAATGGAGGCTACAACAACAACAACTACTACAACAACAATTACAACAACAACAACAACTATCAAAGTGGCCATAGAGGAAGAAGAGATTACAATAACTATGCAGAGGACCAAAGTCAAGAAGATTCATTATTGATTATGAATCTATCAACAAAGAAGGGTAAGGATGATGATCACATATTTTACATTGATTCGGGATGCTCGAACCATGTAGCAGGAAATGTGGCTTTACTTTCTGCTTTGGAAGATCCTCATAACAAGCATGAAGTGCAGACAGGAGATGACACAAAGCACTCAGTGGAGAAGATAGGTAATGTGAAGACATCAGATGGGAATATGAACCTCTTAAGCAAAGTCTTGTATGTCCCTACAATTACCAAAAATTTAATAAGTGTTGGACAGATTGTTGAAAAAGGATTGCAGGTTAGATTCAATCGATTGGAGCATATGTTGAAGACCCAAGGCAAGGCTTTCGAAGGATTGCCAAAGGAGAAAAGACAGGAAGGCTTTTCACTTTTGAAGTGGAAGATACAAAGAACATAGCTTTGTTTAGCTATGGATCTCAAACTCTAACAGAGTTGGAGATATGGCACAAAAGGCTTGCTCACATTGGTGAGAGGACACTCAAACAGATTTGCAGGGACCAAAGTGTACTTGGTTTGCCTAATATCACAAGGCAACACATGATTTATAAGTGTGAAGCTTGTCAACTCGGCAAGGCTCATAGACAACCTTTCAATAAGAAAGGATATATGTATCAAAATCCTTTGGATCTAGTGCACACGGATGTGTGGGGTCCAAGTAAGGAGCCATCTATATCAGGCTCAAGATATTATGTGTCTTTCATAGATGATTGTAGCAGGTGGACCATTCTGTTTTTCATGAAGCACAAGGATGAAGTGTTTAATTGCTTTAAGAAGTATATTGCTCTTGTTGAAAATCAAACAGGTAGGACTTTGAAAAGACTCAGATCAGATGGTGGAGGAGAATACTTCTCTTCTGAATTTGATGCCTTCTTGCATGAAAGAGGCATTAAAAGGGAAGTCACTACAAGGTATACACCTGAACTCAATGGTGTAGCAGAGAGGAGGAACAGAGCTATTGTCGAAGCTGCAAGGTCCATGCTCAATGAAAAGGGATTGCCGAACTACCTATGGGCAGAGGCTGTGTCGACAGCCACATATCTCATAAATAGACTTCCATCTAAGTCACTAGATGGAACCACTCCATATGAAGTGTGGAATGGAAGAAGACCTAGTCTAGAGCATTGTAAAATCTTTGGATGCTTAGCCTATGCTCACATTCCTTCTCAAGTAAGAGGGAAATTGGATCCCAAGGCAGAGAAGTGTGTATTCATTGGTTATGATCAAAACCAAAAAGGATATAGATTGTACAATCCAACCAATAAAGGATTTTCTGTGAGTAGAGATGTAATTTTTGATGAAAACAAATCATGGTTTGATGATGACAGGAAAGTGAAGCTGCCATATGACTTGGATGAAGATTTTCCATCACTTCAACCAAAGGAGCCAAAGCAGATTGAAGAAAGTGATTCGGAGATTGACCTAGAAGACTTGGAAAGACTAAAGCTATGGAAGAACAAAGGTAAAGCAAAGATGCAAGATGCTACATATGGACCCGAGAGCTCACATCAACCACTTAGAAGGTCTTCGAGGGAGAAGAAGAAACCAGAGAGGTTTGGTTATGATACTTCTTTGGTCACCAAGCACTCAATCTACATTGCAAAGGATTCAACCAATGAAGAACCTACCACATTCGAAGAAGCACAAAGCAAGAAAGCTTGGAGAGATGCAATGGATGAAGAAATGGAAGCCTTGAAGGAGAATGACACTTGGGAGCTTGTACCTAACAAGCCATCTATGAAGATAATCGGATCTCGATGGATATACAAAATCAAGAGGAATCCAGATGGAAGTATAAATAGACACAAAGCAAGGTTAGTTGCTAAAGGGTTTGCTCAAACCCATGGTATTGATTATGAGGAGACTTTCTCTCCTGTTGCAAAAATGCCTACAATTAGGGTTCTCATAAGTCTTGCTGCATCTAGAAATTGGAATCTTTATCAACTTGATGTAAAGAATGCCTTCTTGAATGGATGGATTTCTGAGGAAGTGTATATGGCACAACCTCCTGGATATGAGGATGCACATCATCCTAACTATGTATGCAAACTAAAGAAAGCTTTGTATGGATTGAAGCAAGCTCCAAGAGCTTGGAATTTCAGATTGGTTACTTATTTGCAGGACCAAGGATTCAAAGCTAGCAAGGCGGATACCTCTTTGTTCATAAAGAGGAATGGATCTGAAGTGATCTATTTATGTGTGTATGTTGATGATATTATTATCACAGGCAATGATCTTGAAGGAATCAAACAGGTAAAGAGTCAAATGAAGGAGGAGTTCAAAATAAGTGACCTCGGACCACTCACTTATTTTCTTGGATTGGAGTTGATCTACACAGATTCAGGTATATACATCACACAAAGGAAGTATGTCCATGACATGCTCGTCAAGTTCAAGATGGAAAATACAAAGTGTGCAGGTACACCTATGGAGCAAAATCATAAGCTTAGTGCTTATGAAGGAGAGCCAATTGAAGACATCACAAGCTATCAAAGCTTGGTTGGAAGTTTGAACTATGCAACACTCACAAGGGTGGATATATGCTATAGTGTTAGCATATTGAGTCAGTTTATGCATAAGCCGAGAAGACCACATATGGAAGCGGCCAAGCGAGTCCTCAAGTACCTAAAGGGGACCATGAATGAAGGTTTGTTTTATTCATTTACTTCAGATATTGAGCTAAAGGTCTACTCAGATGCAGATTGGGCCGGATCTAAAGATGATAGAAGAAGCACATCAGGGTATATATCATTTGCAGGTTCAAAAATCATTTCTTGGTCATCGAAGAAGCAACAAACCGTGGCATTATCTTCTACTGAAGCTGAATATAGAGGTTTGGCTAATGCAACTCAAGAAATCATGTGGTTAAAATCTTTGTACACAGATCTTGGACTTCATTCTTCAACACCTCACATTTTTGGTGACAACACAAGCTCACTACATCTAGCAGCTAATCCGGTATACCATGCTAGAACCAAGCATATTGAAGTCCACTACCATTATGTAAGGGAGAAGCTAATGAGCAAGGATATTCAACTATCCTACGTCTCTACAGATATGCAATGTGCAGACATGTTGACGAAAGCTCTTGATGGTACGAAATTAAGTAGATTCAAGTTGATGATTGGTTTGCAGGAAATCAAGGACAATTGAAGACTTATTTGGAGGCCAAGCATGTTAGGCTTGAGGGGGAGCTGTTGGTGCATTTTGCCCAAGCCTACATGCTTGATATGCTTGATATTATCCTCATTTGTAAGTCATATGAGTAGTCATGTGAACACCTCTTGTAAAAGAGTACATTTTATCTCTTGTAAATGGAAAAAGAAAAAAGTAAAAGGATGGCTTACCTCATCCATGATGTAAAAGCAAATTCGTGGCTCTAACTACCAAAATCACGAATTTTTGAGCTGAGGGAATCTCTCCTAACTTTGGGGATCACTTTTAGGTGGAGCCATTCGAATTCGAATTCAAAACTCCCTCCAAGAATAGCTATAAAAGGAGCAAGAAGGAAGAGGCGATTAGCAAGCCTTGTACGTGACCACTTCATGTCATTTTGTAGAGATTGAAGAGCTTACTCCATAGCTCTATCATTCTACTCCCATTGTGCAAAGATTCATTGCCAATGTGGTTGTAATCATATGTGAATCTATACATTTATTATCATCTACCTCTCTGTTTTGTTCTCTGCTATACTCACTCAGAGCAGTAACTTCAGAAGGTCATATCTCGAGTTTTACTGAACCTTTTTCAGTGTTTTAAAGTGCGTTGGATAGCTCTCACTGTCTACTTTCTAGCTATAAATTTTCAAGGTCATTGGATTTATACTTTTGGAGATATCTGCATTTTACTGCTTACTGGTCTATCTCTGCAGAGCCCCGAGAATTGTGGGAATGTTCCAGAACTTGATGAAACTTGTTCTCAGTGCTCAGTCCATCATTTGAAGTGTTTTAACTTGGAATAGGAATCTTGCTAAGTCTATTTGCTATGCCCAAAAGGAATTTTTCTAATTCCTTCCAGGTTGAGAGCACTGTTCATTTTTTCCAGCAGGTGTATGTCCAAAAATAGCAAGTTTTGGGAGCTAGTCATTTCGCAACTAGCCTGTCTTGACTTAAACTTTTGGGATACATGTTCCAAAGTACTTGGCTGATATTTTGGTGGATTTAGGAAGCTCAAAGGGTCTACTAATCAACTCTGAAGTCTCAGTTGGCTGGTGTGAAGCTGGTTGTAGCGGCACCTACTCATCTTTGGATTGCATCCACCATCTCTCTTCACAGTTATAGGTGAATTAGACTACGAATATCAGGTAGTCAGTCAAACTCCAAGGGTTGCGGGCGTACAAAAGAAAAGAACAAGCAAAACAAATGCATCAGGCCCAGAGAATGTAAAACAAGAATTAAGAAGAGGCCGTCAAAACTGAACACCTGTTTGATAAACAGGTAAAACTGAGCAACGGTTGCGTGCAGAGAAAGAAAGTGAATAACACAGCAAGGTCCGATGTGTGCAACCAGGACAAATGAGAGGACCACTAAAACGCAATGCAAGACTGATGAACAGGCAAAATTGACCAAAAATGCATGCGGACAACAAACTGAAGACAAGAAGTAAAGCCTGTCAAGGGACGACAGAGACGAAGAGGGGGAGAGTGTTGCAGAGCTAAAGAAAGCACAAGGCAGAGAAAAAGACGGGCCCCAAAATTTTTCCGATTTGGACATCATATTTTTGTATCATAACCATTCTTGTAATATATTTTCCGTTGTAAATGCACTAGAGGAGTCCTCTAGATGCATCCCCACAGAAGATTAAAAGCTTACCCATGTAAAATAGTAGAAAATTAGTCTTTTAGTGAATAAAGTGCCGGTCTCTTGTGTGAAAGGACCATTTTTAGGGCACAAGTATATAAGTCAATTTGTGACTCTTTGTAAAGACTTTTTGCCATTGTGAAAAGAGAGAGCACAGAAATTCGAATTTGTGTCTTCTTCACTTTGTATCTTCTTCTTTGTGAGCTTGTATGCATGTGTATTGCTTGGAAAGAGTGTGAGGGAGTGTTGTCTATCCTTGAAAGTGTTCATTTGCTGTAGGTAAGGTGTGTGCGAAGTGTAGGAAGTGCTGAAGTGTAGGAAGGTATTTCCCATGACTCAGTATTTTGCTCATAACCACCGCCATTGGATGCGTCTTCTCGAGAGCTTCGAAACGCATATGCTATTCACTATATTTGGAGTTCAAAGCTGAGAGAAAAGTCCAAATTACTGACGGCTCCTGCACCAAGTATCGTGACACCATGACCGACAGTTGAAGCTTGTTTGGATTAGAATTTGCCTGGTTTACACTCTTTGAGTAGTTCATTTGCATTGATCATCACTTGATTGCATGTCCTCATACACTCGGCTAGGTTTGTATACTCATCGGATTGATATTTAAAAGCGTGAATCCCCACTATATGCACTTGAAGGGGATTGAGGTATAGTCTCTTTCTCCACAAGTCCCTAAGTTGGTACTTAGGTCAACAGAAGGCCATTGGCACTAAGTGGGTATACAAGTTGAAGCGTAAACCTGATGGTACAATTGACAGGTATAAGGCTAGGCTTGTTGCAAAGGGTTATGCGCAGGAAAGAGGCATTGATTTTGATGAAACCTTTGCACCTACATGTCGTATGACTACTGTTCGGAGCATTTGTGCACTTGCAGCCCATCATGGTTGGAATGTACATCAGTTGGACATTAAAACAACATTTCTGGATGGTGACTTGCATGAAGAAGCGTATGTTTTTCAGCCCCGTGGCTTTGTGCAAAAAGGACATGAAAACCAAGTGTGCAGGTTAAAGAAGGCATTATATGGTTTAAAGCAAGCAGCACGTGCTTGGTATGAGAAGATACATGCCTATCTGATCACACATGGGTTTGAGAACAGTCCAGCTGAAAGCACCTTATATGTTAAGGGTGGTAATGATGTGCTTCTGATCATTGTTGTCTATGTTGACGACATGCTGCTCACTAGTCCTATTGAGAAGCATATTGCTGATTTTAAGGCTGATTTGCATGCCACATTTGAGATGTCTGATTTGGGGCATTTGCATCACTATTTGGGCATTCAGTTTATGCAAGTTGATGGTGGAATGGCTTTGTGTCAAATGAAATATGTTGACACATTATTCCAGCATTTTGGCCTTGAAGACTGTAAGCCTATTGCCACTCCTATGGAGACAGGTTTACGATTGAGTCTTCATGATGCTAGAGATGCATTTGATGCTGTTCTCTATCAGCAGGCTGTTGGATGCTTGATTTACTTATGCATTACTCGGCTAGATATTCAGTTTGCTGTCTCACAGATGAGCAGGTTTATGCATTGCCCAGGAGTCACGCATTGGAAGGCGGTTAAGTGCATCTTTCGCTACTTGAGTGGTACTCGGCTACTTGGGTTGTTTTATCCCAAGGGGGGATCACTACCGCCAGATTTGCATGCTTTTTCTGACTCAGATTGGGCTGGTTGCTATGACACTCGTGTGCCCACGAATGGTTTTTGCTTCATGCTTGGTAGCTCATGTATATCTTGGTTGAGCAAGAAGCAGCCTACTGTGGCCACTTCCAGTTGTGAGACTGAGTATAGGGCAGCTTTCACAACGACTGTTGAGTGTGTGTGGCTCAGACTCCTTATGGATGATTTAGGTGTTGGCCAATCTTCTGCCACCACCATCTTCATTGACAGTCAGAGTGCATTGGCAGTTGCAAGGAACCTTGTGTTCCATGCTCGCACTAAGCACATTGAGGTGCATTATCACTATGTCAGGGAGAGGTTCTCTGCTGGGGAGATCAGCTTGGCATATGTGCCCACGCAGGAGAACATTGCAGAACTTTTCACAAAGGCTCTGCCTAGGGAGAAGTTTGAAGCTTTCCGCAAAGCTTTGGGCTTACTTCCTTTTGTGGAGGGGTTTGCACATAGCTTGGCACTTCCTTATACATGAGTGCCAGCTCCTTGTTCACCGCATCACTCCCAGGGGGGATTTGTTGATATATTTAGGTAGTGATGTGTGTGAACACACTAGGACCACCGGGGCACTTTTTTCCCTCTTTAGGAGGTTTTTTCCCCCGGCTCGTATATACGCCTATTGCCCTAATGGGCTACTTATCTTTGTACAGTCTCTAGTAATACTTTTTCAGTATTGTGTGTTTGTGCTCCAAGATTCTTCTTCTTCCTTGTGCTGTTTGCGTGCTTCCGCAGACGTCTATCTCCAACAGGATGAACATAATAGTTGGTTGCAACAAGCCCATGAAGGATTGCTAGGAAATCACTATTTTAAACAATGAACATTGCAAAATCTAAAATGTTTAGGAGTGTATTGGCCTAGTATGGACAAAGAAATACATGAATGGATTAAGAATTGTCCAATGTGCAAGGAGAGATCCCCAGTGGAGTATGCTACCCTTTATCACATGTCTTTAATTGCACAATGGAGTACTCCATTGATAGAATTTATGAGATTCAGAACACTACCCATTGAGGCTAGCCTAGCAAGAAAATGAAGCATGGAGCAAGAGGCTGAGGACTATGCCTTAGTAGGAGAAAACCTATACCGAAGAGGCAAAGATGGTTACTTAAGACTGTGCATTCACGAATCAGACTATTTGAAAATCTTAGAAACTGCACATAGTAGTGTTGTAGAAGGACACTTCGGGCCTGATCAAGAAATTAAGACCATTCTGTTCTCAGGACTTTGGTGGCCCACTCTTCATATGGATGCGCATACCTATGTGAAGAGATGTGACACATGCCAATGTGCACAATATCCGATCAGAAAAGATGAGATGCTTTTGAGGCCAATGATGGGAGGATGTCCATTCTCAAAGTGGGTATAGACTTTGTAAGTCCGATTAATCCCCAAACTCAAAACTCCCATGCAGAGTACATTATTGTAGCCACAAATTACCTTACAAAATGGGTAGAAATCAAAGCTACTACAAAGAATGATGCTCAAATGATGGCTAAGTTCTTATTTGAGAACATGTTCACCAGATACGAGTTTATCAATAGAGCTAGTAAGTGATAGAGGTACACACTTCTTGAATGAAGTCATCTGAAAACCTTCTCTAAGAATTCTTGGTGATACATAAGAAGTCTGCCCCCTATCATCCACAAGCTTACAGACAAGCTAAGAGCACAAATAAGATCCTATGTAATGTATTGACAAAACTTGTAAATAATAAATGCTCTGATTGGGATAAACAACTTCATCATGCTATTTGGGTTTACCGAGTTTCCTACAAAATAGTACTCAATGCCACCCCATTTGAGATGACCTTTAGATAGAATTTTGTGTTACCATTAGACTTCTTGATCCCGACTTTAAAAGTAGCACAAGAGCATGAGTGGAATGGACATGAGTTGTCATCCAGAATATTTGATTTAGAATGCTTAAATGAGACCAGGCTACGAGCTGTAGTAGGCATCTACGCTGCAAAGAAAAGACAAAAGGCATACTTCGATGCACACATAAAGGATAAAGGATTGAAAGAAGGAGACCTAGTGTTGGTTTACACACTAAAGCATCATGCCCATAAATTGGAAAAACGAGGATATGGACCCATGATCATTAATAGAATTTCCACTAGCAGTGCGGTTTGATTGGCCACCCTAGAAGGTGACATCTTGCCAAACTATATAAGTGGATGTCGAGTCAAGTTATATAAAGAACCACTTATAGAGGATATGCTAATGAGACTCAACACTGCTAAAAAGAGAAAAGAAGAAGAGTTAAGGATTAGAGAAGAGGCATAGGTAGAGGTGAGAGAGCGCATTAGGAAAAATAAGTTAAGGCGACAAGGCTTAGATGTCAATCCCCATGCCCCAAGATATCACATGGCCATGTGCCAAACATTGTATGTAATTGCTCCTTGAATAATCAACCGACATCCCTTTGTGACAATAGAGGTAGGACAAGGGCAAAGTGTACGAACTCTGAGAGCCTTGATTGACTTAGGTGCTATAACTAGTGTAGTTAGATTCTCATACTGCCAGGATCTACAGTTGAACATCAATTCCATAGAAGCCTATCTCATAGGATTGGGAGGTGTGGAAACCCCTTGTTTGGGCGAGGTGGAACTTCCCATCTACCTTCAAAATGTCCCAATGACAATTAAAATGCTAGTATGTCAAGATGACCTTATGGAACCACTTGTCTTGGGTCAAGATTGGATCTATAACCATGTAGTCAACTTAAACCTAAGAAGTCAACTTCTTCAAGTTTGGGTACATAATCAATGCATTACATTAGAATTAGAGAATTGCATGATCATAAATCCTGGTATCACACATTCTCTTAGTTCTTTTGAGACTGATCTTAGAGACCAAGATGGTGTAGGTTTCAAAAGAAGATGAACTCACCTCTTCAACAATAGTAAGAAGACACATAACAAGGGTATGGGTTTGGAAGCCAAAAGCACCAATAGCCCCCACAAAACCAAAGATCCCACCAAGAGGGAAACAAAAGGTACAAAACCATCCAAAGATGAAGTGGTCAGTTATCAGTTAATCGTCAATTGTCTACATTATTTCGAGATCCAATGGATACCTCCAAACAAAGATTACATCAACCCCTGCAAGTAACATCGGAAGCCTTGACATGCGGAAACCATGTGCCTTTGGCATAACCATGTCGTTTGCACCATTCAAGTCATGCATTTCCAAAGTATGCATTAATATAGGGCCACGTTACACCGCCATGCATAGACATAGTTGAGAATCATAGGCAAAAGAGACACATTTGACATATGTAAATGATTTTATTGATATTAACATCTTTCTTCTTATTTTGTGACATTGATCCTCTCTCAAAAAAAAAAAGAAAAAAAAAGAGAAGAAAAAAAGAGGGAAAAAAGAGGAAAAGAAAACAAAGGGAGCAGGGACACGACCATGCGCACGAAGAATCTCATCAATGCACCATCAACAAGGACGTCCATCAACAACAAAAGAGAAGCCAATGGTCAATTACCATGATGGGAGTACAACACAAAGAGATGAACATCGATTGACATTTCACATTGGTAAGAATCCCCTACTTTGGCAATACTATAACAATGATAGATTAGGAAACCTCTTCGTCAACATACCCTTGAGCAATCAGCTCAAGACCCAACTTTTTGCACCATACTTCTTACAATGCATTTCCCAATTAAGCATGCATAGGGTCACATTACAAGGCTTGACCCAAGACCTTTTGAACACTTTCAAATGAAGTGTTAAGCAAGCTATAGCAAGTTATTTCATGAATTTAGCATGATCATACATTGAGCAATGTGCATAAGAAGTCTAGGGGCTAATCCTGACTTTTCAGGAAGAAGATGATACAGAGACCCTGTTAGTGAGATTTATTCATAACTCAAGTTCTATACATCCAATGGTTATGAGACTTTGTAGAGATTCTAAGTAAAGTCTTAGCTTAGTGTTCCTTATAATGTATAGGATAATTAGTACTCACGTACATAGAAATGAATAAGAGAACTTGACAGAGTACTGTAGCAAAAAATAAAGATTCACAAATCAATAAGATTGAAGTATAAGATGTGTTGTCAATAGACATATGATAAAAATCGAGTGTAGAGGACTTCTCTAACTTTGAGATAGTACAATGCTCACTCAATGAGAGTGTGATGATCATCTTAAAACTCTCTCATGTCCTAAAACTCAAAGCACAGTCTTTTTATACACTTTTTGACTTGCTGACTGTTAGATCTTCCATCGAAAAGTGATCATAACATCTAGGGCATGATTTGAGATCTGAATTCAAAAATAAATTGTGGTTTTTTAATCCAACTAAATCATGAGATTCTCTCCATTCTTCACTTTTATCTTTGAGTGAGATAAGCTTAAATATTTAACCTTTGAAGTCTTCAAAACGTATGATGAAATGGATGTATATTTATGCTTCCTAAATCAAGAGAAGTCATTTAATATGCAATTAGACAAGCACTTAGGTTTCCTCCATGGACCAAGAGCTCCCCCTCAAGCCTAATATGCTTGAGTCAATCCTTTAATACTTCTTGAAGTCCAATCATAGCTTTGAACCTATTTAACTTTACTCCATCCAATGGCTTAGTCATCATATTTGCACATTGTTGTTGAGTAGATACATACGTTGTGGTCATGATTCGAAGAGGTAGCCGACAATGTCATATGAAGCAGCAATTCAAAGCTCTTGTAAAGGATTGGAGAAGCATGTTGTTCTTACTACTGCTCTGCTTAACATGTATATGATCTATGGAAGTTTGAAGAGTGCAAATGTGCTCTTCCACAATATGCAAGAGAGAGAGATGTAGTTGCATGGGATGCTTTCATGGAAGCTAATTCACAGAATGCAAATGAGAGAGTTACTCTTCACGTGTATGAGAAAATGCAACATGCAAATGAGAGAGTTACTCTTCACGTGTATGAGAAAATGCAACAGGAAGGATTGCTGCCAAAAAAGGCCTCTTATATTAATGCTCTTTCTACCTCTGCAAAATATGGGGTACTCTCTGAATGTAAGTGGACACATGCCAGAATTTCCATTATTTTGATCTTAAGTGAGGCAATGCTCTTTTGAACGCATGTGCAAAGTGTGGTAATGTTTATGAAGCTCATATGATGTTCTAAGAGTTTCCTTCTAAGGATATTTTCTCTTAGAATACCCTAGCTATTGCATGTGCCTAGAATGGCACCGGGAAAAACCCTACTCAGTAGGAATCTTGGTAGACTTTCTTTTTTTTTTGGGCATGTTGTATGAAGACGGTGGCGTGCTGGGGGTGGAATCGGGTTCACATTCATGAAGCATCAGGGGGGGAAGATATAGATAGCTCATCGAGTCTATAATAAAGTAAGTCTATGGTCTAGGGATCCGACTGCTTTAGACAGATCTAAAATCGGATCCCTAGACCATATACTTACTTTATTACAGGGTCCATATGGGAAGGCATGCAGTTCAAGTCCGGACAAGAAACACATAATGCTTTAGATCCTTCAAGTCTGCAAGGTGATTTCATTGCTTAGGAAGGTTATGTGTTCTGGGAAGGCATCAACTGTGTTGTCCGACTCTGAAGAAGAATGATGTTGGATTCTTCTTTCTCCAATGATGATGCAACTCCAACAATAAGGAGGACGACAGTGCTTTGAGAGCTCTCTGCTGAAAAGGAACAATGGCGTGATACTACTGAAACGTGGATTAATGTTTTGCCATGTTCCTTGGACTGCTGTGGAGAAAATCCATATCTCATCTAATATCATTATGACCCACTGTATCTAGAACTTGTGAGGGAAGAAGGGATCGATGTGAAGGCTTTCAGGCTGACATTCGAAGATCACAGATAGTAGATTTAAAAGGGAATTCAATGAGTTATTTTTGTCGCAATCAAACATGAGTGGGCTGTGCCAGTTCGCTGGCCTAGTGGTTGGGCCTCTCGCCTCTTGAGGCGGGGGCGAGGGTTCAATCCCTGGCAGCAACATGTAAGGGACATGTAATCTGGAAAGATGTTGCATTGTGGTTGAGTGCCACCGTTTATCTATCCTTGCGATAGTGTTGACCGCCGTTTAACCCAATCATGTAAACCCCTGTTCGTGTGGGATAAGGGGGGTCCCATGGGTACTATGCCCTTCCTTGTACAGTTGCAATTTCAAAGTTAAAGTCCAGGGAAGTAGGCCTCGGCCGAATCTCCATTTCTAAAAAAAACATGAGTGGGCTCAGAGCAACAGCCTTACAAAGTCATTAAGATGTCTGAATGTGATGATTAAAGATCGACATCCTCTATGACTTTGAACTACATATAGCTTCGGCTATGCCTACAGAAGTGTACCTGATGCTTGTCTTATTTACCTTTACAAGGATCAGAATGAGCTACTCATAGGACATGAAGCATGGTTTCCTAGAAATCATACAGAGGACCATCTGGAGGTGATAGGCAATTCAGAGTGTATGCATGGAAGCTCCCTGTTAATGTAAGAGGACCATCTGGAGGTGATAGGCAATTCAGAGTGTATGCATGGAAGCTCAAACCAAAACTATCCAGCTTAACTTACTTCTGGTCATATGTCTAGAACAGGTATCTGCTTTTTGACTCCAACGGATCTTTTAAATTCCTTCAAAAGATATTGCTCTAAGTGATCTTGTGAGTTGTGCAATTATCTCCACCTCCGTCCTTTGCTAAAAAGAATTCGCTCTCTTGTTCTGTGTATGGAAACATTAGTATTCAAAGCCAATTCATTTGTAAATGAGCCTTGGAGTTTTGAGTGATGTAGCAATGTTTTGAGCTTAACTCAGCGGCAGAACAACAAAAGGATTTTTTCCTTTTGTGATTTAACATTGTGTGTTCGAGGTCAGAAACCTATGCCTAGAAAAGAGATTTTTCTTCACATTCACTTACCCACATGCAAAAGCTCCGCTTGTAGTCCTTCAGGTCATTCTAATAGTGGTCTATTTGTGAGGGAACTTCATTCTCTTCAATCTTTGTAAATATAATAGGGTTTCAAACACTCAACTAAAATAAAACTCTATAAACTAGTTAACATATCTCAAGAGTGGTGGTGTAACTTACTTTTGAACACTCAATTTTCATCTCAACATTCAATGCAAGGAACTCTTAATGCCTAAGGTGCTGTTATAATAAACTCCACCTCCAAAAAAAAAAAAGATAAAAAACATGTGAAGCTTTGCTAGACCATTTGCACTCGTATGGAAAATAAAAAATCAAGATGCCTTATAAATATCTATATTACTTCTATCTAGCCTCCCTTTTACGAAACTCCACAACATACATAGTGAATCCCAACGTGAAAGGAGGGGGTGGGCAAATGATAGAGTCAATGAATTGAAGAACCGAGTTAACAATCAGAAATTGACAAACCTAGCACTTCAAACATGGAAGATCTTCTAACCCAATTCGTATGCTTTCAGCAAGAGGTTAGGCAACAAAAAGCCATTCGATATCTTCATGACCGATTAACTAAGCAATCTGGATTCCTCAATAGTAAGAATGTATCCAAGTTGTGTAAAGAGTATGAACTCAAGGCAAAGTACCTAGGTGTCGGTTTGACCCTGATGATGGATGAGGAGCTATGTGAGAACTTTGTCTATGTATATGAATATAATCTACATGATCAATTCACGCAAATAAGAGAAATGACATGGTCCCAATACAAAGTGATGCTTCTCAAATAGTTCATGCTATAGGACATAGATAAAGTTTCTTGTAAATCATTCCTGAGGTGGGTTCATATGCGGAAGGACCAACCAATCCTAGAAATTAAAAGAGGGTTTGAGAAACAATTTGAAGACATATCAGAGCATGATAAGCAATGTTTGATGCATGAAAGAGTGTTTTTGCTTTTGCAAGCAATAGATGTTAAAAGTGGAGAGGAATTGATTCCACTCTTGCAAGATATGGATTCCAAATCGAGACTCATAGAGGATTGGACAATGTTTGATGCATGAAAGAGTGTTTTTGTTTTTGCAATCAATAATGTTAAAAGCGGAGAGGAATTGATTCCACTCTTGCAAGATATGGATTCCGAATCAGGAGTCACAAAGGATTGGACCCTTGTCCATGAAGCTATGAGAGGAGATGTCAAGAAACAACTGACAATCGAAAAATTTCTAAATCATTGGAGAGCCTATCTTCATGGAGATGAAAATGATACTTAGATTCCAAGCATTTTAGCATGGTGGATAATGTGCAAGTCCATAAAAATTTAGAAACCCCATTTGGGCATAAAGCAAATACACATGGACTATACATACATAATGATGGTGAGTGCAATCAAGAAAATCCTACAAGTGCGATCGATATAATCTATAAGGATTCAGGGTGTCATGATCCAATAGATGTCTTGACAATGATCACATCTTCAAGTGCTATATCTGCACAAACTCTGATGATGGGAGGAGTAAAGGATCAAGTGGAAGCCAATCAAAATCGAATCAAACAAATATCAAATACAAAACAAAACAAAATTCAACAAACTCAAACAAGAAAACCAGATGAGGCATCCCCTACTATGATAAACTCTTCACATCCAATGGGGAATAACAAAACAAATCAAGAAGCAAGACATGATTATAACCAAGATTTAAAGATGTCTACAAGATCTCAAAGTGATCATATAGAGATTAAAGACAAATTATATGAATGGAATCTAGCAAATATGTATGAAGATCAAGCTCGAGATGCATTTTTATGTGATGACATTGGAGAAGGTTTCGAGAATGATTTGATGTTAGTTGGTAGTGATGCATCTACTGGAACACATGAATAAGATACAATTTATGACTTGATGGCTGAGCTATATGAAGAGACTCCAAGGAAGCATGATTCTAGATCTAAGGACATGTCAAGGAATGATTCTATTGGCAATGACAAGGATATGCATAGTGATGCATTGTACATGCTTAGAGAGATGCACGGAAGTGAACCTACTTGTAGCAAGAAGGACATGCTAATAACAGTCCTCTAAAGAGTGATATGTATGCCGATGGTGATAAGCATGATGCTAAGCCTACGGATAGTCTAGATCAAGATCAAGATTGTGAAATACTCTTGAGTGATGCCACATTGAATGAGCATTCAAAGATGCAAGAAAATGATCCCAACCATAGGAATAGAGACAAGTTATTGGACGGTGTTCAAAATAGTGATATGGATGTGATTGATGTTGCACTCCATGAAGAGGGACATATGAACGATCATGAGGAGGATGAAGATACATCATTGATTGCTCCTCTACATACTGATATGTATGTCAATGAAAATCAATGATGTTGAGTTGAACCCATACACGGAAGAAACTATGTATGGAGAGACGGAAGTAACATTCATTAAAATGTATGAAAAATGCTATGATAGCATGTCAGCTAAGAAGAATGAACATGAAAAGATTGAACTAGATGACTACGTTGAAAAGTTTGGAGATAAATACTATCAAGTGAATAAAGATCTAGTTGAATCAAGCATAGGTAATGAAGGGCTCATATGTGATGAGACATTCGAGCAAGAATCAGTGACTGAAGAAATGTATGAAGAATGTGGTCTAAGTACATCCTTTGAAGAGAATGAGCAAGAATTGATGGAGATGGATATAGGATTCTACGATGGCATTTTGAATAAAGAAATTGATTTGTTATCAAACTATATGCATAGTCCTAGAAGGTGTCAAAATTGTGATGCATTTGACCTCGATAAGCAAGACTCTAGTGATATTGAAGATCAAGACTTTCTTAATTATGAAGATATGGATTCCCTTAATGTTGAAGGAGAGATGATTTGGGGCTATAACAACGATGAAGAGTTCTTGGAAAGATTAGAAGTAGAAGCAGATTCTATAATTGGTGGCACTCAAGTAAGAAGAAATCATGACAGATTGAATGACAAATATGAGTATAAACTGCAATCAGAGAATGATGAACCCTCCCATTCAAAGTATAAATCTTATGAATGTATTCAAAAACTCAACTGCAATAAAGATGAAAGTTTCGGTAATCATAATGGAAATGATGAAACCCTTTCAGACAACTTTAAGCCTAAAATGAATCAAAATGCATGCTTGAAGGGGCTTTTTGAACATGGTTTAAGCACATCAAAAATCAAAACTCTATATTTATCTGCTTTTGATTCATCAAGAGTAACCTCATATGATGCATGTGAGAGAATTATGAATAAAGGCAACAATGTTCAAATGATCCCACCATGGATTTTCAAGTTTTCCAAGAGCTATGTATGTCAATCAAACCTCCAAGGGATGGACATGCAATTGAAGTGGCTTGTACACATATGTAATTTGTTCAAGAGTGCTTCTCTGATTGATGCAATCCAGAGGTGGCTCCTTTACAAGAATAGTTCCCTCGGTGAGCATGCATCAAAATGAGATTAATTTGAAGGGAGAACCCTAATAAATGAGTATTGACAATACCGAAAAGGAATTTGTAAATAAAAATGTATATATATCTTGTGTTATTTCCTTTAATTTTAATATAGATACAAGGAAGCAAATAAAAATCAAAAGGCAAGGAATTAAAGTAGGAAAACTTTATGATAATGAATGCATGTTGGATGAGAGGTTGAAGTCAATATAATTCAAATGGATGCTTTTAATGTTCAAATGAATGTTTTTTTTCAAAATGTGATTATTGAATGTGATGCTACTAATTTTTCTTATGAGCTTTTTAAGAATAGGTGCTTATATGGAGTTAATTGAAGATCTTGAGTTTGAATGGGTCATACGAAAAGCAACTACTTTCGAATTCCTAGTTCATGTTTTATTGCAGACAGATTTTTGAGAAATTCTTTCATGGATTGCATGCATATTATGTATATATGGTTATTTGGATTTAATGTTTCTCATATTTTTTTTAGTTTTATGAGTGAATGAAATAATCAAGTGAAGACAATGGAGATGATGATCAAAGCATGAAGTTGAGAAAGCCTTTTTATTAGCTATCTTGATTTAGCCTTCATCTTCTTTGCACCATTTTTGAGTTGCATTGCACATAAAGTATGCATATTTTAAGTTGAGAAGAGCACATGTTTTATTCCCATAGGTGCAGTCTCATTTGCATAATAAAATTGATATGTAAAGCTAATTTGAGAGGAGTTGTGAGTGAGGAGAAGAGTGATTCCATTTGAAGAGTGGAGTTGTGAGAGGAGAGTTTTTTTAATAGAAACTCTGAAATTTGCTTCCATACTTGCACCATAGTTGAGAATGATTGCACCTATAGTACGCATGTTTGAAAATGTAAGTACACATGTGCTTTCAAGCCCATAGACGCACATCTAATTGCACATAAGCTAATATGTAGATGCATGATCAAAATTCAATTTGAATTCAAGTGGGGAAAACTCTCCATTAGATGCTTGATACCTCACCTTTGCATCATTGTGTTTTTTGATGCATTCCAAGTATGCATGTATAGGACCCACTACACGGCCATGCATAGGCACATGTGTTTGATAACCCATGCACTTGAATTATTTTGGAATTCATAAATTCTTGCAGATATGAAGATTTGTGTTGTGTGTTCGAAGGCCACATAGGTTGGCGCATTTGGAGGATGCACACGTTTGGAGGGGGTGGATGTGGTCGTGATTCAAAGAGCTAGCCTACAATGTCATATGAAGCACCAATTTAAAGCTCATGTAAAGGATTTCATAAGCATGTTATT
Source organism: Ceratopteris richardii (assembly GCA_020310875.1). Classification (NCBI taxonomy): domain Eukaryota; kingdom Viridiplantae; phylum Streptophyta; class Polypodiopsida; order Polypodiales; family Pteridaceae; genus Ceratopteris; species Ceratopteris richardii. Next base: position 74,262,305 of record CM035443.1, read on the forward strand.
CTTATTACTGTGCTGCTTGACATGTATAAGATCTATGGGAGTTTGAATAGTGTAAGTGTGCTCTTCCACAATATGCAAGAGAGAGACTGTTGTCAAGATCTTGCTCACGTGCATACAGAGATTACGGACGCAGAAAAACACACAAAAAATAGAGGCAACAAGAGACGAGACCGAACGCAAGATTGGGTGCAATCTCCACCCATGCACTCTGTTTTGACAGTCCACAGAGTGCATGTATTTATAGGACTTTCGATTACGTCGAAAATAGTGGTTACATGAGGGCGGCTTCAAAAAGTAGGCGTGAAACTAAAAGTTAGTAACTTTTACAGAAAGCCATTACTTTGAATAACAAAAACTGCGGTCTACAACGACCCTTATTCTAACCATTACTTTTCTAACAATAGAACCTTCTACGCAGGTTTATTTACAAGCTAAATAATAATTATTCGGATTATTGATGTCCGCCCTTTCACGCCTTGCACGCTCCTCACGAACCTTCAGCTGCTATATCATAAACATCAAAAACATATTAATACAGTAATAATATAACACTTTAGCAATGCATTGTTCAATAATATACAACATGCCTCTCAGTTGACAAGCAACTGACCTCAGTTGATAAAATAATTCAACACTCTAACAATTATAATGCAGTGTTCAACATATTCCATGTGACAATCCAACAATGCATTGGCTATTTTATATTTCAATCCAACAATGAATTCATTTCAACAATGAATTCATTTCTAATCGAAATGAATTATCATTAATTTTTTCTATAATGCGAAACGGTCCATAATAGCGTGGTGCAAGTTTAATTTTAGGATGCTGCAAAATATTTTTGAGACGTCTTTTAATTATTCGCAATCATACAAAATCATTTTCCTTGAATTCTTTGGCTAATCGTTTAGTATTGATAATACGTGTATATCGCTCTTGACTTTTCCTAATGTGCTCGTGAACATCATGAAGTATAGAAACGTGATCTTGAGCAATAGAATCAGCCATTGGAATGTCGGTTTGGGTGAGGGACATGGGAGTGGGAAGCTTTTTACCAAAAACTATTTCAAAAGGTGCACGACTAGTAGTGGTGTGTGAAGTGTTATTGTAAGAAAATTGAAGCAATGGCAACTTTTCATCCCAGTTATTAGGATTATCTAATGAATAACAACACAATAAATCAAGAATAGTACTATTTGTAGCCTCACTCTGTCCATTACTTTCAGGATGAAATGCAGAGCTAAAATCTATTTTAGAACCAAAATGTTGAAATAAGGCAACCCAAAAGTGATTACAAAACCTAACATCACGATCAGATAACATTACTTTAGGAAATCCATGATGTGGAAAAATGCATTTAATGAATAATTTTGCAGCTTGAGGTGCAGTCAAAGTTTTTCTACATGGAATGAAATATGCATATTTACTAAACCTATCAACTATTGTCCAAATCATATCATTATGTGATGAAGTGATAGGAAGACATGTGATAAAATCCATAGAGATTTGTTCCCATGGTTCATTTGGAATAGGAAGTGGCATTAATAATCCAAATGGTTCACCATGATGACGTTTGACACACTGACATACAATGCATTGAGAAACATAATGTGCAATGTCTTTTTCCATGTGTGGCCAAAAGAAGAAATCTTTGCAAGCAGAAATGGTGCTTTGTATGCCTCTATGACCCATGTAAGATGGTTCATGCATTTCTTTAATGACAAAATCTTTAAAAGCTTGGGTTATGCACAATCTATGTTGAAAATAGAGAAAACCATTATGAAATGTATAATGTTCATCAGATAAAGATGCAACATTATTGAAGTCATGCCATGCACGTGAAAAATACAAATCAGATGCATAAGTGGAAACCATTTCTTGAAAAGAATGAATTTGGATGGCAGAAATATTATTCAAAACAACAGAATGCAAAGGAAAACGGCTAAGAACATCCGCTACAACATTAGCTTTACCAGGCTGATATTGTATCATGGGTTGGAAATTTTGAATGAATGATGCCCATTTAAGATGCCTATCAAAGATTAAGGGCTGACTTAATAAATGCTTAATAGCTTGTTGATCGGTTTTGATTAATACTTCAGAGCCCATAAGATAGTGTTTCCAAATTTGCAAAGCATGCACAACTGCTAACAATTCTTTATCATACATACTATAATTATGCTATGAGGGTTTAAGCTTTCTACTCTCAAATGCAATGGGATGGTCATTTTGCATCAGAACAACACCTATTCCTGAACCACTAGCATCAGTAACAACATGAAAGGGTTGTGAAAAATCAGGTAATTGTAAAACAGGTGCATGTGAAAGTGCATGTTTAAGTTTGTCAAAGGACTGTTGTTGGGTAAATCCCCATGCAAATTTTATTTTCTTTTTCAACAACAAAGTAAGAGGCAATGCTAAATAAGAAAAATTTCGAACAAACTTCCTATAGAAACTAGCCAACCCAAGAAAAGAACGAACATCATTGACTGATTGTGGTGTAGGCCATTCTATGATAACTCTAATCTTTTTCGGATCCACATGCACACCTTCACTTGAAATAATATGGCCTAAATATTCTAGCTTACGCTGAAAGAAATAACTCTTTTCAGGATTAGCATAAAGTGTGTTCTCTCGTAACAAATGAAAAACTGTTTCAAGATGCTTTTCATGTTCACTATCATTCTTACTGTAAACAATTATGTCATCAAAGAAGACAAGAACAAAAGCTTGGTAATCAAGAAAAATATTGTTCATCATTCGCGCAAATGTAGCAGGGGCATTAGTAAGTCCAAAGGGCATTACCATAAATTCATAATGGCCATTTTGAGTTCTAAATGAAGTCTTAAAAATATCACTTTGTGTCATACGAATCTGATGGTAACCCGATTTAAGATCAATTTTACTAAAGACACGAGCTCCTCATAACTTATCTAAGAGATCATCTATTCGAGGAATAGGGTATCTATTCTTGATCGTGATCTTGTTAAGGGCTCTATAATCAATGCACATTCGATAAGTTTTATTCTTCTTCTCTACTAAGAGAACTGGTGCTCCAAATGGGGAAGAACTAGGCCTTATAAGTCCTTTTTGTAGTAGGTCTTTTACTTGATTTTCTATTTCCTTTTGATGTAGTGGGTGTTGGCAGTAGCCTTGGTACATCAGGACCTACAAGACGTGAAAGTCAAAGAAGGGAGCCAGAGCGAAGAGACAGCACAAGCGAGCGAAGGGACAGCACAAGCAAACAAGGCAGTCAAAGAAGATCTGGCAAGTAGGCCAATATTTTTTCAAGACATTAATGCAAATCAGAGAGATGGACATGCAGGGAAGAAGAGCAAGTAGGGAGCTTGAAGATATGTATGGCAGAACACTAGAAGAAATCCCTAAACAACAGTGATTTTTATCACTAATAATCATTGTAAATCTCATTTCACATTTTTGTAGCTCCATTTTGTGCAAGCCAAGGAGTCCTTGAGCTTGAGGAGCCTTAGAAGTAGTTGCGTACCAATTTTCATAATTTTTAGATCTCGTTTGAGCCCCCAAATAAGCCCTGGAACCTAATTTTTAACTAGGCTGGACACTAGGTCTGGACAGGGCCAAAAGCTAGTCAAAAACTATAAAAGGAGCTAGAGAGCTCATTTTTGGGGGTAGATTGTAATTGAAACGAACTTGTAAGAGCATTTTGAAAGTAATCTAAAAAAACTCCATTGACTCTCACTCTTTGTCTTGCCTTGTGTGCGCGTGTGTGTGTATGTGTGTGCATGCTTGTGTGCTTCTCACTCACGCACTTGTGCCGTCACTTGCTCGAGGTCTTCATACCATCCTCACGTCTTCCCGGATTGACATTAAAGGAGGTGCTACTCATCATTGAGCTACACCAAATTTTGGCGCCGTTGCCGGGGATCGAGCTTTGAGGACGAGCGTGTGATGGTAAGACGTAGAGTTGACGCGTTGGAGTTGTAGGTATTTTCTTCACGCTCATCGATTTTCTTTTACTTTCTTCACTATCTTCATCACCATCATCATCATCACCATCATCATCATCACCATCTCCCACGTCCATCTCCATCATCGCGAAAATTTCAGCTTTTTGACTATACTCCCATCTCCACCTCATTTCCCTCATTTCACTTGTGAGAGAGAGCGAGAGAGCGAATTTGCATGTGCTGTTTTTTGCATGTTTTGTGAGCTTTCTGCAGGTACAGGCCGCATCATCATCCCCAGCACTCTGCGCAGGTACGGAATTCTGAGTAACTGTCTGTGTGTCGCCGAGCTCTGTCAATCGCGACCGACAGAAAATTTGCTCTAATTGCTAAACAAAGTGCATATCCATGACCTACAGGCCAAGGGCTTCCCAAAAATGTGTTTAGTTTTTTGAAATTCCACAGATTTCTGTCAATCGCGATCGATAAACCACGACGGACAGATCTGTCAATCGCGATCGACACGTCAATCGCGACCGACAGCCCACGACGGCTCTGTCAATCGCGACCGACAGAGTCAACGACCGATTGACCACGACCGACTGACTATACGCGTGACACGTGTCAATCGCGATCGAGTCATCAATCGCGATCGACTCATCAATCGCGACCGACACGGTCAACGACGGTTTGACCACGATCGACAGACCCTCGCGACCGACCTGTCAATCGCGATCGACTCATCAATCGCGACCGACAGAGTCAACGACGCTTTGACCACGATTGATTGACTTTTCGGCCACGTGTCAATCGCGACTGACCAGTCAATCGCGACTGACAGCCACGACGGATCTGTCAATCGCGATCGACACGTCGATCGCGACTGACCTGTCAATCGCGACCGACAGACTTTGCGAACGCGTTAGAAGGGCAATTTAGGTCAAATTTTTAAGGCAAAGTGATTGGGATAAATTGTGATTAAGTGTGGGACAAACTCTAGGGTGTAGTATTGCATTGGTAGGCCGTGCCACAAGCTACTCGAGTATTCCTGTTCGACTGTTAGCTCGTATTGAAGCCTGATTTAACTCCCTAAACCCTGAACAGTCCTAACTTTTTCATACGAAATCCAATTTTTGAGCTCTCGGGGTTGTTGGAAAGCTCGTGGCATGTACTACACGCCCTCAACTGTTTTTTATAAAGATAATGCATTGATTTTCAGAGAGGGTATTTTGAAGTTGACCATACCCAAGGGGCTCAAAGTCAGGGGTCTTTAGAATTATTTTCCTAAAAAGTCACAATGCAGATGTGTGTTTGTGTCACATGAATGAAAGTTGTGGGTTGTGTCCTTTGAATCTAAGCATTGAGCTAACTGTGGGACTTTTATAGGTTCATTGAGAGCAATTGAGAGCGTACAAAGCAAGGTTTCTTTGCAAGCTTGAGAACCGGGTTCTTGAGCACCAGAAAGCAAGGGATCAACAAGTAAGGTTGGATTATTCTCAACTCCCTCTGTCATTTCCTAGCTCAAGCTAAGAACGAGTAGAGATAGGAGTAAGCCAGGGCGACGATAGGCAATTATCAAGTTGAAGACTACCTAAAAAACTCAAGTTCAAGTAAAAACATAATCTCTGTACTGTCGATAACCTAAAGGAAAAGAACCAAACGTGGAACGATCAACCTAAAGTACGAAGAACATTCAAGTGTTCCTGACAACGGGATATCAGACAAGACCATAAACACAATAACCAACTAAAAAGAATCAAGTGACTGGTACCAATTGATTGGCAACGAGGTTGTACTCGGGAAAAAATTTGGGCTAATCTGTTAGGCATATGAACCTTAGATCAGGACGACATTTAGCAAGGGAAAGACAAAGCCTTAGGTCTTCAGAGGCTAGTGTCAATCATACTGCAAGGTCTTGGGCCCAGCAGTTGAGCCACCACTCATACTACCCTAGCTCTGAGACCAGTGAGTCGGAAATGTCTCAAGGCATGGACAGACCTACGGGAAGTTCAGGAGTGCCTTATTTGTACAGGGTGGAAGGCCCTTACAAAACACAGCTGGAGTACATTAGGACCAACCGATTAGGTGCTAGCATCTATGAGGACGGCTTAGGAAGATCTGTGGTCCAGATTAAAAACCCTGATCAATCCATTGGACTAGAACACCCAGCTGTCAAGTTTGAAAATGGTGCATACTTGGACAAAGAAGGAACTATATATGTAGTCACTAGTCACCCTGATAGGACAGATGACTTCGGGAATGTAATCTCAGAAGCGAACCTAGGTGACCTGGAACAAGGGAACATGGGTGCGGAACCTAGAACCCCTCGAGGTAAATCAGTTCTCACTAGGATTATCACGCCTGAATGGGTTCCCCAAGACAACAAGAGCATAGAGTTGCTCCTCAATCGAGAAACTGATGAAGCCTTTTGGAGGTATAAGTCTAATCAGCCAACAGACATAGGAAATATCATGATCTATGAGTTTAAGGATCCGGATAGCCCAGGCAGAGTGACCTACTTAGATCATGCTTCAGAACGGATCTTTGTGGTGACAGAAAATGATAGGCATGCCTACACTTGGAAGGGTGAATTTATTTTCCCCCAACCGAGATCAAATGTATCCTATGGTCACCCTGGGGCTGGAACTTCCCAAGCTCATGGTACACAAAGAGACAGAAGTAGAGATAGGCCAGAAGTAAGTTTTGCCAACCCAGTGGGCAGAGAAAGAACGAGAACAGAGACGAATAGGGTAGAACCTGAGATGCTTAGAGCTCCCAGGAACCAAAGAAATGTAGATGGATTCCCTCTGCCGAGGCCTAGAGAGCATACAAGAACTTTGAGACCCACCCAGCTAGTTAAGTCCATGAAGAATTATTTTGACGGCACAGGAGATCCCTATGATCATGTGGAAGAGTTCAAGCAAGTTTTGAGAGCTGAACAAGTGGAAGATCTGTTCACGCAGTACAACGCCTTTGGTCTAACCCTTAGGAACACGGCACTTACATGGTTTCAGCCATTAGATGAACGCCAGTTCAGGAGCATAGACCAACTCCTAGAGGCATTCATTGTAGAGTTCTCTAAGAGCGGCATAAGACACAATACCTCCTCATTGATCCACAGCTTCAAACAGACCCCCCAAGAGACTGTGAGACTTGCAGGAAGAAGATTTAGACAATATCTTGAAAGGTGCCCTATTTCGGAGCTACCCACATCTGCTAAACAAGTAGCCTTATTCCTTGATGGATTGCTGAGTACGAAATTGAGATCCTATGTATATCTGAAGGACCCTAGGACGATAGAAGAGTGTGTACGCATGTGCATTGACATTGAAGATAACCTAGGGGAAGAGCTAGAGCTTTCCAAAATCTATAAAGATTCAGATAGCGCATCTAGCCACTCTTCCATGCAATCTACATCAATCGAGGAACTCGCTGAGAAGGTAGCTCAGAAATTAGGTGTGACTAGCAAACAAATTCCAAGGTTTGCCCCTGTGAAAAGATGCTATACTTGCGGTGGTGACCACATGGCAAATGTGTGCCCTATTATGGCTCAACCCCAAGTAAACCCTAGTAGCCAGTACTGCACCATAGAACGGAGATACACCAATCACACCGCACAAGATTGCCCATACAACAAGCAGGCAGTTAGGCAACCCTACCCGCAGCCCTACCAACAAGGCAGATACCAAAACCAAAATCCACCACCACAATATGCTAGACCCCAACAAACCTACCAACCACAATATCAGGCCCAACAGAGACCCCAACCGGTGCTGGCTCAACAGCCTCCAAACCCCACTAACGTGATTCCAGTAAAGTATGCTGTCGCAGAAGAAAACCTGAATAGGGCCATAGTACCAGTAACCCCATTGATCTCAGAAAGTGACCCAAGTGACCATAGCTTTGATTCTACACATGTCGATAGTCCCCAGGCTTACTACATGCAGTCTCCAGAACATGGTGAGTCTTACTATAGTGAGGAACCAAGTGAACCTAGTTGGGAGTCAGATTACACGAACGTCATGTATGCAAACCCCAACCCCAGGCCTCAACCTAGGCAAGTAAGACCTCCATTCCCAAGAGGACCGTGCTACAGATGTCAAGGAGATCATCTCATTCGTGATTGTCCCTTGCCTCCACCTACACAACCCCAGTCAGTGACTATCCAAGGTTTTTGCCAAGATTGTGGAAAAGAGCATCTTTTACGAGATTGCCCAAAGAACCCAAATAATATGCCAAAAATCACTCCGATCAATGTGATTGGTTTGGTTGTAGATTCCTCAGGAAGCGTCACTTCCACTGCACCAGTGCAGGTAGTCACTAGAGCTCAGGCTTTGCAGCAAAACCAAGAGACAAACCAGGGTAAGAACTCAGAGGCTAGTGAAACCGAGAGCATAACAAAGAAAAGGACTAGAGCATGGAAAGATAGTCGGGAAAGAATGAAAAGACAATGGGCTAAAAAGATGAGTGAACTTGAGGAAAGCATAAGAGAAACCAAAGCTAGGATAACTGAAATCACCTCTCAATTTCCCTCTCACAATGCCCCGCCGCCACCCCTACCATCTCCAACTGACCCACCACCTTCCCCACCACGTCATACGCTTCCACCACCCCCTAGGGTAGGATCAGTATTAGCTGATCCCACTCCTGAAGACATAGACATGATGCTCAAAGCATATCAGGCCAGAATCCAAGAAGGGCCGAACGTCACGGATCATGCCAAGTGCTATCCTAGAGCTGACCTAGAGATAGAAAGAACCAAACTGTGCGCGAAAATGGTCGCATTGGCTCAGACTATGTTTGAAGCCAGCCGCCTTTTCAATTACTCGGGCTCAGCCAAAACGCAATTACACTTGGATGGATTCCTAGAGAAATTAGAGAGAATAATTGCAAGATCCGCCAAGGATGAAAAAAATCAAGAGAGAGAGAAGGCAAGCAAAAATATGGATCATTCCCCATCGGAAGTTTATGCAGCCAATTCCACTAAACCAGACAACTTCCCCTCCTTAGAAAGAATAGAAAGGCTAATTGCACAATCAGAAAAGGAACCTGTTCCTCAAAGAAAGGAAAGGGCAAGGGAACGGATAAGCCAGCCTCATCAGGAAGCCCATGTGCCTCCTCAAGGAGCCTATCTTCCTCCCCAAAGGTCACAGGAGTCTCCCTTGAAAGCTTATGAACCCCCACAGGTAACCCACATTCCTTCCCAGAGAGCGTATGAGCCTGTGCGGAAAAGTAATAGCATAAGTAATCCTCCCCAAGAAGCTTGTGCTCCAGCTATCTATGAGAACGAGGAAAGAGCCAACGATAGAATAAGCCCTCCTTCCCAGGTAGCATATGTACCCAATTCTACGGAGCCAGACACTTCTTCTTCTATGAATCGGTTTGCACCAGACTTCCTACGAGAGATTCAAGAAGACAAATGGGATAACGAAAGCGAGGTCGCTCCTCCTTTTGAACTTGTGGACGAAGCACACGACCAATTCCCACAAGACATCCCATCTATTTACGGGGAGCATGAGAGTGTTCAGTCTCACGAGAGATTGGACTTTGAGTCTAATTCCATACAGGAGCTACCCCACTTCACTGGCCCATGGGAAGCAAAGTCCACATGTATGAGAGCACCCACAGTCATGGTAAGGAACGACGACTCAGTCATACCTAGGAACACAGAGGTAGTGAAGAACACTAACGTGCAGTGTAATCTCAAGTTAGAAGAGCTACTCAAGGTTAGACCTGAATTATGGAAACATGTAGCCAAACAAGTACCAGAGATAGCCAAACCTCGTTCCCGGGTAGGATCCCATAGGACAGTGCCAGAAATTCCCTTGGATAAGATAGGAGATATGTGCGAAGGTGAAGAAGGGAACACCTACCTTCCCATCACCTATCAGGACTACACCACGAAGGCAATTTTGGACTCAGGTGCAGGAGTTGCAATTGCCACCACCTCCTTATGGAAGCGTTGGGGCAAGCCAGCACTCAGGCCGACGAGAATGAAATTGCAGATGGCCGATGGCCACATAGAGAGACCCCTAGGGTTGCTAGAAGGAATAACTCTCACCACTTGTGGTGTCGAGTTTGAACATAGTTTTGCTATCTGTGACTTCAGTAAAAATCATGCCTATGAGATGATTTTGGGAAGGCCATTTATGCGACAATTGCAAGTGGTACAGGATTGGGGAACCAACTCCTTGTATTTGCAACACTTGGGTGTTACGACCAAAGTCAATCTCAAAGATTATTCTCACAGAGATGTCCCTCCTATCCAATGGAATCCCATCCATAGAGCCAAAGACGACACAGAATCGGTGCATTCCATAGGATCTGGATCCTCATGGATGCATGAAGATACTCACTTATGGATGTGCAAGGTAGCAGTAGAAGAAGAGAAGAGAGAGAAAGCCAGAGAGGTAGGTGCGAACGAAACTCATAGACCCATTCGAGACCCAGCCTATGCACCTATAGTCTTTCCAGATGAGGAGTTTGAACCCCATGGCTGGGCGGAAATTTTAGCAACAATGGACGTAGCCATCAATGAAGAACAATGGACACCTCACTGTGATGAGGATGGCTATGATATTTCAGTCTTCTCCATAGAGCCAATCATGGGAGAGGCAGTTTTAGAAGAATGCGAACCTAGCCCTGATGCATTTGAGGATGCAAGTGACTCCGATCTAGAGTCAATCATTATGGACCCACCATTTGCATCAGATGAAGAGTACTTCCATGAAATAGAATTTCAACCCCAGAAGCATGGAGAAGTTACAAATGATGTAAGATTAGCAACGCATATGACCCCTAAGGAAGAAGGAAAGAAACGAAAGAAGAGAGAAGCCTTACCAGAAGAGGAGGAATCTTTGTTTGAGGTCCCAGAAAATTTTAAGAAGTACGAGATAGATGACAGGAGAGTCATGATAAGAATGCCTAAACAAGAAGCACAATCAGGAGAGGCCTATGATAACAAAGAAACTACTAAGAAAATAGTAGTGGCCATAGAAGAAGGAGAGGAGAGATGCACGTATATAGGCCATGACCTGACAGAAGAAGAAGAGTACGAATTGATAGCCTTGCTAAGAGAATACAGAGATGTATTCGCTTGGAGTTACAAGGATTTGAAAGGTGTTGACCCTGATATATGCTCACACACCATTCCCATGACCTCAGATGCTAAACCCTCTAAGCAAAAGCCTTATACATATAACGATAACTATGCTGCTAAGATCAAGGAGGAGATAGATAGACTGGTCGAAGCTGGATTTATCTATGAAATTGAGCACACTGAATGGGTATCCCCCATCGTAGTGGTGCCCAAGAAGAATGGCAAGCTGCGTGTGTGCATTAACTTGAAAAAGGTTAACGCCGCCACAATTCGAGATAACTATCCGCTTCCCATCACTGAACATCTCTTGGAAAGAGTGGCAGGCAAGGAAGTGTACAGCTTCCTTGATGGATTTTCTGGCTACAATCAAGTAGCCATAGCTCCAGAGGATCAGCATAAGACAGCCTTTGCCACAGAATGGGGCATTTTTGCTTTTAGAGTAATGCCATTTGGGCTTACCAACGCACCAGCTACCTTCCAGAGGCTGATGTGCCATGTGTTTAAGGAGTTCCTGAGGAAGAGTTTAGAAGTCTATGTTGATGACCTTTGTGCTCATTCCAATATTAGGCAAACTCATATCCCGGAACTCAGACAGATCTTTGACAAATGTAGAGAATATCAAGTCTGCCTGAACCCAGAAAAGTGCGTTTTTATGGTCAGGCAAGGCAAGATTCTAGGACACATAGTATCAAAGAATGGCATATCTACCGACGAAGAAAAAGTGAGCCATAGCGGAGCTACCTAGGCCAAAGAATGTCAAGGAAGTACAAGCTTTCATGGGGCATTGTGGGTATTACCGACGTTTCATCCACATGTATGCTGTCATAGCAAAGCCCATGTACGGACTCTTGACAAACTTTGAGTGGACGGATGAATGTGAGAATTCCTTCCAAGAACTTAAACGAAGATTATGTTCAGCACCAATCTTGACCACACCAGATTGGAATAAGCCATTCCATGTTCATGTTGATGCATCCAATTACGCTATTGGATGTGTACTTGCACAACCTACTGGTGAAGGTAATATGGATCTTCCAATTGCCTACGCCAGCAGACAATTGAATGCGGCTGAACGGAATTACACCACGACAGAGCGCGAAGGATTAGGCATGGTATATGCAGTCAAGAAATTTAGGCACTATTTGCTTGCAAATAAGTTTAAATTTTTTACGGACCATCAGGCATTGTTGTACTTAGTAAACAAGCCATGCAATACAGGACGATTAGTGAGATGGTTTCTCTTGCTAATGGAATACGACTTCGAGGTTGTGGTAAGAAAAGGTAGAACCCACTTGAGAGCAGATCATCTCTCTAGGCTCACATCGGGAGAAGCCCCACAAGGAGTGCCAGATGACCTTCCTGACGCTTACTTGTTTAATTTGGAAGTGGTGCCGCAGTGGGCCAAGCCAATAGTACCAGTATTGACATACGGGCCTAATCATCCAGTGGTGAACACACGGAATAGAGAGGTTGTAAAAGCCCAAAAATACCACATCATGGCAGGAAGCATGTACAAGCACACAGATCAAGGGATCTTGGCTTGTTGCGTAGAAGAGGATGAGTACGCTAAATGGTTGCAATTAGCACATGTAGGTGCACTAGAGCAACACCATTCAAAGCAACGAACTTTACAGACTCTAAAGAGATTCGGAGTGCACTGGCCAACTATGGAAGCGGATGTCCAAAAGTTGTGCAAGGAATGCCCAATCTGTTGCACTAAACCACCTGTGGAACATGCCACTCTCTATCAAGTATCCATTGTGCCAGATTGGAGTGAACCTCTAGTATCATTCTTGCGGACAAACACATTCCCCCCAGACATGACTCTAGCTAGGAAAAGGAGTTTAGAACAAGAAGCCCTGGATTATTCACTCATAGGTGATAATCTATATAAGCGCGGTTTAGATGGTTACCTGAGACTATGTGTCCACGAAAGTGAATATCTGAAGATCTTGGAAACTGCTCACCAAGGTGTAGCAGGAGGACACTTTGGACCAGATCGGGTAATCAAGGCGATACTATTTGCGGGCTTCTGGTGGCCTACCCTTCACATGGATGCACATACCTATGTGAAACGGTGTGATATCTGTCAAAGGACTCAGTATCCTATACGCAAAGATGAGATGCCACTGAAACCTATGATGGGTGGACGTGCATTCTCTAAGTGGGGTATAGACTTCGTAGGTCCTATTAATCCCCCAGCGAAAGGTTCTCATGCGGAATACATCATTGTGGCAACAGATTATCTCACCAAGTGGGTAGAGGTAAAAGCTACAACCAAGAACGATGCTCAAACAACTGCCAAATTCTTGTTTGAGAATGTATTCACGAGATATGGACTACCTATAGAGCTTGTAAGTGATAGAGGCACTCATTTCTTGAATGAAGTTATTGAAAATCTACTCCAAGAATTCTTGGTAATACACAAGAAGTCTGCCCCTTATCACCCTCAAGCTAATGGTCAAGCTGAGAGCACTAATAAGATTTTGTGCAATGTGCTGACAAAATTAGTGAACACTAAACGCTCTGACTGGGACAAACAGCTACACCATGCTGTTTGGGCATACCGAGTTGCCTACAAAACGGTACTCCAAGCCACTCCCTTTCAGATGGTGTTTGGCCAAAACGCCGTGCTACCCTTGGACTTCCTGATCCCTACATTGAGAGTAGCACAAGAGCACGAATGGACAGGTCATGAGCTCTCCTCTAGGATCTTTGACCTTGAACGATTAGGGGAAACGAGACTGAGAGCCGCTGCAGGGATATACGCAGCCAAGAAGAGACAGAAGGCATACTTTGATGCCCACGTGAAGGATAAAGGCTTGAAAGCAGGAGATCTAGTCTTAGTCTATACACTAAAACAACACGCGAGGAAGCTAGAAAAGAGAGGCTACGGACCTATGATCATCAATAGGATCTCCACGAGTGGAGCAGTACAATTAGCCACGTTAGAGGGTGATGTTCTCCCTAATTATATTAGCGGATGCAGAGTCAAGTTGTATCAGGAATCCCTCACGGAGGAAATGCTCAGCCGACTCAACACTGCTAAGAAACGCAAAGAGGAAGAGAAGCGAATTAGAGAAGAGGCTCAAGCTGAAGCTTTAGAACGCATCAGAAGGATGAAATTACGAAGGCAAGGTAGAGATCAGCCTGGAGCGAATGACTATGCAGACTATGGATTTCCTATGGCCATGTGTGAAGTTGCAGGAACAAGCTCGAACAGAATAATTGATAGACGTCCTTTCATAACCGTAGACATAGGACAAGGAAAGAGTACAACGACCGTAAGAGCCTTGATTGACTCAGGTGCTGCCACTAGCGCGGTTAAGTTGTCTTATTGTCAAGAGTTACAGTTAACTGTCCATCCTGTGGAAGCATACCTCATAGGGTTGGGAGGCGTGGAAACCCCCTGCATGGGCGAGGTGGAACTTCCCCTCTACATTCACGAGGAGGCAATGACCGTCAAAGTACTAGTGTGTCAAGATGAGGATCTCACTGAACCTCTCGTCTTGGGTCAGGATTGGATCTATGACCAAGCAGTCAATCTAAACCTAAGAAGTGGACTTCTCCAGGTTTGGGTCAATCATAGTCGAGTTACAGTAGAATTAGACAATGGAGCACTCAAGGAACTAGGAAAGGCACAGACTCCTGGTCCTTCCAGGGGTACACATGAAGATGACCATGCTGTTCTTGTCCAAAACTATGTGTTGCAGAGGAATGATATTTGCAAAAAAGGAGTCAAGAATGCAACGGAACTCCCTTCTTTTCCAAAGGCTAGAAGGAGGCAGCAACCCAAGGTGGATCAAAGGCAGAAGAAGCAGGGTACTACCTATGTCAGAGATCAAAAGTACCTGCGCAGCAGAACAGCCCAGAAAATAGACCAGGTATGGGTGCGGAAAGGCGAACGACCAGTTGCACCACCGTCAACTACAGGGGCCAAGCCTCTTATTAGTGACCAACAACGCAACGCTAATAAGAAGTCTTTCAGAAATTCTTCTGCTAAAGTAAAATCTATTTGGGTGCCCAAGAAGTCGATGAAGGCTAGCCCACAATCAAGACAAATTTGGGTGCCTAAGGCTTGCTTGATGGCACAAGTAGCTACGCTGAGGCCACATCTTAAACAGCATAACGCAGCGATGCATGCTGCCAGATTTCACTCGTTCTCGACACTCATGTACACACCAAAACCCAAGAACGTACATGTAATCAATTATAAATGGGTCCCAAAAAGGCCTCATCTGCAAACCATGACACCGAGAAGGCTCTGTAAAGACTTTCCGAAACCGAAGGCAAAGGCCACTCACTGCATTTGGCAGCCTCGGGCCTGTAATAAACCCCCCGACCCCAATGTGTAAATCCGTAACCACTTACTAACTGCAGTAGTCTCCTAGGACAACACAAGCACTAACTACACACACTGTCTTCATACACTTACTACCCACTAACTCACCCTCTACCTTATGTTAATGTTGTAACGAGGACAACAACGGATTTATTTTGTCCATTACAATGTTAACACTTGGTTCTATATTCTCACAGAACCAATCCGCAAACAGGGCCATGGCAGAAGCAGGTACCAGCTCTCAAGCCGGATCTGGTCCCCAAATCGTGGACATAGAAACACTTCTCCTTGAGCCACGCCTCACTGCAAGACCGCAAGAGCTTCAAGAAGTGCATGTGCTCCCCATCCAGGATCCTCCTCAAGGGCACACTTCTCAAGTAGGTAAGCATGCGCATTGGTTCAGTGATGTTGCTGGACCACTGGGCGATGGAACCTACTTCTGGGAAGCAGAATTGGAGTTCAATGGCAAATGGGGTCGATACCACTTTTTCACACGCGAATTTGAAAGCTACCAAAATGCTGAAGTCATGAGATCAGTTTGGGTCAAAGCAGGTGTGGAAAGTTATTTCAGGACCCACATACCAAAGCCGGATTTTTTACGATGTTCATATCTGATCAGTACAATCACGCCAAGCAGAGTCAAGGGCGGCGACAGCACCTTCGTGTTGCCATCACTGCTGCCGGGTAATGAGCTCAAAAGATTCAAGTTGACCCTCAATCTGGTAAGAGAAGCGTTGGCTATGTATGGCATGCACATCCCCACAGAAAAGGAAACCATGGTCCCAGGTCGAATGAAGCATAAGGATTTGAATAAGTTGAAGGATATGGTAGCCATGACACCTACCATTGCGCTTCACCTGCGAACCATCATGCAACACTTTGCGTTTCCCGCCCAAGAACGATTCACAATGCCCCCGAAAAAAATATGGTTCAGTTTATATCTAGCAGAAACCGAAAGCCTGCCCATCAATGTGCCACACTGGATCATAGACCAGATCCACCTAGCACATCAAAGGTGGAACAAGAAACAGAAGAACGTGCTCCACGGGTGTTGTGCTTTGACCAGAATAATCTACAGATGCTTGGCTTATGATGTGCCTGTTCAGCGGGCACTCGTATGGTCCCGAGTCCAAGAATTCCAAAGAAGACTATCAGCAGCAGGTCCCCCATCAAAGAAGATGAGGGGGGGAGTCCAACTACCCTGTGCCCAACCAAGGGGAGCTACCGCTACACCAGAAGTCACCCCTCCCCAGACACGACGAGTTAGGCCATTCACAATCCGGTTACCACGACCAAGCACGGAGGGGCCTAATCTGGTGTTTCCACCCATTCCATCCGATTTGGAATTTCCGCAGGGATTTACTCTTGAGGACCTCACGGATGAAGAGATTGCCAGATTAATCTATGACTCTAACCTCGAAGCCGAAGCAGCGCGAGCTCAGGAACCGCGACCCCAAACAACATCGGCCCCCACCCAACCACAAACTGTAGAAGTCGATGTAGATGACCAAGAGGCAGGAGGAGACGAAGAAGAAGCCGACGAAGAACAACATCAAGAATATGACGAACTCTCCGAGTTAGCAAGTGCCCCAGCATATTCTGCACAAATCAAGAGACTATATCGAACCATGCGACTGGTTCAGGAACAGCATAAGATGTCTCTAGAACAGGGCAAAAGACTCATGAACGACTTGCTAGCGGAGGAAGGTGTGGACGAGTTGTTCATTGAGTCCATGAACCTTCATGCCGACGCCGTAGGACTGGACGAGGCCATTCATGAGGCAATGGCCTACATCCACAGGTTTGAAAAAAGAGTTCCCGTTCGTCCCAGGAGGTCCGGGAAGCAAATTCACATCAATACATCAGCACCAGGCGAGGCAACGCAAGCAGAAGAATATCAGGAAGCCCCGTTGTCACCCCCATCCCCACCTCACACTACACAATTCACTCCACCACAGGACACTGACACTACCACATCCACTACCACTACCGTTGTCATGGGCATCCCACTCTCCCCGGGAATCCAATTCGGAGGAGTCACCATGCCCACCTTCACCACCCTGTTCACCGATGTCACATCCACTCCACCAACGATTCCCATCTACACAGTCACTCAAACAGTTGACACGATGGAAACATCACCTGCCACAGCACCGCTCCCTCCCCCCATGCCACCTTCATCACCCATACCCCCTCCACCCACATCTCCACCTACATCCACAGCATTCACCTCTCCCATTCCCGCCCCCATTCCCCCTGCATCTTCACCTTTCCCAACATTATTTAATGTAAATAACATATTTTTTGCATTAAACCAATGTGTATACCAGCTCCAACATGAGTACAAAGCTCTGGACAACCGGTATCAGCAACTGGAAACGCACCACCAGAACTTACAAACACAATTTCACATTCTACAAACAGAAAATGCAGAACTGAATCAACGCTACGCGACGCTTGAGCAGGCTCACCAAACATTACTGGCAGCACCCCAACCATCGACAGAATCAGGTGCCAAACAACTAGAAGCTCTGCTCGAGGTATACCAAGCCGATAATCTCAAAGTCCGGCGTAACCTGGCACTTCTCAGAAAACACATGGCAGCCGCCCTAGAAGAAAACAAGAGGCTGCAGCAGCAAAATGAAGCAAATCTAGAAGCAGCAATGGAAGGCTCTCCACACGAAATTGATCCAGAGCAGTTTAAAGCGGTGCCCTCAGAGACAATGAAGACCATCTTGGACAGCTATGCAGATCTATTAGAAGCTCATGATGACTTGGAAAGGGAACGGGATGCGCTGCGCAATCAACTTCAAGAGCAACAGACAGCACCCAAAGTCACAGAAACGACCACGACTTCAGAGGAAGTCAAGGCATTGAAAGAGCAGGTGGCCGAATTACAGGCAAGATTACTCACACATGAAAGGCAACCCTCTCCAGTTGTCGAACCAGAACCCGAGGATTTGGTACCCATCGAGGTAGATGAGACGTATGAGGAACCTTACGTTCCTATGCCAATGCCAGGTGGTGAACAAACTGCAGAAGGAATGGATACGCTAGAAATCGAAGTACCTGAGTGGCTCCAAACACTAGAGAAAACAGCATCAACTCATGAAGATCGAGTAGCAGTTCAAATCCAATCTATGGCAAAGATAGAGGACACCATTATTAAATCAGAATACTTCCGCAGCATGTCCCACCATAGATGGATCGGAACCAATGATGATCAATACGTGCCCTATTGTATACTCCTGGCGGACTACAATGCAGAAATCCAACATAAATGTGGCAAACCTCCAACGTTTGCTACACAATTTGGGCCAGATGACATCCCAGAGAGTGCTAAAAAAGGATCCATTCATCAACCCACTTGGAGGATCCGACTCCTCGAAACCTATCCGGAGATGGTTCGCACCTGGACGAATATGCCGCTTTTTATTAAATATAACCCTTGTTATGTTCCTGTACTCCGCAGACGTACATGGCCAGAGTTTACCATTGCAGTCAAGAATATCAAGGGATGCGCCAAATGGTTAAACTACGTCTATCTAGCACCCCCTCAAGGGCCTCCCACCGTTAATTACATGATCTCCACTATACGGCACTGGAGCCTCCGATTAAAGAATACCCCTGATGTAATGGCCCAGATGTGCATGAAAATTTTTGAGTTAATGCTTATTACATTCAGGACATTCAAGAATATAAAGGACCCACACTTCTCAGGCGTCGGATTCCTTACAGGAAACCAAGATTTAGTTTATGACATGAGCACCACTCCTTCCATAGAGGTGATATACGCTTGGCACGCCAGAATAAAATACCTCCCAGCCTGCTTTAAACAAACATTCGAAGAGATGTTCATAACAGGGTTCTGGGAATACCACTCAGAAATATTTGTACCCAGACCCTCACATCTCCTCCATTTATTTGCTGTGGAGCGAACCATTCACTCAGAGCAGTTACGGGTGCCACATCCAGATGTCCCAGGGCCAGTCAATTGGGATGCATTGCTGACAGATCTAGCAAGGGGACTCAGGTTAGAAGAACACCACCTCGCCGTCGATGTCGTACAATACTACGTACAAAAAGCAGCTAGACAAGGGTCTGTCAGGGGCGACAGACGCGAGAGTGGGGGGGGTGTTGGCAGTAGCCTTGGTACATCAGGACCTACAAGACGTGAAAGTCAAAGAAGGGAGCCAGAGCGAAGAGACAGCACAAGCGAGCGAAGGGACAGCACAAGCAAACAAGGCAGTCAAAGAAGATCTGGCAAGTAGGCCAATATTTTTTCAAGACATTAATGCAAATCAGAGAGATGGACATGCAGGGAAGAAGAGCAAGTAGGGAGCTTGAAGATATGTATGGCAGAACACTAGAAGAAATCCCTAAACAACAGTGATTTTTATCACTAATAATCATTGTAAATCTCATTTCACATTTTTGTAGCTCCATTTTGTGCAAGCCAAGGAGTCCTTGAGCTTGAGGAGCCTTAGAAGTAGTTGCGTACCAATTTTCATAATTTTTAGATCTCGTTTGAGCCCCCAAATAAGCCCTGGAACCTAATTTTTAACTAGGCCAGACACTAGGTCTGGACAGGGCCAAAAGCTAGTCAAAAACTATAAAAGGAGCTAGAGAGCTCATTTTTGGGGGTAGATTGTAATTGAAACGAACTTGTAAGAGCATTTTGAAAGTAATCTAAAAAAACTCCATTGACTCTCACTCTTTGTCTTGCCTTGTGTGCGCGTGTGTGTGTATGTGTGTGCATGCTTGTGTGCTTCTCACTCACGCACTTGTGCCGTCACTTGCTCGAGGTCTTCATACCATCCTCACGTCTTCCCGGATTGACATTAAAGGAGGTGCTACTCATCATTGAGCTACAGTGGGCCATGTCTATAAGGTGCTTTATGAGGAGGAAAACTACCAGGGACTAAGTCTATGCTATGGTCAAAGGATCCTCGAGATGGTGGTAGTTCAGAGGGATATTCAGACATAAAACAATCCTTATAAGTACTCATGAAAGGTTTATATGCATCTGGAAGTGTATGAGTATAATCATTGATGACATTGACAAAAACAATGCATGAGTTGAATCCTTTCCTAAATGCACGCTTTACTTGAGTGTGAATAATCAATGGAAATGGCTGGAAATCATGCCGTGCAGACAAAGTAATGATTTGACCTTTGAAAACAAACTTAAAGGTATGAGTATGGTAGTCAATACGTGGGTTATAATGGTGACGAAAAGGCATACCTAGTATAACATCATAAGATTGCAAAGGTGCAATTAAAAATGTTCGTGAATCAACATAAGGGCCTATGCTAATCGTAACATCTTGCACTTCTCGTGTTACATTATAACGACTACCTTGAAATGCAGCTTTCACTTTATACAAAGAAGGAAACGTTTGTAATTTAAGTTCTTGTACTAATAAATGTGAAATGAAGTCATGTGAACTACCATCGTCATGTAGAATTTTAACTAGTTTGTTATTTATTGTACCCTGCATGCAAAGAAGAGAGTGTAAAGAGATATCGTTACCCAAGGTACTTAAATCCTTCTCCAGTGATTCCTTTGTCCAAACAAGAGGAATTTCTTCATTATAGACCTCCATGTTATGCAATCGAGCTGTAGCCGGTTTCATATGAAGAGGTTGCAATCTGCACCTTATTTTTGTATGTCCAGGTTTACCACAATTCCAGCAAGTGATTCGTGGTCGCTTCTGTTGGGCATTCACTGCTGAAGTTTGAAGGGTAGGTGGTTTGGTTGGTTGGAGAGATGAAGCAATAGGTGGAGTTGAGTAATTGGATTGTGGAGGACGAGGAAAACTAGGGTAAGATGGGGCATAAAAATTACGCTTCATAGGAAATGAAGGTTTAACAAGAAATGGTCGTGGACGTGGTTGTTGTAGACGGAGTGACTTGGTTATGGACTGGAATTCTTTTTCTGCATCATAAGCAAAAGATATAGCCTCGTTGAGGGTTGTAGATCGTAGGGTGTGAAGCTTAGCTTGGATTCCCACCTCCAAACCATCTTCGTATTTCTGCTGCAAGATATCCTCTGATACATCTTCAAGCATTCATACAAGTAATAAATTTTGCCAGAATCGCTCTGTGTAGGTAGTAACCGTATCACCCTCCTTCCATGTAAGGGTCGTCCATGCACGTCGAACATGCAAATGGTATCGAGGAGGAAGAAATGAATCCTTCACGTTTTCTTGAAAAGCCTTCCAAGTTGTTGGACGCTCCGTACTGTGCCGCAGGACATTCCACCAGAGTTGTGCTTTACCTACTAAATAGTTAGTGGTAAATTTAACTTTTTTCACTTTCAGCATACATTTCATTGGTATAAAAATCATCAAACTGTGACAACCAAGAAAGTACTAAAGGCCCATCCTTTCGGCCATCAAATCGTAGAAACTGGTAGTTTCTATTACCAATCTTTGAATGAGTAACATCAGATTGGGCAGACACAATAGCTTTTACTACTCTCGTAAGGTTGTCTTCCTCAGCTTGCATCCTTTGGAGGATTTCATCACGTTGTCGGATCTCGTTCTGAGCTCCTTGAAGCTCATGCCGCAAGAGCTCTAGTTGTTGTTCAAGTGTTGCCGCAGGTAGAGGTGAATTACTGTAATCCTCCATGGTGCTCTTGGACCCTTGCTCTCAACCTTGGTGTATTGAACCTTCTTGTTTGCAACCTTGGTGTCTCGATCCCGTGTTCTCAACCTTGCTTGGTATCTTGAACACTCAATCAAGTGCCACCCAAGGATTTTGAAGGAATTCACACTTCTAAGCTAGCTCATTGGAAAGTTTGTTCCGAGAGCTTTCCAACGGTATATTACACGCCTCAATCCGACCTACGGATTGAGAGATACACTTGATTCTTTTTTGGGTCCAATCTTGAAATCGACGCGCGTGCCTTCCACAAGTAAGAGAGAGAGAGAACTTGAGTACAACTCCAAGAGATGGTGGAGTGGTCAAAGTACTTCCCTTGAAAGTAGGAGGTTGTGGGTTCAAATCCTCCTACCTTAGGGACTCTAAACCTCTCTATTACCACTCAAAAATTAACATTGCCTCGCGCGTAGCCAACGGTCGCCAAGGGAGCCTTGGGTGCCAATGTTGCCAATGTATTGCCTAAGTTCTTTGCCTTAGTCGACGCCTTGGAGTAAGCTGAAGGAGTAAACGTAGGTGAAAACGTAGGTTCAGGTTCTGGAACAGGAACCGAAACCGGAAACAAAAATAGAAACAGAAACAGAAACCGAAATCGAAACCGAATAAGCCGAACGCGTAGGTGAAAACGTAGGTGAAAACGTAGGTTCTGGTTCTAGAACAGGAACCGAAACCGAAACCGGAAACAGAAATAGAAACAGAAACAGAAACCGAAGACGAAGACGGAGACGGAAACGGAATTCAGAATCATGAACAGAGAACAGAACCCTCTGTATTGACGCGTGCAGAGCTCTGATACCACTGTTGTCAAGATCTTGCTCACGCGCATACAGAGATTACGGACGCAGAAAAACACACAGAAAATAGAGGCAACAAGAGACGAGACCGAACGCAAGATTGGGTGCAATCTCCCCCCATGCACTCTGTTTCAACAGTCCACAGAGTGCATGTATTTATAGGACTTTTGATTACGTCGAAAATAGTGGTTACATGAGGGCGGCTTCAAAAAGTAGGCGTGAAACTAAAAGTTAGTAACTTTTACAGAAAGCCATTACTTTGAATAACAGAAACTGCGGTCTACAACGACCCTTATTCTAACCATTACTTTTCTAACAATAGAACCTTCTACGCAGGTTTATTTACAAGCTAAATAATAATTATTCGGATTATTGATGTCCGCCCTTTCACGCCTTGCACGCTCCTCACGAACCTTCAGCTGCTATATCATAAACATCAAAAACATATTAATACAGTAATAATATAACACTTTAGCAATGCATTGTTCAATAATATACAACATGCCTCTCAGTTGACAAGCAACTGACCTCAGTTGATAAAATAATTCAACACTCTAACAATTATAATGCAGTGTTCAACATATTCCATGTGACAATCCAACAATGCATTGGCTATTTTATATTTCAATCCAACAATGCATTGGCTATTTTATATTTCAATCCAACAATGCATTGGCTACCAACAATGCATTGGCTACCAACAATGCATTGTTCAACATATTCCATAAGGTATAACAGAGACGCAGTTGCATGGGATACTTTCATGGAAGCTACATTACAGAATGCAGATGAGAGAGTTACTCTTTAGGTGTATGAGCAAATGCAACAGGAAGGATTGCTACCAGAAAGGCCTCTTATATTAATGTTCTTTCAATCTATGCAAAATATGGGGTACCCTCTGAATGTAAGTGGACACATGCCAAAATTTCTATTAGATTTGATTCTTTTGATCTTAAGCGAGGTAGTTCTCTTCTAAACACATATGAAAAGTGTGGTAATGTTTATGAAGCTCATATGATGTTCCAAGAGCTTCCTTCTAAGGATATTTTCTCTTGGAATACCCTAGTTGCTGCATATGCCCAAAATGGCACTGGGAAAAACCCTATTTGGTAGGAATCTTGACACAATTTCTTTGTTTGGGGGACATGCTCTATGAAGATGGTGGCATGTTGGGGGTGGAATCGGGTTCCTAAGGGGTGAGATTCACAAAGCATCAAGGGGGGGGGGGGAGATATAGAGAGCTCTTTAGGTCCATATGGGAAGGCATGCAATTTAGGCTCAGATGGGGATGCATAATGCTTTGGATCCTTATTATTCATGGAATTCCTTCAAGTGTGTAGGGTGATTTCATTGCTTCAGAGGGCTATGTGTTCTGGGAAGGCATCTACTATGCTGACTGACTCTGAAGAAGAATGATGTTGGAGTCTTCTCTCTCCAATGATGATGCAACTCCAACAATAAGGAGGACGATAGTGCTTTAATATCTCTCTACTGAAAAGGAACAACGACGTGGTACTATTGAAACATAGATTAATGTTTTGCCATGTTCCTTGGACTACTGTGGAGAAAATGCATATCTCATTTAATATCATTATGGCCCACTGTATTTGGAACTTCTGAGGGAAGAAGGGATTGGCATGAAGGCTTTCAGGCTGACATTTGAAGATCACAAATAGTAGATTTAAAAGGGAATTTAATGAGTTATTTTTGTCACAATCAAACATGAGCGGGTTGTGAGCAATGGCCTTACAAAGTCATTAAGATGTTTGAATGTGATGATTAAAGATCAACATCCTCTAAACTACATACAACTTAGGGTATGCCTCCAAAGGTGTACGTGATGCTTGTATTATTTAACTTTACAAGGATCAAAATGAGTTGCTGATAGGACATGAAGCAAGGCACTCCATTGCTCCTGATGTTGTGATGGGAGAGTAGCAAGTGATTGGGGCCGAGTCTCAAGGGTGGTGGTGTAACTTTCTTTTGAACACTCAATTTTCATCTCAACATTCATTGCAAGGAACTCTTAATGCCTAAGGTGCTCTTATAATAAACTCCACCTCAAAAAAAAAGATAAAAAACATGTGAAGCTTTGCTAGACCATTTGTACCCCTATGGAAAATCAAAAATCAAGATGCCCTATAAATATCTATACTACTTCTATCTAGCTTCCCTTTTATGAAACTCCATGACAACATGAACTCAATTTCCTTGCTTGTGATTTTCTCCCTAACATAGTGATAATGGACTTCTATGTGTTTGGTCCTAGCATGATAGATTGGGTTTGTTGCAAAATGAATTGAGCTTATGTTATCTCCAAAAATGTGAGGAGTAGAGGACTTGAGACCTAAATTGGAGTACAAGGTCTTGATCCACATGGCTTCCGAGTCGCATTGGCTAATCTTCTATATCTACCTTTAGTTGTTGAGAGTGCAAAAATAGGTTTCTTCTTTGATGGCCATGAAATAGGTTTTGTACTTGCAAAAATAAGGTCTCTTGAAGTAATTCTCCTATCATCATTAGAACTTGCCCCATCTGTATTAAAGAAGAGCTTTATGTCTATATCAAAAGTATATGGATAATATAGACCTTCATTGGTACCCTTCAAATATTTGATTATCCTCTTGGTTGCTTCCATGTGAGGTTTCCAAGGGGTGCATAAATTAACTTAGAAAACTTACAATATAGCAAATTTATACTCTATTCAATGTGGCATAGTTCAAACTTCCCACTAAAATCTGATAGCTTGTTATGTCTTCAATTGGCTGTCCATGAGAACTGAGCTTCAAATTCATCTCCATGGGTGTAGCGTCAACCTTGGAATTCTCATTCTTGAACTAGGTAAGAATATTCTTGATGTATTTCCTTTGGGTGAGATACATACTCTTTTCTATGCATACAATTTCCAACCCTAGGAAGTATGTGAGTTGTCCTAGGTCATTGATCTTGAATTCCTCCTTCATTTGTAGCTTGATCCTTCTAATGCCTTCAGCATCATTGCTTGTGAGTATTATATCATCTACATATACATAAAAGTGTATGACTTGTGCTTGATTCCTCTCAATAAAGAGTGAAGGATCTGCTTTGCCAACCATGAATCCTTTGTCATGCAAATAAGTGACAAGCCTATGTTTCCAAGCCCTTGGTGCTTGCTTTAGACCATATAGGGATTTCCTTAACCTACATACATGTTCAAGAAAGACTGAATCTTCAAACCCAAGATGTTGAGCCATATATACCTCTTCAAATATCCATCCATTTAGAAATGCATTTTTTACAACCATTTGGTAGATCTTCCAATCCTTGGAAGCTACAATGCTCATGAGCACTCTAATTGTTGGCATCTTTGCCACGTATGAGAAGGTATCTGCATAGTCAATTCCTTGTGTCTAAGCATACCTTTTAGCCACAAGTCTAGCTTTACACATGTTGATGGTTCCATCACAGTTCTTCTTTACTTTGTATATCCACCTAGATCCAATGATCTTCATAGATGAGATCTTGGGCACTAACTCCCAAGTGTGATTTTCCTACAAGGACTCAATTTGTTCCTCCATGAAATTCATACAATCTACCTCATCATTAGATGAGGGCTCCTCAAAGTTTAATTCTTGTGCTAAATAGATAGAGTGTTTAGTAACTAATGATGTATCATAGACATACCTCTCTAGCTTCCACAAACCTCAAACTCCAACATGAAGAAAACTTGATCAAGCCTAGATTATATATGGATTTACTATATCTCATGATTATTTCACAATTTGAAAAATCCAAAAGCATAATTGCATTTGAAACCTGCCAAAATCCTAAGATTGATTTTCTATTTGCTTGATTCTAGCATTAGAGGCTCTGTTTTCAGTTGATGATATCATCAATGCCATAATCAATTTGTAACCACTCTTGAACACCTATATAAGGAGGGCTTGACCACATACATCCTCAATCTTGCCAATGAAAATCTTGGGAGCTCAAAGAGTGGTGATCTCGCTTGTAATATCATAGTACAAGATCTTGTCCATTTTTTTTTTGTATCTAGTTGATCTCCTTCAAGGGGTTCTTGTAATTCAAATATCTTGTTTCATACCTATGATCCCCAGTTGTGGGATCTCTTATATCCAATCTAGTCCAATTATCGATACCTATCAATCTTGGGTTGTGCGATTTCTTATAATATTTCTATATTCTTGTATTATTTCCCTACATTGGTGATCTTGTAATCAAAGTATATTTCTGATATCTTATCTAGTCTAGTCAGAGGGCACAATCTAGTGCTCCCCAAACAGTAGTTACTTCAATGTATAACTCTCTCTCTCTCTCTCTCTCTCTCTCTCTCTCTCTCTCTCTCTCTCTATATATATATATATATATATATATATATATATATATATATATAAAGACATATCAAATAAGACATACATCACAAAAAATATAGATCTTAAAACTATTATGAATTTAAAAATCAGTATTATAATAATGGACCAATCTAAAATTTCACATAATCATTTCAAAATAAGAACAATTTAATCTTGAAAAAATTCCTCAACTATTATGAAATAAGAATCATACTAGGATTTAAAAAAAGTCACAAAAATTTATAACCATATACATATACTCACACATACATAAGCATAGGAATAAACAAACACATATACATACTAAGGGGAAGTAAGAATCAATTATATGAGTGAGTAAATCACATTTTTTTAATCATAATCATACACACATACTATTACACAGACATATGCACATACATATACATAGTCTTTTGAAGTAAGGATGTTTCTATGAGTCACATTCACAATAGTTTCTAAATCGCATACATACCCACACACGTACATGTATACATGTACACATATACATACATATAAAAACACACATATAAACACACACACATACACATGCTACTATGAAGTAAGAATCAATGCTACGATTCATAAAATCACAATAGTTTTTAAATCACAATCATATACACATACATATAGTAATACATACACATAAACAAATATATACATATACTATTATGATATAGTATCAATGCTATGAGGCAAACAATCATAAATTTTTAAACCAAAATCATACACACACACATGTGTGTGTATGTATGTATGTATGTATGTATGTATGTATGTATGTATGTATGTATGTATGTATGTATGTATGTATGTATGTATGTATGTATGTATGTATGTATGTATGTATGTATGTATGTATGTGTGTGTGTGTAATTATGCACACATAAACACATATATACATTTATTATTGTGAAGTAAGAATCAATGTTATCAGACAATCACAATAGTTTTTTAATAAAAAATATACACATATATACACATACTATTACATACACATAAATGTTGATATATTTAGGTAGTAATGTGTGTGAACACACTAGGACCGTCAGGGCACTTTTTTCCCTCTTTAGGAGGTTTTTTTCCCCCGGCTTGTATATATGCCTATTGCCCTAACAAGTTACTTATCTTTGTACATTCTAGTGGTAATACATTCAGTATTGTGTGTTGTGATCCAAGCTTTTTCGTCTTCCTTGTGTTGTTCGCATGCTTCCGCATATGTCTAACTCCAACAATTGGTATTAGAGCAAATCGTTGCTTCATATGGGGCATCCTCGACACCTCTCCTGTCACAATCTCAGAATCTCATGAAATTTGGTGAGCATACTCAAGGTGATTAGGAGATCAAAATAGCTTTGCTATGTGGTACCGAAATCGTGATCTCAGCTCATTTCGGCCTCTAAATGCACTATCAGAGTGCTTGTTTAGGCTATTTCATGTTTTTGTGCCAAAGATATATACACGTTTCAAATTCCCAGTATAAGTAGTTAGTGGCCATGGTTGAAAGCAATGATGTATTCCATATGTTGGCTGTTGAGGATAAGTTGGATGGTACAAATTACCCATTATGGGCTTATATGATGCATCATGTATTGGTTGTAAAAGGACTATGGAACATTGTGCAGGGTGTTGAAAAATGTCCTATGACACCTGTAACTGCAACTACTGAAGCTTATGCAGATGGCATCGGTGATATTCTAGAGATTCTTGTTCCTGCTATGGTTTCTACTGCACCTACTCTAGAGCAAATTCATTGGGATGGCAAAGATGCTCATGCATATGCATTGATAGCATTGTTTGTCAAATGTGCCATTATTCCTCACATTCGCTCTTGCAAAATAGCTAAGGATGCTTGGGATACACTTACCACTTTATACCAGGCAAGGAATGAGGCTCGTGTTGCTTGTCTCCAAAATAGTTGGAGAGTGAGCACATGAATGAAGGTGATTCCGTGGATAGTTTTATGAAAAAGATCAAATATTTGAAAGAACAGTTGGTTTCTGTTGATGAAATCTTGCTTGACAGTTCACTTGTGCAGACAATTTTGAATGGTCTTCATGATTCATATCAAAGTTTTGCTTCTACTCTTTGTTTGATGATAAAAGGCAATCCAAATGCCTTAACATTTGAGGATTTAGTCTCTATTCTGTCGCAGGAAGATCAGTCTAGGCAGAATAGGTCCATTATGCATGTTGCAAATCAAGCTTTCTTGGCTAATTAGAAGGGCAAAGGTAAATGGAACTCTTCTATCAGTAAGCAAAAATTTGCTAATTTTGCATAATCAAAGAAGGATGACATAGATTACAAGAAAATAGAAAAGCAAAAATTGTTTTGTAAGTATTGTAAAGCAAATGATCATTTCATAAAGAATTGTGCAAAACTGGTTGCAAAAGAGGCAAAGAAAAAAGATGCTGGAATGGTTATTGCAGAGGCCTCTACATCGAAAATAGAGTCTGCCAATCTTATGAAGGATGAAAAATGGGTGTTTACTACTGTTTGCAGTTTTGACCCATCTTCTCATGAGCAGTGCATGTCTACAGTAGACTCAGATGTTTGGTACTTTGATAGTAGGGCAACCAAACATATTACCTCGTAGCATAGTTTCTTCACTTCACTTGAGACTACCCCTATAGGGAATACTATTACATGTGCCAACAACTCCTCCTATCCTGTTAGGGGAGTTGATAAGATCATTCTAACTACTACTAATGGTAGTTCTTTTACATTGTCAGATGCTTTAATTGTGCCAGGGATCAAGAAGAATCTGTTATCAATTTCAGCTTTAGCCAAGATTGACTTGGTTGTGAAATTTGTTGATGACAGAATACAGTTCATGATATGTCAAATGGCAACATGATTATTGCTTCTCACATTTTATCTTGTGGGTTGTATAAGCTCATAGGTTATGAAAAATCTGGAATGATTCAGCATGTGTAGTACATGATTCTCAAGCTATGTAAAATGCAAAGCTTTGGCATGTGCACTTTGTTCATCTGAATTTTGCTAGTTTGCTATGCCTGCAAAAATCTAAAATGGTGTCCTCTTTGCCCAAACTTGAGGCAGCCGGTAAACATGTCCATGAAGGTTGTATTTTGGGAAAAATGGAGTGTTACTCCTTTCCAAAAGATGGTTTAGTTTGAGCTACTGATCAGAAATTGTAGCTTGTTCATAGTGATGTATGTAGTCCTATGTAGACACCCTCTTTTGGAAAATATCTTTACTTCGTGACTTTCATTGATGATTTTTCCAGGCATGCATGGGTACATCCATTGAAAGCAAAGTATGAAGTGTTTATGTGCTTCAAAAAGTTTTTGGTTTTGGCTAAAAATATGTCATCATGTAAACTGGGCACCCTCCATTCTGATCAAGGGGGGGAATATATGTCTTCTGACTTTAATGCATTTTTAGTTGAACATGGGATAAAAAATCAATGTACAATGTCGCATACAGCTCACTAGAATGGAGTTGTTGAATGGAAGAGAAGGTCACTCATGGATATGATGAGGTGTATGGTCAAGAGTCAGGCTTTGCCACATAGTTTCTGGCTTGAGGTTGTTATGTGTAGCATATGTACTTAATAGGCATAACACTAAAGCATTGCAATCTATCACTCCATATGAGTCTTGTCATGGTCACAAGCCATTTGTTGCTCATCTGCATGTTTTTGGTTGTGTGGCATATGCATAAGTGCCTGAAAAAACATCATAGAAATTTGGATGATAAAGCTGTGAAATCTTTTTTTTTTTGGTACAGTTTTGAAAGCAAAGGCTGTGCTTTGTATCATCCACAGACAAAACACATTCTGGTTAGCCATGATGTTGTTTTTGTGGAAGATGCTATTCAGCCATTACTTTCATGTACTAATGAGACATCCAAAGACATGTATGATACTTTGCTACCTCTTTTTACACGTGGACAGTCTAGTGCTGGTCCTAATGAGGCAACTTCTCAACCTTTAGAGGTTTCATGTGATGATGCAGATCACTCCATTCCTAGTGTAGATTTACGTGATGCACTTGCTGATGAGAGCTGATATTGAGGAGGCAAAAACTATGCCAAAATGGTTGGTGTAAACCTTGCATGATAGCAAATTAGATGCACCTCTATCAACTCATACTCATTTAGGCTCTCATAGTTCCTCTTTTGCATCAAATTTCTATGTTATGGCTGCGTTGTCTATGTGATGAGAATGAGCCTGTTTTGTTTGATGAAACACAAAATTCAGAAAATAGGATGGCTACTATGCAATCTGAATATGATGTTATAATGAAGAATGGTGCCTAGTCTGTATGTGACTTGCCTCTTGGCAAGAAGGCCATTGGCACTAAGTGGGTATACAAGCTTAAGCATAAGCTTGATGAAATAGTTGATAGGTATAAGGCTAGGCTTGTTGCAAAGGGTTATGTGTAGGAAAGAGGCATTGATTTTGATGAGACCTTTGCACCTACATGTTGTATTACTACTGTTCATAGCATTTGTGCACTTGTAGCTCATCATGGTTGGAATGTACATTAGTTGGATATTAAAATTGCATTTTTGAATGGTCACTTGCATGAAGAAGTGTATGTTTTCCAGCCCCATGGCTTTGTGCACAAAGGCATGAAAGCCAGGTGTGCAGGTTAAAGAAGGCATTATATGTTTTAAAGCAAGCACCACATGTTTGGTATGAAAAGATACATGCCTATCTGATTGCCCATGGTTTTGAGAACAATCCAACTGAGGGCACTTTATATGTTAAGTGTGCAAATGATGTGCTACTGATCATTGTTGCTTATGTTGATGACACGCTGCTCACTGGTCCTCATGAGAAGTATATTGCTGATTTTAAGGCTGATTTACATGCCTCACTTGAGATGTCTAATTTGGGGCATTTGCATCATTATTTAGGCATTGAGTTTATGCAAGTTAAGGGCAGAATAGCTTTGTGTCAAGTGAAATATATTGACACATTATTGGAGTGTTTTGGCCTTGAAGATTGTAAAACTATTGCTACTCCTATGGAGACAAGTTTACGATTGAGTCTTCATGATGTTGGAGATGCATTTGATGCTATTCTCTATCAACAAGTTGTTGGATGCTTGATTTACTTATGCATTACTTGACCAGATATTTAGTTTGTTGTCTCACAAATGAGCAAGTTTATGCATTGCCCATGTGTCAAGCACTGGCAGGTGGTTAAGTGCATTTTTCACTACTTGAGTGGTACTTAGCTACTTGGATTGTTTTATCCCAAGGGGGGATCACTACCACCAGATTTGCATGCTTTTTCTAAGAATGATTGGGTTGGTTTCTATAACACTCATGTGTCTACTAATGACTTTTGCTTCATGCTTGGTAGCTCATGTATATCTTGGTTGAGCAAGAAGCAGCCTACTATGGCCACTTCTAGTTGTGACACTGAGTTTAGGGCACCTTTCACAACGATTGTTGAGTGTGTAGCTCAGATGCCTTATGGCTGTTTTGGGTGTTGGTCAGTCTTATGCCACCACCATCTTCACTAACAGTCAGAGCGCATTGGCAATTGCGAGGAACCTTGTGTTCCATGCTCGCACTAAGCACATTGAGGTACATTATCATTATGTCAAGGAGAGGTTGTGTGTTGGACAAATCAATTTGGCATATGTGCCCATGCAGGAGAACATTGCAGACCTTTTCATGAAGGCTCTGCCTAGGGAGAAGTTTGAAGCTTTCCGCAGAGATTTGGGCTTACTTTCTTTTGTGGATTGATTCCACATAGCTTGGCACTTCCTTTTACATGAGTGCTAGCTCCTTGTTCACCGCATCACTTCAAGAAGGGATTTGTTGATATATTTAGGTAGTGATGTGTGTGAATACACTAGGACCGTCGGGGCACTTTTTCCCCTCTTTAGGAGGGTTTTTTCCCTCGGCTTGTATATACACATGTTGCCCTAATGGGTTACTTATCTTTGTACATTCTAGTTGTGATACATTCAGTATTATATGTGCTCCAAGATTCTTCTTCTTCCTTGTGTTGTTCGCATGCTTCCATAGACGTCTAACTCCAACAATAAACGCATATATAGAGTTACTATTTTCAACTAAGAATCAATGCTAAAAGTCAAAAAATAAAAATAGTTTTCAAATCACATATATGCATACATACACATACAAAAACACAGACATACATATACTATTATGAAGTAACAATGAATGTCACAATCATAAATGCACACACACTATTACACAAACACACATACAAACACACACACTATAATGAATTTCATGACATTATGGACACACACACACACATACATACACACACACACACACACACACACACATATATATATATATATATATATATATGTGTGTGTGTGTGTGTGTGTGTGTGTGTGTGTGTGTGTATATATATATATATATATATAACCTTTTCTTTAGCCGGCTAACATGAAAAATTGGATGGATTTGACTATTCTCTGGAAGTTGGAGCTGGTAAGCCATCTTACCTATTCTCTTAGGTATTTGAAAAGGTCCACAATACCTAGGAGATAGTTTTGGACAAGGTCCCATCTTCATGGTTTCAAATCTGGAAGGAACTCTAAGATAGACTTGCTCTCCTACCTCAAAGTTGATGTCTCTCCTTTGAGGGTCAGCATAAGCTCTAGCTCTATCTTGAGCTCTCCTAATGCTGTCCTTAGCAAGCCTAAGCATATCATTCATCTCTTCCAAGAAATCCTTTGCGGCTTGAACCTTTTCATTATGCAAGCCTACTGCATAAGGAGCTCTTGGCTGAGACCCATACATAAGCATAAATGGACTATGCCTAGTGGAAGAGTGCTTGGCAGTGTTATATGCAAACTCTACTATAGGTAAGTACTCTTCCCAATTAGTTTGCCTTTCATTCACATATGCTCGAAGCATATCTTCTAGGATTTGGTTAACCCTTTCTGTTTGCCCATCCGACTGTGGATGCTCGGCTGTACTCATGCTAAGTTTCGTGTCCAATCTTTTGAAGACCGCTCTCCAAAAGTAGCTAGTAAACTTCCTATCCCGATCGGAAACTATGTCTAAAGGAAGACCATATAACTGATATAGGTTCTCTACAAAGAGTCTAGCCAACTCTAGTGTCTTCATTGTAGTACGTGTTGGAATAAACCTAGCCATTTTGGTTAACCTATCCACAATTACCCAGACTGAGTCGTGCCCTCTCTGTGTCTTAGGTAATTTGACTATAAAGTCCATGGAGATACTCTCCCACTTCCCATTAGGAATATCCAATGGGTGGAGTAGTCCTCCAATCCTCAACCTCTCAGCTTTGTTGACCTGGTATTTAGTGCACTTAAGCACATACTCTAGGACGTCCTTATGAAGTCCAGGCCAATAAAACTGCCTCTTAACAAGATCATAATTCTTTTTTACTCTTGGGTGTCCCGCACTAGGTGTGTCATGACACTCATACAAAATATGTCGTCTCATCTCAAAATCTCTAGGGACACACACCTTACCTTTATATAACCAGATATCCATCATGGACACTGTAATTCTTCCACTTGAATCCTTCTTGAGTACTCGTCGAGCCTAAATTTCCCTCTAATGGACTCAAGTAGCTCACTAGTGATCTGAGTAAAACTCAGTCCATTGAGCATTGGCATGCGGCTAAGTGAATTAGCCACTACATTAAACTTTCCCTTCCTATACCTAAGCTCATAATCAAATTCCTGAAGGGTCTCTGCCCATCGAGCTTTCCTACCTTTAAGGTCTGTTTGATTAGAGAGCCACTTTCGTGACTTTGGCACCATATAAATAATGATGCCACTTCTTCAAAGCATGGACAATTGCATACAACTCCTTCTCATAAACGGAGTAATTCTTTTGAGCCGGTTCTAGTTTCTTACTTTGAAAACCTATTGGTCGACCATCCTATACTAGAACCGCTCCTATGGCAAAGTCACTCGCATCATTCTCAACCACAAATGGTTTATTGGGATCTGCTATATGTAAAAGTGGAGTTGTAGCAATTGCTACTTTCAATTTCTCCATACTTTGCTTCTGTTCATCTCCCCAATGAAAGGTTTTTCCTTTCCCTTTAAGCTGTTATGTCATCGGGACAGCAATTTTGGCATAGTTCTTAATGAATCTTCAATAGAAACCTGATAAACCTAGGAAGATCTGAAGCCCTTCCAAGTTCCTTGGTTGTAGCCATTCCATAATAGCCCTTACTTTTTCAGGATCCATCTGGATTCCATCCTAGGAGACTATATGCCCAAGGTATCTAACCTCTGTCTTGAAAAATTCACACTTTGAATCCTTAGCAAAAAGTGAATTTTCCCTTAGCACTTGAAATACCTTCATCAAGTGTTCCAAGTGCTCTTCTTCTGATGCACTATAGATCAGAATGTCATCCAAAAAGTCTACTACAAAGTGTCCTAGATAAGGCCGTAAAACACTATTCATGAGCTTCATGAAAGTGACAGGAGCATTGGTGAGACCAAAAGGCATCACTAAAAACTCATAGTGCCCATATCTAGTTCTAAATGCAGTCTTAGGGACATCCTCTGCCCTAATCCTGATCTGATGATATCCTGATCTAAGGTCAAGCTTGGTAAAATACCTAGCTTGATGTAACTGATCAAATAGATCTTCCAATCTAGGCATTGGAAATCCATTTTTGATAGTTACCTTATTAAGTGCTCTATGGTCTATACATAGCCTCATAGAGCCATCTTTCTTTTTAACTAGGAGCATTGGCGATGCCCAAGGTGAGTTACTAGGTTTAATGAATCCCTTATCTAAATAATCCTACAATTGCCTCTCAACCTCCTCATGCTGAGAAAGACTAAGCCTATAAGGTGGCCTGCAAATAGGGTTAGTGTTAGTAACAACCTCAATGGCATGGTCAATGTCCCCTCTCTCAGGTGGTAGCCCTCTAGGTAAACCAGTGGGAAAAACATCTCTATAGTCAAACATAAGATCCTTAAAACTGTATAGTCCTGCATCTTGACTTCCAAATTGGATACCATAGTATCCCATATCCTCTTATCTTTCCCTTGCATCATAGATACAATGTACTTATGTGCACTAGGCTGCTGGGGAATCTTTAATTTCTTGACCAAAGCATAGTTTATAAAATTATGAGTGGCAGAGTCATCTATCATGACCCGCACCCTGGTCCGCCCTTGTGATCTTTGTTTTTTAATAAAAACTTTGTTTTTCCCAAAAGGAAACTTCTTTTTGAATTTAGTCATACTAAGAGGTTTGAGGGGCTGATCCGTCTCCATAGGAGTATATTGAGGACAGTTATGGTCCTCATAGATCTGTGCATATTTGATCGCTTCCTCAAATATCTTAGGCGCAAAGTTTCAAAATGATCTCTCTATAGTAGGATAGGTAGACTGTAAGAGGCCTACCTCTCTGTGTAATCCTATCCCACTCATCCCAATTCCTCTCCTCCTCATTCTCAGGAAGAAACTCTTTTAGAAAAAGAGTCTCAAACTGCGTCCAATCAATAGGGATAGATTTCGCCTCCTTAAGACTCATCCACCACTTATAAGCACTCGGGCCGAGGGAGAGACTCGCCTCTAACACACGATACTCTGGTGGGGTGCCCTTCAATTGATGCAAATCATGCCACTTTTGTAAAAAAGTGTACATTGCATCCTTATTCCTATCTCGTTCATCCCCCGTAAAGGTAGGTGGCTTCAAGTATTTCAGAAGGGGAGCTTCCCTAGAGCTCTCTCCTTTGTGCTTACTAGGAAGAAAAGTATCTTTCCTAGTAAGCTCTCGAGGAATAGGAGGGGTTTCTCTTTCCTTCCTAGCTAGGAAAGAGGTGACGCTAGTCTCAAGTGAGATCATTTGAGACTTTAACTGCTAAATGAGAGATGTAATGCTACCAAGATCTCTCTCTAATTTAAGGGTTTGTTCTTTCAAGTCTATGAATTGGTCACGAATGACAAACTCATCTAAAAGTTCCTCATATGTATATTCCTCTTGTTGAGGCTCTTTCTCTTCTAAGTTTTCTTCTACTTCTACCCCTAATTCTACTTCTTCCATTCTACAATCAGGATCCTCTAGTTGCTCTTTAGATGGAGAAGTGTGTTCAACTACTTGTTTGCCTTTAGATTCCATATTTTTACTTCCCTTCCCCCATTTACTAAGTAGAGTATATGAAAATGAATGGAAGTAAAACTTAAATATGCAAGAAGAAGAGAAATATATCACAAGAGCACTTCCCTGTTACAAAGTGAAGCTACGGAAGCGAGATCCAAGTAATCCTTGAAGCTTTAGGTCACTGATTTTGAATCCTCACCAGGCCCAAACAAAAATTGGAAATGTCCGGTTGGTCCGGGGAGGTTCTAAACACCAAAAACCAACAAGAACAATGCCAAAACCATGTAACAATAGCCCCGACCAGCCAAATTGAGTAAAACTGAGAAACTTCTGAGATTTGACAGTTCTTGCCAGTCCACAAAATGTAGCTCAACACCTGTACTTCAAAGATTTGAAGCTATTTGTTGGAAGCAGTCAGAGGCACAGTCAGAGGCATAGACGACATGGAAGCATGTAAAGACGGAGCAGGGAGCCAGGCGGATCATTTTTTCAAACAATTATGTTTTTATTACCTCTTCAAACATCCAACAGTGATTTTCATCACTCTTGTAACATATGTAATATAGACAAAACCCCATTTTTTAATTCATAGCTCCATTTTGTGCAAGCCGAGGAGTCCTCAAGCTTGAGGAGCTTAGGTAGAATATGCGTACCAATTTTCGTTATTTTTAGACACCGTTTACCCTTCCAAATAGCCTCTAGGACCTATTTTTTAACTAGGCCGGTCACTAGATGTGAAACCGGTCAAAACTAGTCTAGAAACTATAAAAAGAGCTAGAGAGCTCATTTTTGAGGTTGGTTCATGTTGGCTAGTGTGAGCTTAGAGCTATTTTGAGCTTGTAAGAGTATTCTGGAGTAATAGAGCTAATTTCTCACCTTCCATTGTGTCTTGCTTATCTCTTCATTGTGTGTGTGTATGTGTGTGTGCATCTTTATGCTTCTCACCTTCACTCTCACATCATCTCACATTCACGATCTTCATATCACTCCTATCTCTTCTGCGGATTGACATTAAGGAGGTGAAGCTTCTTAACGTGGTTCTCACCATTGTGCTAGAGCAACACCAAATTTGGCGCCGTTGCCGGGGATCGAGTCTAGGACGAATGTGTGATGGTAAGAGTATAGCAAGAAGTGGCGTTGGAAGGTAAAAATTTCAGTTTTTGTTGTTGTTTTTACTTAGTTTTTAGTGTTTTTCACCTTCCCCACACTCCATCTTCATCATCGCATCATCATCTTCATCTCCAAAAAAATCAGAAAATTCACCATATCCACCATTCTCCTCATTTCCCCTCATTTGTGCATGCGAGAGAGCAAGAGAGAACTTTTGTGCTTGTGTGCGCTTGTGTTTTCTTGAGTTTTCTTGCAGGTACAGACCTCCAGTGCATCAGGAAAGCTTGGAAAAGGTAAAATTTCACTCTCTGTCAAAGATCTGCCGAGTGTGGCGGACCATCGCGATGGTCTGCAACCTTCAAAATTCTTGGTAGGCGACCACACCACGAGGTAGGCGACCCTTGCGCTTGCACGAATCCACAGGTGCATCTCAAAAATCATCAGTTTGGTGGACCATCGCGATTGGCTCAGACCATCGCCATTATGTCGCACCATCGCGATTGGCTCACGCCATCGCGACGGCTCGGCCGGACCATCGCGATGGTCTCGGACCATCGCGACGGTTCACTTGAGCCATCGCGACGGTCCACTTGGACCATCGCAATTGTTCAGCTGACCCCGGACCATCGCGATTGGCTCACGCCATCGCCACGACAGTGCCACGTGTCAAGATAGACCATCACGACGGTTCGTTTTTTGGACCATCGCGACAGCCCAAAATCGGACCATCGCGATTGGCTCACGCCATCGCACTAGTGACCATCGCGACGGTTCGCCTTTGACCGTTGACCGCGCCATCGCGATTGTCCGCCTGATCACGCCATCGCGACGGTTCATTTTTCGGGCCAGCACGACGGTTCGACCTCACGCCATCGCGATCGTTCACTTCGGGCCATCGCGACGGTTCACCTTTTCGCGCCATCGCGATTGTTCAAATTCCACGCCATCGCGACGGTTCGCTTGGACCATCGCGACAGTCCCAGACCATCGCGATTGTGCACCCCCATCGCAAATTTAGGGTTCCATTTTTTGACCAATTTTGGGGGTATTTTTGAGAAATTTTTGGACCATTAGACTCATAGGAGACCCCTTAGCTTATATTTGAAGGAAAACCTGATTGTCAGTTTTTTTTTACCCCCCAAGGCCTGAACGATCATAACTTTGCCATCCGAAGTCCGTTTCTTGAGCTTAATAGCTCGTTAGAAAGCTCGTGACGAGTACTACGTGACCTCAACTGTTTTTTTCATAAAGAATACATCTAATTTGGGATAAGCAATTGGGAGGTTCACTTAGTTTGGGACTAGGAAGCCAGGGGGCACACATTGAAAATTTGGGCAAAAAGGGAAGGGACTTAAAAGGTGTATATACTCAAGTGCTTGATCATCCTGTGAATTGGTCTAATATTGGATTTTAACAGGTCTAACAAGGGCAATCAAAGGCAAGCAAGCAAGGCAGTGAAGACAGCAAAGCTTGGGAAGCGCGGCTTCTTGGGCATCAGAGCAACCAGAAAAGCCGACTCGAGGTTGGAAGATTACTCAACCCCCTCAGTCAATTCTTAGCTTAGGCTAAACGGTAGTATTGTGGATTTAAGTCGATAGGAACGCCTCAAGTTCAAGATACTTAATTCTTTCAAGTTTAAGACTAAAGATAAAGATGTGTGACGAAAACCTAAAGGAAAGAACATAAGTCTGACGGAACGAGAACTCAAAATTATAACGGAAAGTCGAATTCTTGACGCATAAATTAAGACAAGAATCCAAAGAAAATTAAAAAGAATCAAGAAAGTAATAACAAAGAACCAGTGATGATCTAAGTGTGTGGCTTAGTGTGCAAGAAAGAAAATTAATGAACCTTAGATCAGGGAGACACATAGGTAAGTCGGACCGACGAAGCCTTAGATCATCAGAGGCTAGTGTAAGAACTACTGCTCGATCGTGGGCTCAGCAATTGAATAGTAATTACCCCTACGAGAGCTCAGATACTAGCGAATCAGAAATGGCATTTAGCACAGACAGACCAGAAGGAGGGTCTAATGTAGCATACTTAGAAAAACCTGAAGGACCCTATAGAACGCAATTAGAGTTTCTCCGAACCAACCGACTAGGTGCTCGCATCTATGAGGATGGTTTGCGAAGGCAAGTGGTGCAACTGCACAACCCTGATCAACCCATTGGATTGGAAAGACCAGTGGTGAAATTTGAGAGAGACGCTTACATAGACAAAGAAGGAACCATGTACGTCCTAAGTACGCAACCAAACGATACTAATGAGTTTGGCACAATTCAATTAGAGACGGAAGCGAAATTTCAAGGAAAAGAACCGTTAGAAGAACCTAGGACACCTAGAGGGAAATCCGTATTAACAAGAGTACTCATCCCAGAGTGGATCCCTCAAGATAACAGGAGTACCGAGTTGTTCGTAAATAAAGAGACAGATGAAGCCTTTTGGAGGTACAGAAAGGAACACCCTGGTGAGGTAGGCATCATTACAATTTATGAATTCAAGGACCCAGATACGCCTGGAAAGGTTGTATACCTGGATGAGACTTCAGAAAGAGTCTTTGTGGTGCCTGAACGCGCTAAACACACATACACATGGAGAGGTGAATTGATATTCCCTCCATCTAGAACGAACATGAATACAAGTCAACAAGGGGCAGGAACCTCCTCAGCCCATGCACATCAAAGAGAAGGAAATAAAGAGAGACCGGAAGTGAGCTTCACTCATCCCATAGGGAGAGATAGAACAACCTCGAACACTAATAGAATGGATAGACAAAGAGATCATGGAATACCAGGTGGTAGAGATGATTTTCCTCTACCTCGACCACGTGAACACGCAAGAGTATTGAGACCCACTCAATTAGTAAAATCAATGAAGAATTACTTTGATGGGACAGGAGATCCCTATGACCATGTCGCAGAATTCAAGCAAGTACTAAGAGCAGAACAAGTCGAGGACATGTTCACGCAATACAACGCATTTGGGCTAACGTTAAAGAATACCGCTTTAACTTGGTTCCAACCTCTGCAACAAAGGCAATTCAGAGACATCCATCACTTTTTAGAGTCATTCATCACTGAATTCTCTAAAAGTGGGATTAGACATGACACGTCTTCGTTGATTCATAGCTTTAAACAGACCCCTCAGGAAACAGTTAGACTGGCAGGACGTAGGTTCAGACAATATGTCGAACGATGTCCAATGCAAGAGCTACCCTCACAAGCCAAACAAGTATCACTGTTCCTAGATGGCTTGTTGAGCGCTAAACTACGCTCCTATGTGTACCTAAAGGAACCCAGAACGCTAGAGGAGTGTGTAAGAATATGTATAGACATCGAGGACAACCTAGGGGAGGAATTAGAACTCTCAAAGGTCTATAAAGACTTAGATTGTTCTTCGCTAGCATCCACAAAATTGTCTAATTCGATAGAGGACCTAGCAGAAAAAGTGGCCCAAAAACTAGGAGTTTCTAGTAAACAGGTGCCAAAGCTACCAACTAATGTACGTTGTTACACTTGTGGTGGAAATCATTTGGCAAACATGTGCCCCAATGCACCTCAACCTCAAGCCAACCCTAGTGGCCAATATTGCACAATTGAGAGAAGATACACGAATCATACGGCTCAGGAACCATACAACAAACAAACCTTGAGACAGAACTACCCGCAAACATACCAGCAGCCAGGTAGGTATCAAGGCCAATACAATGCTCAGCCATATTACTATAGGCCTCCTCAGAACTACCCATACCAGGCTCAACAGAGACCTCAACCCGTCTTAGCTCAGCAGCCACCCCCACCAGCGAATGTCATCTCAGTCAAATACGCTGCTGCAGAAGAGAACCTAAGTAGGGCGTTAGTGCCTTCTTCACCCTTGATCACAGAAAGTGACCCGAACTCAAACAGTTTTGACTCTACTCATGTAACTAGTCCACCCGCTTATTACACGGAGTCACCAAAACATGTGGAGACATATCATTATGATAGTCCACCAATGGAACCTAGTTGGGAGCCAGACTATACTAATGTGATGTACACAAACCCAAACCCACGGCCCCAATTGAGACAACAGAGACCACAGGGCCCTAGAGGACCATGCTTTAGGTGCCAAGGAGATCACTTCATAAAGGATTGTCCACATCCCCCAATAGCAAGGCAATCACAGTACTATAGCATCCAAGGCTTTTGTGCTGATTGTGGCAAAGAGCACATAATCAAAGATTGTCCTAAGAACCCAGTTAACGCTTCGAATGTGACACCGATCAACGTGATAGGTATTGTAAACAACGTAGATGGATCCAACCCTACATACGTGCCTATCCAAGCTATAACCAGAGCCCAGGCGCTCTTACAAAACCAACAGCTTAATCAAGAGAAAGTAGCAGGAACTAGTGAAGTTGCAGAATCTAGCGGTAAAAAGACAAAATCTTGGAAAGATTCTAGAGAAAGAATCAAGAGAAAGTGGAGTAAAAAGATAAGTGAGTTGGAAGGAAGTTTAAGGGAATCTAGAGCCAAAATACAAGAATTGACTTCACAAGAATTAAACCAAGAAATCCCAGCTCAGAAATCAGGATCGGTTCTAGCGGAACCCATACCAGAAGATCTAGACATGATGTTTCGTGCATATCAGGCTAGAATAAAAGAGGGACCTCAAGTAACGGAAATGAGTAAAAACTACCCTCGAGCTGATCTAGAAATTGAGAGAACTAAACTTTGCATGAAGATGGTAGAGTTAGCACAAGCT
Organism: Ceratopteris richardii; assembly: GCA_020310875.1. Classification (NCBI taxonomy): domain Eukaryota; kingdom Viridiplantae; phylum Streptophyta; class Polypodiopsida; order Polypodiales; family Pteridaceae; genus Ceratopteris; species Ceratopteris richardii. The sequence continues at coordinate 74,305,399 of CM035443.1, forward strand.
TTGTTCGAAGCCTCTAGATATCTTAATTGGAATAACATGGCAAAACCGGAATTACACTTTCAAGGACTAATGGAGAGGCTAGAACACTTGATAGAAAGCAGAGAGAAAAAGGATCAGCCTAGGAACCCTATTGTCACAGAGACACAGGAAAGGAATGCACTACCCCTGTCTCAAGTACCCAACACAGAAAGTCAAGACAACTTGTCTTCCATACAAAGGTACTCACATGAATTTTTGAGAGAAATACAAGAAGAGAAATGGATTAAAGAACAAGGAACTCATCCTCCTATCCAAGAAATAGACGATTTGCAGGAACAATTTCCCCAAGACATCCCCTCTATATATGATGATGTAGAGGTGGAACAACTGAGTGAACCCACAGGATTTGAATCTAATTCTTTACAAGAATTACCTCAGTTCACAGGACCTTGGGAAGCTAAGTCTATTAGTATGAGAGCACCCACGATAATAGTGATGAATGAAGAATCAGTGATCCCTAGGAACACGGAAGTGATCAAGAACACTAAAGTACAGTGTAATCTCACTCTGGAGGAATTGTTAAAGGTAAAACCAGAATTGTGGAAGCACGTAGCAAATCAATTCCCTGAGCTAGCTACCACACCCTCTCAGATAGGATCACATAAGAAGGTACCAGAGATACCCGTGGAAAAGATTGGAGACGTAAGCGAAGGAGAGGAAGGTAACACATATCTTCCAATAACCCATCAGGGCTACACCACGAAAGCCATCTTAGATTCAGGAGCCGGAGTAGCCATCGCTACCACCGCTTTGTGGAAACGTTGGGGTAAGCCAGCACTCAGACCCACCAGGATGAAACTACAAATGGCTGATGGACACATAGAAAAACCGTTAGGCTTACTAGAAGGCATATCCCTCACCACTTGTGGTGTAGAATTTGAGCATACCTTTGCCATTTGTGACTTTGCGAAAAATCGTGCTTATGAGATGATATTGGGACGACCATTCATGCGTCAGTTGCAAATTGTACAAGATTGGGGAACTAATTCTTTGTACTTGCAACATCTAGGAGTGACTACTAAAGTCAATCTTAAAGACCATTCACATAGAGATGTACCCCCAATACAATGGAATACCATCCATAAGACACCAGCAGAGACGGAATCCGTGCACTCATTAGAATCAGATTCTTCTTGGTTGCATGAGGATACCCATTTATGGATGTGTAAAGTAGCCAAACAAGAGGAAGAACGATTAGAAACAAGGACCTTAGGTGCAGAACAACATCCAAGAACCCTTCAAGATCCAGCCTATGCACCTGTAGTATTCCCAGACGAAGAGTTTGAACCCCATGGTTGGGCAGAAATTCTAGCAACCATGGATGTAGCCATCAATGAAGAACAATGGACACCCCACTGTGACGAGGAGGGCTATGACATTTCAGTTTTCACGATAGAGCCAATCATGTGCGATGCAATTTTAGAAGAGTGTGAACCAGACACTGATGCATTTGAGGATGCAAGCGATTTTGATTTAGAATCAATTATCATGGAGCCACCCTTTGCATCAGAGGAGGAATATTTCTACGAAGTAGAGACTCACACTCAGAGACACGAGGAAATTACGAATGAAGTGAGATTAGCCACGGAAGTGACGACTAAGAGTGAAGGTAAGAAAAGAAAGAAGAAAGAAACCATGTCAGAAAAAGAAGAATCTTTGTTTGAAGTACCCGAGAACTTCAAGAAATACGAAATCAAAGATAGAAGAATCATGGTACGAATGCCTAATAGAAAAGCGAATGATGGACAAGTATATGATAACCGAGAGAAAACCAAGAAAATAATCGTAGCCATAGAAGGAGAGGAAGAAAAGTGTACATACATAGGGCATGATTTGACAACTGAAGAAGAAAAAGAGTTAGTTGCCCTATTGCGCGAATATAGAGATGTTTTTGCTTGGAGTTACAAAGATTTGAAAGGAGTAGATCCAGATATATGTTCTCATAGAATCCCTATGACTCCAGATGCAAAACCGACAAAACAAAAACCGTGCACGTATAATGATAACTACGCTGCGAAGATTAAAGAGGAAATAGATCGCTTGATAGAAGCAGGATTCATTTACGAAATTGAGCACACCGAATGGGTATCCCCCATTGTGGTTGTGCCCAAGAAGAATGGAAAATTGCATGTGTGTATTAACCTTAAAAAAGTTAATGCCGCCACGATTAGAGACAGTTACCCTCTTCCTATCACGGAACACCTATTGGAAAGAGTTGCGGGCAAGGAAGTTTACAGCTTTCTTGATGGTTTTTCGGGCTATAATCAAGTAGCCATTGCTCCAGAAGACTAGCACAAGACGGCTTTTGCCACTGAATGGGGCATATTTGCATTTCGTGTGATGCCATTTGGCTTAACAAATGCACCCGCCACTTTCCAGTGACTCATGTGTCATGTTTTTAAGGAATTCTTACGCAAGAGCTTGGAAGTTTATGTCGATGACTTATGTGCTCATTCAAATGTAAGACAGACACATATCCCAGAGTTAAGACAAATATTTGACAAATGTCGAGAATATAAGGTTTGTTTGAACCCAGAAAAATGCGTTTTCATGGTCAGACAAGGCAAAATTCTAGGACACATTGTGTCAAAAAATGGAATCTCTACGGACGAAGAAAAGGTGAAGGTAATTGCAGAATTACCTAGACCAACTAATGTGAAAGAGGTACAGGCATTTATGGGCCATTGTGGTTATTATAGGAGATTCATACACATGTATGCAATCATAGCCAAGCCTTTGTACTCTCTTTTAACCAATTTTGAATGGACAGAAGAATGTGAAAATTCATTCAATGAACTTAAACGACGTTTGTGCTCAGCACCTATATTGACTACCCCAGATTGGAGTAAGCCATTCCATGTACATGTGGATGCATCCAATTACGCCATAGGATGTGTGTTAGCACAACCCACGAATGAAGGTAACATAGATCTCCCCATAGCTTACGCGAGTAGACAATTGAACGCAGCAGAAAGAAATTACACCACGACGGAACGAGAAGGATTAGGAATGATCTATGCAGTAAAGAAGTTTAGGCACTACTTGTTGGCCAACAAGTTCAAGTTCTTTACAGATCATCAAGCCCTATTATACTTAGTCAACAAACCCTGTAACACAGGACGACTAATCCGCTGGTTTCTATTACTTATGGAGTATGAGTTTGAAGTGGTAGTCAGGAAAGGAAAGACGCATCTTAGAGCTGACCACCTTTCAAGATTAACCTCAAGAGAAGCTCCTCAAGGAGTAGTGGATGAATTACCAGATGCATACTTGTTTAACCTTGAGATAGCACCAAAATGGGCTAAGCCTATAGTCCCTATTCTGACATATGGACCCAAGAATCCTAGGATAAAGATCAAAGAAGGAGAGATTACCAAGTCTCAGAGGTACCAAATAATGGCAGGAAGCATATATAAACAGGATAATCAAAAGATTCTTGCTTGTTGTGTAGATGAATCAGAACATGCGAATTGGTTGCAATTAGCACACGTAGGTGCACTAAAGCAACATCATCCAAAACATCGAACATTACAGACTCTGCGGAGATTGGGAGTATATTGGCCTACGATGGAAGCAGATGTCTACAAGTTGTGTAAAGAATGTCAGGTGTGTTGTGAAAGACCACCATTAGAGCATGCTACATTATATCACGTGTCTCTCACACCAGACTGGAGTGAACCTTTAGTGACATACTTGAGGACGAACACATTCCCTCAAGGCATGACCTTAGCTCGACAGCGCAGTCTAGAGCAGGAAGCTCAAGACTATTCACTTATTGGCGATAATTTATACAAAAGAGGACGAGATGGATATTTAAGACAATGTGTTCATGAAAGCGATTATCTGAGCCTACTAGAGACTGCACACCAAGGTGTTGCAGGAGGTCACTTTGGACCAGATAGGATAGTCAAAGCCATTCTCTTTGCAGGATTATGGTGGCCCACTCTTCACATGGATGCACATACCTATGTAAAGAGATGTGATGTGTGCCAAAGAACTCAGTTTCCTACTCACAGAGATGAAATGCCATTGAAACCCATGATGGGCGGACGTGCATTTTCTAAGTGGGGTATAGACTTTGTAGGACCCATCAACCCCCCTGCTAAAGGTACACATGCAGAATACATTATTGTTGCCACAGATTATCTAACCAAATGGGTAGAGGCAAAAGCCACGAAAAAGAATGATGCACACACAACTGCAAAATTCTTATTTGAAAATGTCTTTACAAGATATGGATTGCCTATAGAGTTAGTGAGCGATCGAGGCACTCACTTTCTAAACCAAGTCATTGAATATTTGTTACAGGATTTTATGGTGATTCACAAGAAATCTGCACCATATCATCCTCAGGCCAATGGTCAGGCTGAAAGCACTAACAAGATACTTTGTAACGTACTGACGAAACTCGTGAACAACAAACGTTCAGATTGGGACAAACAGTTACACCACGTTGTTTGGGCATATCGAGTGGCCTACAAGACCGTACTTAATGCAACTCCCTTTCAGATGGTTTTTGGTCAGAATGCAGTGCTTCCTTTGGACTTCTTGATACCGACCCTTAAGGTTGCACAAGAACATCAATGGACCGGCCATGAATTATCAGCGAGAATAATGGACTTGGAACGATTAGGAGAAACCAGGCTGAAAGCAGCAGTAGGAATATACGCAGCGAAGAAGCGACAGAAAGCATATTTTGATGCACATGTGAAAGATAAAGGGTTAAAAGAAGGAGATTTAGTTCTAGTGTATACGCTGAAACAGCACGCTCGGAAGTTAGAAAAGCGAGGTTATGGACCTATGATCATTAACAGACTTTCGACAAGCGGAGCAGTACAGTTAGCCACCTTAGAAGGAGATATAATGCCTAATTACATTAGTGGCTGTAGAGTCAAGCTATATCACGAACCTCTTACTAAGGATATGCTTAGACGACTCACGTTGGCAAAGAAGCGTAAGGAGGAAGAAAACAGAATACGAGCGGAAGCTCATGCAGAAGCCATAGAACGCATTAAGCGCATGAAGCTAAGAAGACAAGGACTAAGGAGAGAACATTATAACCATCTGGAAACATCACCCAGATATCCCATGGCCATGTGTCAAGTAAAGTCAACCACTCATCCTAGCATAGTGGACAGGAGACCATTCATTACAGTTAGGCTAGATCACGGCAACCCTTGCCAAGAACTCAGGGCTTTAATCGACTCAGGTGCTGCGACTAGTGCGATTAGATGGTCCCACTATAAGGATTCAAGAATAGAAATGCGGCCAATTGAGGCATACCTCATAGGGCTAGGAGGCATGGAAACCCCTTGCATGGGTGAGGTGAACCTTCCTATCCTCATTAAGGATTTGACCATGACAGCGAAGCTACTAGTGTGCCATGATGACGACCTGATAGAACCCCTAATCCTTGGCCAAGATTGGCTACCTAAATCTTAGACAAGGCTCCTTACAGATTGAAACCTTAGAGCAGAAGCGAGTGATACCGCTTGACTTCCCTAACGGCATTCCGCCTGACGGTTGTAACCCTAGACCCTATGAAACACATGCGACGGAAGACCGGAAGATCTTTGATCAGCTCAATCACACTACGTCTACACCAACCCACTCGGGCTTGGCAATAGACAGTTGTCAATCAGAAGGACGACAGGAGATCTTCCCTGGGACTTCCTGCAAACTAGAAGAGGCAGTTACCCAACCGCAAGGGCAGATGGACACAATCAGCGGTCAGGTGGGTTGCATCAACGACCAAATGAGCACGACACCCTGCGGTGCTCATCCTTCCAAACTTGTTGCGGACTGGCCTAGATTAAAGTTAAAGAACGCATCACTTCCTAATGGGCATGTCACGCAAGTGTTGGATCTCCCTTCTTTTCCAAAGCAGAGCGTCCATCCGACCTCTCGACCTCAACCACGACAGAGTCAACCACGACGAAGGAACCCAGACCGACGGCAGTATCAGAAGACACAACAAGGGAAGCAGTCTAGGCCACCCAAAGGAAGCGGCACCAGACAAATATGGGTGCCAAAAGGACAAAAAGCACCAAAGAACTCCAACCAAGCAAAGATCGACAAGCAAAAGGCAGGACAGAAACAGGATCAGTATCCACCATCCCCTCGACCTTCTTCTACAGGTCCGAGCATTCGACAAATTTGGATCGCCAAGACATACCTTACCCATAGACCCACACCCACGCAGATTTGGGTACCCAAACCATGTATCATAGCTCAACCCTTAAGCCATGTAATATATACCCCTCACAAATCTTTCCATCCCTCAATACCACCACACCCGATACTACCTTTTGTCCCTCAGCAGCAACCCACCACCCACTCAAAGACTCTTAGAAAATGGATACCGAAGCGTGTCCAAACGTCTTCCCCTAACCCCATGTCTGACAAAACTACCCCCCGACTAACATACAAACCTTGTAATAAATCACTAACCTTTAAACCTTGTATAAACTCACCCACCATCATCACACATCACTCATAATCTCATCTCATCAAGAAATGTATGCATGATCTGAAACGTGTAGGTTTCTAGAGACCTGCACTAGTGCTGCAAGAAGCATTGCATCCATCACATCACAGCACTTGGCTACACGGGTTACGCATCAGTTATGGAAAGGGATTGCGGTCTCACATTAATGGGATCATAATTAATTTCCATGCTAATGTGTTAATCTTTTGTAGCAGATCTTTCTCATTAGCGCACCAGTCATCATGCAAACTGACGCAGGACCATCAGGCGCAGGCCCCAGTGTAGCTGCGGTGCCCCTCAATGTGTTACTAGCAGAATCCCACCCGACTGCTCCACCGCCAGAATTCCAAGGATTTCCAGGGCCCATGCCGATCGACAACCCACCTATGGGCTACACAGAAAAGATACACCGTAACTCTCACTGGTTTCAGGGACTTGCAGGACCCTTAGCGGACGCAGATTTTATATTTGAATCCAATTTGACGTTTGATGACCGCACTTGGGGAAAATACCAATTCTTCTCCAGAGAGTTCGAAGCCCTGCAGAACACCCAGGACTTAACTCACGTTTGGGCCAGAGCCGGCTTCACGGAGTATTTCAGTGATCCGCTACCCAAACCTGACTTTTATAGGTGTTATTATTTAATCACTACTTTGCTGGCCTCAGAGAATAAGGATATCCCAGGAACTTTTATTTTGCCTTCTTTAGTGGATGATCCACCCTACAAAAGGTTTTATCTTTCGAAGGATTTAATCAGAGCTGCCATCAAAATTCATGGAACCCACACGCCCACAGATCGAGAAAGATTAATTCCAGACCCTATGAAACGTGGGGATGTCACTAAATGGGAGGAGATCTCAGCAATTACACCTGAGCTGTCAAAGCCGCTACGGATATGCATGCAACACTTCGCATTCCCCGCTCAGGACAGATTTACCATGCCACATAAAAGAATATGGTTTGGATTGTACTTGGCATGTACGGGACCTCAGACAGTTGATCTGGCGAGCTGGATCATTGATCAAATGTATTTGGCGCAACACAGATGGGAACGAAAGAAAGTGCTTAATGGATGTTGCGCGCTCACAAGAATTGTTTATATGTGCTTGGCCTATGATTTGCCAATTGAACGTGCATTAACAGGAGAAGAGCTGAAAGCATTCAAAGGAATGACGAAGAAAGCCAGGAAGCCCAGTAGAACACGGGCAGGTAAGCACATGAGAGGCACCATTCCTTGCCTTCAAGTGCCAGAGTCACCATCACCACAACCCTCTCCAGCACAATCACCGACAGAAACCGCTCCCACAGTGCAACCTATTCGCATAAGGTTGTCTAGACCAGTGGTCACGGAGGGCACTACTAGTACCGTTGCACCTCAGGCAGCTACAACCACAGAACCCACCACCACGACAGCAGAAGCTCCCACCACTATTGGTGCGGAAGCCTTTTCTTTCCCATTACCACACATGGAGGCAGAACCAATAAACACAACATTCGATTTTGAGATGCCGGATGCATTCTCAAATGAGTTCCAGTTTTCAGAGGCACAAATGTTCTCTCAAGAATATGAACGCCCCAGCTACCCTACCACACCGCGGGATCTGCCACAGGGACAAGTTGTGTCTAGCTCTGATGATGAACGAACAGCCACAGATGACGATGAAGGTGACGATGAAGCCAGCCAGGGCACGCATGATTCCCAAGAACAAGGACAGACAGACGGCCAAGGTCAACAAACCGATGCACAAGGTGACACCAGCATGCATGAAGAGGAGACTTTCGAAGCAGCAGCTTACACGCTGGCAATCAAGAAATTATATCGTACGATGGAGAAAGTCTGGGCACGGAAGAAATTGACTGAAGAAGAGAGCCAAACCATAATCGAACAAGAACTCGTCTCCGGAGGGTTTGAAGAAGTCTACATCAGAGGGTTCAGAGAACTGGTCAAATCCATTGGCCCGGTCGAAGCATTGCGATATTTACAAAGGAAGCCACTTCCTCAATATGACCCTCGCAGAATTCGCCTGTTATCGAAGCCCGGTGAATATATTCGAGTTCCGATAGGTGCTCAATCATCCCACCAGGCGCAAGATGCACGCTTACGTCCGGAAAGACCCATCACCGAAGAAGCCATCCTAGTTGACTCCCCACCACGTACTACCGTTGTACATACTACCACTATCCTTGAACTAACATCCACACCATCTACTCCTCTCTCACCTCATGTTTCACCAATCCATCCTGTATCCCCAGCACACCCACCTGCTCCTCCCACCTCCACACCAGTCCACGGCAACATAGCCACACCCTTTGCCCTGCCCATTCATGCCACCATGCCCGTACCCACCCCACCTCATCTACATATTAACCCCTTCACCCCTTCATCCTTCCCATCTTTTCCCCCACCTTTAAGACACCCTTTCACCTTTCTAACCCCACTAACCTTCTCACCAGTTTCACCTCCCCAACCCACCGTAACCCCTATTCCCCCTTTTCACCAAGCTGCTCCAACCATTCCCCCTGTAAATTACTCTACATTTGTAAATCCCGTCTTCACACCTACACATACACACCGCTGTTCACAGTCACCGCACTTGACACGTCCAATGATATGGACATCTCACCACCCACCGCACCAGCACCCACTCCACTCACAGCACCATCATATTTAGGTACGTCACAATTTTCCACGATCACCACTGCATCCACCTTCCCAACCCCATTTCCCATTCCCGCTGCATCTACTTCCACTGCATCCTCACTTAGCACTCCATTACTACTATCGCCAACCATAGACACTGCACTTCAACAAATGTTCACATGCATGTCACAAGTACGAGATGAGTTTGCATCTCTTGGCAACAACTATCAACAGCTGCAGAGGACGACCAACGAATTACAGTCGCAGCTTAATTCATTATCAATTGAGAATGCCTCTTTAAATACGCGATACCAAGAACTAAGAGAGGCATATCATAAGCTAGAGCTAGAAAGTGAAGAGAAAACAAAAGAAGCCACTGCTGATCTGGACAACCTGCTTCGAGCCCAAACAATTAGGAACGCGACGCTGACCAGGAATATGGGCTTACTCAGGAGGCACCTAGCCGCAGCAAAAGAGGAGAACCAGAGACTCCAAGAACAGAATAGAGAAAATTTGGAAGCGGCATTGGACCATCCAGAACAACCCTTAAGTCCTAGCAGATTCAAGGCAATCCCATCCGAATCGATGCGGATGTTGCTAGATGACCATGTTCGACTGCTAGAGGACTATGATCGAATGAACGAAGAACATCAGAAGCTAAAAGAAGATCACAAGTTACTACAGCTCAGAGAACCGGCACCACAACAAGTACCAGTGGCAGCAGAAGCACCAGAACCTGTGGACCCTGCTCTTGACATCTTAGAAGAACTCAACGCATTACGGGCCCAGGTAACCACTCTCCAATCACGCATAGATGTATACGAAGCACCACCACGGCCTGATTCCCCACCGGAGATCCCAGCTGACGATGAGAACATAACCATTCCGATGGAGGAAACGTTTGAAGAAGCATACGAGCCAATACCCATCCCGGGCGGACAAGTCACGGCCGAAGGCCAGATGACCTATGAACTTCCTACCCCCGCGTGGATGAAAACGATCGAAGAACTTGGAACGACACATTCGGCCAGAGTAGAGGCACAGTTACATGCCATGGCCATGATTGAAGAGAGAATCTTACAATCCCCCTTCTTTGCTCATTTGGCCCCCCGACGCTATATATCTGGGCATGAACTGCAGTATAAACCGTACTTCATGTTAATGGCTGAATATCAGCTAGCTATAGAGAAAGAAACCGGCATGAAACCCACGCATGCTACACAATTCGAGCCGACGGACTTGCCACCAAATGCGCAACGAGGAGAGATCCATCAACCTGATTGGCGCAAAGACCTCCTCCAGAAGTACCCAGAAATGATGAGCACATGGGTGAAAGCGCCCTTACATTTAAAGTATAATCCTTGCTGGGGACCAGTACCACGACGCCGCTCCTGGACTGCATTCGCTATCAAAGTACAAAACAATAGGCAGTGTCAGGATTGGCTGAATTACCCCTACTTCAAGCCGCCCACCGAGTTGCCCACTGTTGGTTATATGATGGCTACAATCCGTCACTGGCTCCCTCGCCTGAAGCCTATGAATGATATTGCAGCGCATATGACTGTCAAAATTTTTGACATGATGCAAATGATATTTAAAGTCTTCCGACGCGTCAAGGCACCGCATGTAAACACCCCGGGATTTGAGCATGGTAACTTTGATCTAGTATATGACATGAGCACAACGCCATCGCTCCGGGTGTGTTATGCCTGGCACTGTAGAATAAAATACCTCCCGGCATGCTACAAGCAAACATTCGAAGAGATGTTCACCACCGGGTTTTGGGAATACCATTCCGAGGTATTCATCAGCAGGCCCACACATTTATTGCAACTTTTTGCCTGTGAGCGAATGGTTTATTCCACGCATTATCAACTCCCGCCACCCGACGAACCGCAACCCATCGACTGGGAGAAGCTCGAGGCTGATCTGGCCCGAGGCATTCGAGTATCTGAGCACACCCTCGCTCACGACCTCCTACAAAACTACATCCGGCAGACCGCACAACAAGGTTCTATCGAGGATGACAGAAGCGAGAGGGAGGGGGGTGTTGGAAGCAGTCAGAGGCACAGTCAGAGGCACAGACGACATGGAAGCATGTAAAGACGGAGCAGGGAGCCAGGCGGATCATTTTTTCAAACAATTATGTTTTTATTACCTCTTCAAACATCCAACAGTGATTTTCATCACTCTTGTAACATATGTAATATAGACAAAACCCCATTTTGTAATTCATAGCTCCATTTTGTGCAAGCCGAGGAGTCCTCGAGCTTGAGGAGCTTAGGTAGAATATGCGTACCAATTTTCGTTATTTTTAGACACCGTTTACCCTTCCAAATAGCCTCTAGGACCTATTTTTTAACTAGGCCGGTCACTAGATGTGAAACCGGTCAAAACTAGTCTAGAAACTATAAAAAGAGCTAGAGAGCTCATTTTTGAGGTTGGTTCATGTTGGCTAGTGTGAGCTTAGAGCTATTTTGAGCTTGTAAGAGTATTCTGGAGTAATAGAGCTAATTTCTCACCTTCCATTGTGTCTTGCTTATCTCTTCATTGTGTGTGTGTATGTGTGTGTGCATCTTTATGCTTCTCACCTTCACTCTCACATCATCTCACATTCACGATCTTCATATCACTCCTATCTCTTCCACGGATTGACATTAAGGAGGTGAAGCTTCTTAACGTGGTTCTCACCATTGTGCTAGAGCAACACTATCCGAAGTGAAAAAAGTGAATTTGGTCACCGGATGATAAAAAACTAGGCGCGAAAGTGGGCACCTAATTCTTATTGAAGTGCTATAGAGAGATTCTGGTTGACCAAATCTCATCCAAATCCAACAGTCATGGTCTCTAAGCGAAGCTTAGGAATGCAGCTTCGTAAGATGACCAAGATTTTTGAAATAGGATATTGTATGATGAAGCTATGGTGCGGAGAAGTCCGGTATGTCACAAGTAGAAAGTGGAAAAGCTAATCTTCATGGAAGGGTGACTTTGAGGAGCTCCAAACTGAGAGACTGAAGCTTTTTGAATCAACCCATAACCCATATCCACAACCCATAATACATGTATGCATCATCATTCTTGCAAAATCTTGATCCAAGGCATCAATTTTTGCCCTTCAAACTTCAAGAAAAATCACAAAATCTTCCCTATCTCAGTTTGGTCTTGATGGTAGTTTCGAAAGTTTTTAGAACTGTCGTCGATGGAGTTTGTTATCCCATATAGAAGCTACCACGCCCAAGGAATGAGTACATATAAAGAGGTAGAACCCTCCTTCTCGCATCCTAGAGAGGGGCTTGAGAGCAAAAGGATCCCACGATGGCCTCACGCTTGAGCGTTGTCTGTAAAGTATTATGTGGCTGTCATTTCGTCCGTCATCTACCAGCTCCGCGTGGTGCATTCAATGCTTTGCCTAGCTCCAATACCAACTATCAAGCTCAATGATGGCTCCTTTTTTTATCTCTTCACACACGTACTTTGAGGACGTCGACCGACTATTTTCACGGAGCAGAGACACGGAGTTCGGTGCATAAGTCTGACTGCCCAGCCACGCACGTATATCCCCATAACCTCTCTCTCTTTCCATATTTAATGAGTAACCCATGGCTCTACACATGGGTGCCATATGGCACTCATGTGTGAGCCCATCTAAAATGAACAAGAGGTGGTTCACACCTTGTCTCAAATGTTACTCCATATAACTCTCTCTCTCTCTCTCTCTCTCTCTCTCTCTCTCTCTCTCTCTCTCTCTCTCTCTCTCTCTCAAAAACCATTTGGCACTAAGTGCCCCAACATTGTAACTTGAACCTCTAAGAAAGAATATTGTGTGTGTGTGTGTGTGTGTATGCACTTGTGGGTTGGAGGCTAGCCTAAGCCCACCCATGAGCTCTTTCAAATTCCTAAGCCTACTCTAAGGCTAGTGTGGTGTACAATGGGCTATTCTAAGCCCCCCTCTCCAAGGAGTCTACTTCAATTTTGGTACAAGTGTATGGCTACTCTAAGCCCCCCCCCACCCCTACCCCAACTCAATTTTGTGAACCAATTTTTACAACTGTACTAACTTCGATTCAATGGTGATAATGTCAACGATTCCAAATGCCACATCCTCAAGTAAATTATATTTACCCTCTTTTATACCAATATTCATGCCAAAAGATGAAAGGCTAAATGGCACAAAGTACAACCTATGGAAGGATACAATTAGGGCCTATCTCTATACAAACAAATTGTACAAGGTTGTTGAAGGTATAGAATGAGAGCCTGATAAGGAAACTGATCTAGGAGCTTGGAATATATGGAATATAAAAGACAAGCAAGCATTAGGCCAACTTCTCCTCACATGTGATGAATTGATGAAGGGTCACATCACTGCATGTAAGACTTCAAAAGGAGATTGGGATACTCTCACAAATCTCTATGAAGATAAAACACCTTCTAAGATTTATACTCTAGAGGCCAAGTTCCACAATCTCACTATACGTCCACAATGTTGGAACATCAAGCTTACACTATGCTTGAGGTGGATTTGATCTACATCGAAGGCTATCACGTCGAAAGAATATCCGTTGGAGAGTTCTTTTTCATATGCTCATTTATTGTATTTTTTGAGAATATTTTGATGGCTCATTTACCGTTGTAAAAGCCTTGAGTTTGACACATGTAAAGGTAGAAATATAGAGCCAAAATCCCACGAAATTTCGGTGGTTGAAGTTGCATTCAATCAAGCAAATCAAGTCACCTAAAAGTAGATCAATCAAGATCTTCACTTTTCTTAGATTGTAGGGAAGTGAATTGATTCCCTCCAACAACCATTCCCACCTTCATTTGAATTCAAATTCAAGTTGTAAAAGTCATGGAACACTCCTAGAGGCTATATAAGGAGTTGAAATCACTTGTATTATACATGGAAGCAATATACATACACTTGTGACCATCATTGTCTTGCTCCTTCAATTTTCTGCATCATCTTCTTCGCCAACAGTAATCTTGCAGAGGCTGCTTCTCTCTCCTCAGAGCTCCAAATTGAGTGCAAGAGGACTCATTGGAAATTTATTAGTGTCTAGTTTATGCGTGTAAATTTTCAAAGCATTTGGTTCAGCAGATTTGGAGAAATCTCAGTTTTTCTGCCTCGGGGTCAATCTCTGCGTATTCCTGAAAAATAGGAAGTACCACCGGTGAATGTCGCATTCATTCCTATAGCATATTTTGCTTATTCCTTATACTTTTGTGCATTCCATACACTCAACCCTATGTGTATCACTCCCATAAAAGGATTTTTTTCTAATTGTAATCACGCTGGTCGCTATGGGCATTTGAAGTTCATTGTCTCTTCCATAGATAGTAAGTTTTTTGAGCTAGTCGACCCGCGAACCTATCTGTTTTGTATCGACTCATTCTCCTTGATGCTCCAAGGTACATAGTGTGTTTCTTTGCACTTATAGCATGCCTATAAGGTCTATTTGAATCTCCAAAAGCTCAAGGGCTGGTCTTGTGCCGGTTGGCTTGACCAAACTTCATCGCTTCGAAACACACTTTTCTACCTTCGACAAGCTTCTCCAAGTTCTTTCACACAAGACACCATCACAAAAGTGATCATCCAATTTGAGATTATCAAATGCAAGTTAACACTTTGTGGATGACAAATTTCAAGTGAAGATATGGCTATAATATTGCTTAACAAACTTCCTAGGTCCTATGAAACATTCATGACTACTCTATATAACAGAGGTCAAGCACTCACTTGGGAAGACATTAGGAGATTGTTGCTTCTTCATGACTCTCGACAAAAGACCCAAGCTACCCAAGAAACAGCTATGAAGACCAAAGCCACCTTCCACAAGACTAAAGGACAAAAAGGTGATCAAGAATCAAAGGACAAAGGCAAAAAGAAGTTCAGTTGCAATTTTTGTGGCAAGTCTGGCTACATCAGAAAATATTGCTTCAAGAAGAAGAACAAGGATAAGTCTAAGTCTACTTCCAAGACCGAACATCACTCTCACTACACAAGAAAATATCTTTTTCTCACAATTGAACACAAGGAACTTGTAGCATCCACTCCAAGTAAAGAATGGATTTTTGACAGTGGGGCTTCATCACATATGTGCCATGACAAAGATGATTTTCATGAGTTTGAAGAGCACAAAGGTCAACTTCACCTTGGAGATAACAAGTGTATTGAGATAAGGAAGAGGCAAAGTTCATGTCACTAACTCAGAAGGCGAGACCAAGTCACTCAAAGATGTTCTTTATGTACCAAGCCTTTGTAAGAACCTTCTTAGTAAAGGCCATTAAAAAATGCAACATGATAGTGAAATTCGATCACAACAAAATTCAAGTCATCAACTGTGAATCCAATGAAGTGATAGCTCAAGGCTATGAAGACAAAGGTCTCTACAAGCTTTCAAGTTTTCTAGCCAAAGATTCAAGTCTTAACTTGTGGCATTGCAGATTTGGACATACCTCTTGCTTAGCTAAGATCTCTTCCAATCATCTTGTCAAGGGTTTAACTAGGATCGGACAAGTGGAATTGAATTTCCAACCATGTGCCAAGCACACAATTCTCCTTTACCTATAGAAGCATCCATTTCTACATCAAAACTCTTAGCATTAGTCCATGCTGATATTTGTGGACCTATGCATTCACCTTCTCTTAGTGGGTCAATTTACTTCTTCCAGATTGTAGATGAATTCACTAGATACACCTAGGCTTATTCACTCAAGAATAAAGAGGATGCCCTTTCCAAATTCAAGGAGTGGACACAAACAATTCAAGAAGACTTTCCAAGTTCTTTGAAGATCATCTGATCTAATGGAGATAGTAGCTTTGTCAATCACAACTTCTCCAAGTACTTGAAGCAACATGAAATCAAGCATCAATCAATGCAAGATACTCACCAAGGTATTGCCTTACAAAAGAGTCAAATTGTGATCCACATGGCCAAGGTTATGCTTAGCCAAAAGCAACTTCCACTAAAATTTTGGGGTGAAGCAGTACAAATAGCATAACATATTGAGAACAGAGGGTTTTCAGATGTCTTGAAGAACCAAACACCATTTGAAGCTTACTTTCAAAAGAGGCCAAGTGTAAGCTATTTCCACGTCTTTGGTATTGATGCCAATGTCCAAGGCCATGATGATGATGATTGACCTAAGCAATACATTTTCATCGGGTATAGTGATCAACAAAAGGCATACAAACTCTACAACCCAAAGAATCACTCAATTACAGTAACCAAAGATTGCACCTTTGAAGAATACTTTAAGTTTTCACCCCTTTTGGATCCTCCCATTTCCGCTTTAGAGGGGGATCATTCCAATTTTGGACAGTCACACTATGTGGAGCATGCTCTCTTTGTACATGACTTTCCAGATCATGATACAATTTTGGAGCAGGAGGAATCAGAGATACCATCTCAACTTATACCCTAGATGGTTACACCTCTTATCATACCATCGAAGGTTTATATTTCCCCTCAACTTCAGTTGGGCATTGCTCTAGGATCAGTAACTCATCATTCTCCATTCCTATCTTCGAGAGTTCACTTACCTCATCTACATCAACATTCTGAGCATGTACTTTTCCATCATGGAGTCTAGTATCTTTTCATTTACCACAAGATACTCTTGCATCTACTTGGATTTATCATTTAGTTGGATCACATAGATGTGATCTCAACCAGTGAGATCTTGTTCCATTGTTGTACCTCGTTGTTGGCGTACCTATGGAGCATCCGCTTGATCCATCTAGTGGATATCTTATGGAGTACCTGGCAATCCCGCATGGTTGATACCACTTATGGATTTCTAGATGGAGACTTCCTATTTGGTGCTCATGTTGTTATTGCTACATTCTTGGTGGACCTTTTCTCTCATACCCTAGCAGCCTCCATACTCTACAAAATGGAGCTGCAAAGGGGGTGTTGAGAATATGAGAGTGCATCTCCCTTTTGTATCTTGGAGTCACTCTATTTCTATTCCATTTCCATTTCATTTCCATTTTATATTATATCCTTTGTACTTGGGTACCTTGCCATTTGCTTCTACCATTGTATTCATTCTCCTTTGAGGGGAATTATCCCACATGAGATGTACTTTGGAGAGTCCCTCCCAAATCTATATAAGGAGGGCCTCTCTGATGGGAGATGATTCTAATACCCCAATGCAAAAATGGAAGATGGCTGCCCTCCACTAGGTCCACAAGGAGTGATATATGCTCACTGTTCTGAACTTTTCTCTACACCAGCACAAAGAATTAAAATGAAATTTTGGAGACTTGTAGTAGACTATAAGAGCTACCCAACAAGCTTTAAATCATCCTAAAAAAATATTCCAGCTGGGAGAACCACCCTCTGCAAAATAGGCTACCTGTTTGCAACACTCTCTGCATATGTGCAGAGATATACCTTCACAAAGTTGGCAATTTCTCACAACTTTTTTCTGCCAAATAACTTGAAACTTTGGCAAAGTTCAGGGCACAATACGAGAGACCAAATGAAGCTTGGAATCAATGAAAATGAGTAAAATGAGAGAGAAAAAAATGCTCTGCAATCTGGTACAATCATATTTGGAAAAGCCTAACTACACCTCTAGATAGAGCGGAGCAAAATCATGAGAAAATGAGGTAAGCAAGCAAGGGGGCTGCTTTTTGGAGTTTATGACTTCACTAAACTAAGTGGAAAACTTGTGGAATGCATACAACTCAAGAAACAAAGGTGGGATGATGCTTATATAGACTTTTACTTTTCCTACAATCTAGCTAACCACCCACCAATCAGTTTAGGTGCACTTTTTGGTGGCTGATTTGATGAGATTTGAATTTGATTGAGTTTGGTGGAGCTTCTAACTTTATTCCACGACTTTGTGTCCTCATTTTTTATTGTTCCACTTGCAAAACTCATCGTTGAGCCTTTTTGCATGATTAAGACTTGATTTTCAACACTCCCCCTCAAGTCTGGCAATGCCTAGGTCCTTCATTCCAATGCATGCCTTGAGGTGTTGTAGCTTTACTCCATCCAATGCTTTGGTAAACATATCTGCATATTGGTCCTTTGTATTGGCATGCCCCACCTTGACATCCTTTGACATGATCTTCTCTCGAATAAAGTGGTAATGCACTTCTATATGCTTCGACCTTGCATGGAACACTGGATTTTGAGCCAAGCATATGCTACTTATGTTGTCACAAAAAATAGGTACTTGCTTAACCTGCAAATCAAGATCAACAAACAACTTCTTGTGCCACATAAGCTCACATGAGACTTGTGCTAAGCCTCTATACTCAGCTTCGATCGATGAAAGAGCCATGGTTGGTTGTTTCTTTGACATCCATGAGATGATCTTCTTCCCTAGCATGATAACATATCCACTATTGCTCCTCCTGTCATCTTTGGAACTTGCCCAATCAGCATTACAATAAGCTTGTACATTGAATCCATCATCAAATGTATAATATAGACCTTCATTCACTGATCCTTTGAGGTACCTAAATACCCTTTTGGCTGCAACAAGATGAGGTGCTCTTGGTGCTTGCAAAAATTGAGATAACACTCCAACTACATGTGCAATATCAGGTCTTGTCATAGCAGCATACAATAGAGTGTTGGGACTTCACTCACTAATTAGACATGAATTTATGAAGAGATATGAAGGAAGAAGAAATACAAAGAGAATTGAAGGTAAAGCAGTCAGAAAAATAAGCCTAAGTGAAGGGATAAACTCACTCTTGTAATTTAGTGAAAAATTAAAGCTTAGTCTTGACATAGAACTTCAAAACTTACGAGTTTGAGTCTAGGAGTATGTAAACTACATGTATATAAGTTAATTTGAGTTGAAAAACATATAGAGAACTCAATTTTGTAATCCTTGAGTGAATAGAGAAAAGTCGGGTTTTTCCTGAGAGAGATGTTGAGGAGGAACTACTCAGTGTATGAGAGTTTTCCATGGCTATGAGCAGAATGAGGCCAAGCCATTTTGTACACATCTTCTCTAATAGTTAAAACATGTTTGTGTAAAAGGATTTGGTCTAATTCCTCTTGTTTGTTGAATTCTAAATGATTTCATATCAGTGTGTAAGTTAGTTGACAGTTACGAATTTTCTGGCACACTTTTCCCTGATCTTCTTAAGGTCAGATCTCACAGTACAGTGTAAAGTTTTTCATGAATGATAGCTCATTTTAAAGCTACTACCTTCTACTACAATTGGTCAAAATATCTTTACAAAACGGGACGTGTACTTAGAGAAATGAGTCTAACAGTGAAGGTATGTCAAATAGATGAAGTCATTTTTCAGATTTCAGACATGGTTCAAATATTGAAGTGAAATCATAAGATTTTGATGATATTACTTGAAAGTTTTGTTTGGTATGTGTTAACTTAACATTAGCAAGAACTTCTATTAGCAAGTGATCAAAAGAATTTACAAAGATCAAGCTAATACAGATCAGATTTGAAGCTTGAAGAAAAGGCGCGGATTTCTGAGAAGTAAATTTTTGAATTTCACTAAGTTCAGTGATAAAGTTTTCAAGTTCAGAGTATTGCTAAGCCAATGATGGTTATGGAGGTGTTCTAATATCACTTTAGCTTAGTTCTTGTGGTGTTTTATGCACCAACAAGTGGTATCAGAGCAGAAAGGTCCTCAAGAGTGAAAGGAGGAGCAGATACAAGAGGAATTGAAGAGTTCTTCATTAAAGAGGTGAAAGCTGAGGTGTTCAACAACAAAAGACATCAGAGGAATGCTTCGAAGTTATTCTCAAGGGTAAAGATATACAAAAGGTACCATAATTTAACCTTATACTCACAGGTTGCAGCAGAAACAAGAAGACTATGGCAGATCATGTATCTACTGACAAATTGGACAGAGATAATTATCCTGCTTGGGTAATGAGAATTGAAGCCTTACTTATGAGTAAGGATCTAATGATATATGTGACAGGTGAAGAAGAAAAGCATAAATTTGAACTTGAGAGTCAACCAAGGAAAGAAGAACTAGAAGCTTTGAAGCTATGGCAAAAGAGAGATGCAAGTGCAAGGGCTTATATATATAACACTATCACATATCATTTGCTACCACATATCAGAGGATTAAAAACAGCTGAAGACATATGGAATGCTTTGGAAGATCACTTCCAAAACACTACTAAAGCTAGGAAGGCTAGCTTATGGTCAGAGTTCACCACATTTAAGAAAAAGCAAAATCAGAGTATTAGTGATTATGTCACTAAGATGAAGGATTTAGCAGATAGTCTTGGATCTATTGATGAGGATATTGAAGATCATAGGTTGATAGCACAATTGCTTGCAGGGTTGAGAGGAGATGAGAGGTGGAAACCTTTTGTACTCTCAACTGAACTTTCATTAAATCATTATGTGCCAGAATTAAATCAAGTGCTTGGACTGATGCTCACATTTGAGCAAGACTTGAAGTCAGATGGAGATAAAGGATATAGTTCTGCTATGTATGCAAAGAATTAGAAGAGAAGTGAGAAAGGTAAAGCAAAGGATGAAGAAGAGCTGACTACTCAAGCAAATTATGCAAGATGAAGAGGTATTGGCAGAGGTAAAGGCCGAGGAAATGGAAGAGGTAGAGGAAATCAGAACAATAACAAGAAGACATGCTGGATTTGTGGATTGAGCAATCATCTAGCCTATGATTGTTGGCATAACCAACAAGGATCAAATCAAAATCAAAGCAATAATGGCAGAGGAAGAGGTGGAAGGTTTCAGAATCAATTTCAAAGAGGAAGACAGAATTCAAGAGGAAGTCTTGGTAGAGGTGGTGGAAGAAATTGGAATCAGAATCAATCTTATAACACTACCTATTACAACTATGCAAATGATACACAAAATGATAATCATACAACATTGATGATGAATTCAATAAGTACATCAGAGAAGGAGAATCTCAAGGTATTTTATATTGACTCTGGTTGTTCAAATCATTTGTCAAGTAATATAGAATTTTTATCAAAATTGGAAGAAGGTATTTCAAGTCATACAGTACAAATAGGTGACAATACA
This sequence comes from Ceratopteris richardii, assembly GCA_020310875.1. Lineage (NCBI taxonomy): Eukaryota > Viridiplantae > Streptophyta > Polypodiopsida > Polypodiales > Pteridaceae > Ceratopteris > Ceratopteris richardii. The sequence continues at coordinate 74,326,578 of CM035443.1, forward strand.
AAACATAATGTGCATTCACTAGGAAAAGTGAAGTGCAGGAGTGGAGCTGATTTGCTAACAAATGTTTTGTATGTTCCAACAATACCAAAGAATCTGCTTAGTGTGGGACAAATAGTGGAGAAAGTTCTTCAAGTCAGATTTACAAATGAAGGGGTATTTATTGAAGATCCAGACGATGGATACAATCAAATTTCTGTGGTAAAAAGGAAGGTAGACTTTTTACTCTCAAAGTGCAAGGGAATTTTGGTCAAGCCCTGATCACACATGGTAATGAAGTACTTACAGAGTTAGACCTCTGGCATAAGAGGTTAGGACACTTCAATGAAAAAGGAATTAAAACCATGGTGGAGAATCAATCTGTAATAGGGCTACCAAATGTAAAAAGCCAACATATGATCTACAAGTGTGAAGGTTGTCAGATGGGAAAGGCACACAGGTTATCATTTCAGAAGAAAGGTTTCAAGCATGATGGTTTGCTAGAGCTCATACATACAGATGTATGGGGACCAACAAAAGAAGGATCAATCAATGGGTCTAGGTATTATGTTCTTTTTATTGATGATGCTACAAGGTGGATAACCATTTATGTTTTAAAGGAAAGATCAGAAGTATTTGGAGCTTTCAAACATTTTCATGCATATGCAAAAAGAGTTACATGTCAAAAGCTCAAGAGATTGAGGTCTGATGGAGGGGGAGAATACTTCTCCCAAGAATTCAATGATTATCTTTGGAATGCAGGTATCAAAAGAGAAGTAACTTGCAGGTATACACCTCAACACAATGGGGTGGCAGAAAAGAGGAATAGAACATTGGTTGAGTTTGCAAGAGCAATGTTAAAAGAAAAGAATTGCCCTAATTATCTTTGGGCTGAGGCTATAAATACAGCTACATATCTTGTGAATAGGTTACCATGTGCAACTCTAAATGGAATGACCCCTTATGAAGCATGGTGGGGTAAGAAACCAACACTTGATCATTGTAAGGTGTTTGGATCAATTGCATATGCTTATGTACCATCAAAACTCAGACATAAGCTTGAACCAAAGGCTGAAAAATATGTGTTTATTGGGTATGATGAAAAGCATATGGGTTATAGGCTATGGAGTCATCTAACCAAACAATTTATTGTTTCTAGAGATGTGACATTTGATGAAGAGAAGAGTTGGTATGTAGATAAAGATTGTAACCTTGAAACATTTGAAGAAGAGTTAAGAAGAAGTGAAAGAGGTAAATCACATATGCAGGTAGATGGAGATGAAGATCATATGCAAGCAAGCACATCCAGAGTTGGATCATATAGAAGAAATGGAGATAAACCAAGATTTGATGAAATGTATATCCAGATACACATGAAGAGTGTGAACCAAGGAGATCAACCAGAATGAGGAAACAACCTACAAGGTATTCTTATGATACTTCTTATTTGACTCAGAAAAACTATGCTTACTTGATTAAGGAAGATGAAGAGCCTCAAAGCTATGATGAAGCAAAAGGTAAGAGACAATGGGAAGAAGCAATGAAGGAAGAGTTTGATGTACTTGAAGAAAATAAAACTTGGGAACTTGTTCCAAAACCTAATGGTAAGAAAGTGATTGGAAATAAATGGGTTTACAAAATAAAGAAGCATGCAGATAGAAGAATAGCCAGATACAAAGCTAGATTAGTGGTTAAAGGCTATGCTCAAACTCATGGCATAGATTATGATGAGACATTCAGTCCTGTAGCAAAGATGTCAACCATAAGGACAATCATTGCTATTGCAGCATCAAAAGGATGGACATTGAGTCAATTGGATAAAGAATGCATTTTTGAATGGATATATATCAGACGAGGTCTACATGGAGCAACCTCAAGGGTTTGCAGATTACAAGTTTCCAAATTATGTTTGCAGATTGAGAAGAGCACTTTATGGTTTGAAGCAAGCTCCAAGAGCTTGGAACTATAGACTTGTGAAGTATCTTAATGATCTTGGAAATCAAAGTTCAAAGGCAGATGCAAGTTTACTTATCAAGAGAGCAGATGAAGGTATGATCTACATTTGTATTTATGTAGATGACATTATAATTACAGGTACTTCAAATGAAGGAATCAAGGAGGTGAAGAGATTACTTGAGAAGGAATTCAAGATAAGTGATCTAGGAAAATTGTCATATTTTCTTGGAATGGAAATCACTTATGCCGAACATGGCATATATGTATCACAAGAAAGATATCTTATGAATCTCCTAAAGAAGTTTAATATGGAGAATTGCAGAGAGGCATCAACACCACTAGAGGTCAATCATAAACTCAGCAAATATGATGGTGCAAAGTTCAAAGATATGAGAAAGTATCAATCTTTAGTGGGAAGCTTGATTTATGCTACACTAACAAGACCTGATCTTAGTTATGCAGTGGGAGTTCTTTCTCAGTTCATGCATTGTCCAAAGGATCCACATTGGATTGCAGGTCAAAGAGTTCTTAGATACATCAAAAGAACTTTGAAGGAAGGATTATATTATCCATTTACATCAGATACAAGGCTGAGAGCATATAGTGACTCAGATTGGGTAGGAAGTCAAGATGATAGAAGGTCAACACTGTTGATATATTTAGGTAGTGATGTGTGTGAACACTCTAGGACCGCCGGGGCACTTTTTTCCCTCTTTAGGAGGTTTTTTTCCCCCGGCTTGTATATACGCCTATTGCCCTAATGGGCTACTTATCTTTGTACATTCTCTAGTAATACATTCAGTCTTGTGTGTTGTGCTCCAAGATTCTTCCTCTTCCTTGTGTTGCTCGCGTGCTTCCGCAGACGTCTAACTCCAACAATTGGTATCAGAGCATGTCGTTGATTCTTCTAGGGCGCCGTCGACACTCCTCCGTTTACAGTCTCAGATTCGCACAAAATTTGGTGAGCATACTCAGGGCCTCCGAACGCACTATTGCAGTGCTTGTGCAGGCTATTTCGTCCTTTTGTGCCAAAGGTATATACTAGTTTCTGTTCGCCAGTTTAAGCGTCTCGAAGTCTGCTACAGGTCTAGCAGAACTCGTCTGGGCAGTTCTGTTCAACTTTTTGAGATACAGTCAATTTTCTGCATCAAGGTATTTTAGTCACCGGCCATGGCTGAAAGCAGTGATGTATTCCGTATGTTGGCTGTTGAGGATAAGTTGGATGGTACCAACTACCCATTATGGGCTTATATGATGCGACATGTATTGGTTGCAAAAGGATTGTGGAACATTGTGCAGGGTGTTGAAAGATGTCCTGTTACACCTGTAACGACAGGTACTGCAAATACAGGTGTTGGAGCTGATGAAGATGGTGTCGAAGATGATATTCCGCAGATTCCTGTTCGTGCTGCTGTTTCTGTTGCACCTACTGCAGAGTAGATTCGTTGGGATGGAAGAGATGCCCAGGCACATGCATTGATAGATTTGTCTGTCAAACGTGCCATTATTCCTCACATTCGCTCTTGCAGAACAGCAAAGGATGCTTGGGATACACTTACCACTTTGTACGAGGCTAGGAATGAGGCTCGTGTTGCTTACCTCCGAAAACAGTTGGAGAGTGAGCACATGAATGAAGGTGATTCGATGGACAGTTTTCTTACAAAGATCAAAGACCTGAAGGAACAATTGATTTCTGCTGATGAGGTTATACCAGATAGCTCACTTGTGCAGACCGTTCTGAATGGTCTTCCTGATTCATATCAGAGTTTTTCCTCTACTCTTCGATTGATGATGAAAGGCAATCCGAATGCCTTGTCATTTGAGGAATTAGTCTCTGTTCTGTTGCAGGAAGATCAGTCCAGGCAGAACAGGTCCATTATGCGTGTTGCAGATCAAGCTTTCCTGGCTAGTCAGAAGGGCAAAGGAAAATGGAGCTCTTCTACTAGTAAGCAGAAATCTGCAAATGCTGCACAATCGAAGAACCAGGATAAAGATGAGAAGAAATCAGAAAAGCAGAAATTGTTCTGCAAGTACTGTAAAGGAAATGATCATATTATAAAGAACTGTCCAAAACTGGATGCTAAAGAGGCAAAGAAGAAAGAGGCTGGAATGGTTGTTGCAGAGGCCTCTACACCAAAAACAGAGTCTACAAATCTTGTGCAGGAAGAAGAATGGGCGTTTACTACTGTTTGCAGTTTTGACCCATCTTCTCATGATCAGTGCATGTCTGCAGTAGACTCAGATGTTTGGTACTTTGACAGTGGGGCAACCAAACATATTACCTCGCAGCGCAGTTTCTTCTCTTCACTCGAGCCTGCCCCTATAGGGAATACTGTCACATGCGCCAATAACTCCTCTTATCCTATTATGGGAGTTGGTAAGATCATTCTGACTACTGTTGATGGTAGTTCTTTCACTTTGTCAGATGCTTTATTTGTGCCAGGGATCAAAAAGAACCTGTTATCAGTTTCTGCATTAGCCAAGATTGGCTTGGTTGTGAAATTCGTTGATGACAGGTGTACAGTCCATGATCTCTCAAATGGCGATGTGATTATTGCTTCTGGCATTTTATGTCGTGGGCTGTATAAGCTCATAGACTATGAAAAATTTGTGAATGATTCGGCATGTGCAGTTCATGATTCTCAGGCTATGTCAGATGCAAAGCTTTGGCATGCACGCTTTGGTCATCTGAATTTTGCTAGTTTGTTACGCCTGCAGAAATCTGAAATGATGTCCTCTTTGCCCAAACTTGAGGCACCTAGAAAACATGTTTGTGAAGGCTGTATTTTGGGCAAAATGCAGCGTTCTTCCTTTCCAAAAGATGGTTCAGTTCGGGCTATGCAGAAATTGCAGCTTGTACATAGTGATGTCTGTGGTCCTATGCAGACACCCTCTTTTGGAAATTACCTTTACTTCGTGACTTTCATTGATGATTTTTCCAGGCATGCATGGGTATATCCACTCAAAGCAAAGTCCGAAGTGTTCATGTGCTTCAAACAGTTTTTGGTTTTGGCTGAAAATCTGTCAGCATGTAAAATGGGCACCCTCTGTTCTGATCGAGGGGGGGAATATATGTCTTCAGATTTTAATGCATTTCTGGCTGAACGTGGGATAAAACACCAGTGTACAGTGCCGTATACACCTCAACAGAATGGAGTTGCTGAACGAAAGAACAGGTCACTCATGGAGATGGCGAGATGCATGGTCAAAAGTCAGGCTTTACCACATAGTTTCTGGCTTGAGGCTGTCATGTGTGCAGCATATGTACTGAACAGGTGTCCCACGAAAACGTTGTAGTCTATCACTCCATATGAGGCTTGGCATGACCGCAAGCCATCTGTTGCTCATCTGTGTGTTTTTGGTTGTTTGGCATATGCATTAGTGCCTGAACAACATCGCAGAAAATTGGATGATAAGGCAGTAAAATGTATTTTTGTTGGGTACAGTTCTGAAAGTAAAGGCTATCGTCTGTATCATCCACAGACTAAACGCATTCTGGTTAGCCGTGATGTTGTCTTTGTGGAAGATGCTATTCAGCCATTGCCTTCATGTACTAAGGAGACATCTGTTAGCTCCAAAGACATGTATGATACTTTGATGCCTCTTTTTACAGGTGGACAGGCTAGCGCTGGTCCTAATGAGGCAACTTCTCAGCCTTTGCAGGTTTCATATGATGATGCAAATCATGCCATTTCTGATGCAGATTTACATGATGCACTTGTTGATGAGAGAGCTGATATTGAACAGGCAAAAACTATGCCAAAATGGCTGGTGCAGACTTTGCGTGACAGCAAATTAGATGCACCTTTGTCATATCGTACTCGTTCAGGCTCTCATAGTACCTCCTTTGCATCAAATTGCTATGCTATGGCTGCATCTAGTCTCTGTGATGAGAATGAGCCTGTTTCTTTTGATGAAGCACAAAATTCAGAAATGTGGATGGCTGCTATGCAATCTGAATATGATGCTATAATGAAGAATGGTACATGGTCTTTATGTGACTTGCCTCCTGGCAAGAAGGCCATTGGCACTAAGTGGGTATACAAGCTGAAGCGTAAACCTGATGGTACAGTTGACAGGTATAAGGCTAGGCTTGTTGCAAAGGGTTATGCGTAGGAAAGAGGCATTGATTTTGATGAGACCTTTGCACCTACATGCCGTATGACTACTGTTCGGAGCATTTGTGCACTTGCAGCCCATCATGGTTGGAATGTACATCAATTGGACATTAAAACAACATTTCTGAATGGTGACTTGCATGAAGAAGTGTATGTTTTTCAGCCCCGTGGCTTTGTGCAGAAAGGGCATGAAAACCAGGTGTGCAGGTTAAAGAAGGCATTATATGGTTTAAAGCAAGCACCACGTGCTTGGTATGAGAAAATACATGCCTATCTGATTGCACATGGTTTTGAGAACAGTCCAACTGAAAGCACCTTATATGTTAAGCGTGCTAATGATGTACTTTTGATCATTGTTGTCTATGTAGACGACATGCTGCTCACTGGTCCTCTTGAGAAGCATATTGCTGATTTCAAGGCTGATTTGCATGCCTCATTTGAGATGTCTGATTTGGGGCATTTGCATCACTATTTGGGCATTCAGTTTATGCAAGTTGATGGTGGAATGGCTTTGTGTCAAACGAAATATATTGACACATTATTGCAGCATTTTGGCCTTGAAGACTGTAAGCCTATTGCCACTCCTATGGAGACAGGTTTACGATTGAGTCTTCATGATGCTGGAGATGCATTTGATGCTGTTCTCTATCAGCAGGCTGTTGGATGCTTGATTTACTTATGCATTACTCGGCCAGATATTCAGTTTGCTGTCTCATAGATGAGCAGGTTTATGCATTGCCCAGGAGTCACGCATTGGAAAGCGGTTAAGCGCATCTTTCGCTACTTGAGTGGTACTCGGCTACTTGGGTTGTTTTATCCCAAGGGGGGATCACTACCGCCAGATTTGCATGCTTTTTCTGACTCAGATTGGGCTGGTTGCTATGACACTCGTGTGTCCACCAGTGGTTTTTGCTTCATGCTTGGTAGCTCATGTATATCTTGGTTGAGCAAGAAGCAGCCTACTGTGGCCACTTCCAGTTGTGAGGCTGAGTATAGGGCAGCTTTCACAGCAACTGTTGAGTGTGTGTGGCTCAGACGCCTTATGGCTGATTTGGGTGTTGGCCAGTCTTCTGCCACCACCATCTTCACTGACAGTCAGAGCGCATTGGCAGTTGCGAGGAACCCTGTGTTCCATGCTCGCACTAAGCACATTGAGGTGCATTATCACTATGTCAGGGAGAGGTTCTCTGCTGGGGAGATCAGCTTGGCATATGTGCCCACGCAGGAGAACATTGCAGACCTTTTCACGAAGGCTCTGCCTAGGGAGAAGTTTGAAGCTTTCCGCAAAGCTTTGAGCTTACTTCCTTTTGTGGAGTGATTTCCACATAGCTCGGCACTTCCTTATACATGAGTGCCAGCTCCTTGTTCACCGCATCACTCCCAGGGGGGATTTGTTGATATATTTAGGTAGTGATGTGTGTGAACACTCTAGGACCGCCGGGGCACTTTTTTCCCTCTTTAGGAGGTTTTTTTCCCCCGGCTTGTATATACGCCTATTGCCCTAATGGGCTACTTATCTTTGTACATTCTCTAGTAATACGTTCAGTCTTGTGTGTTGTGCTCCAAGCTTCTTCCTCTTCCTTGTGTTGTTCGCGTGCTTCCGTAGACGTCTAACTCCAACAAACACATGGGTATATGATATACATAGGAGATAAACTTGTGAGTTGGTGTTCAAAGAAGCAACATACAGTAGCTTTATCATCAATAGAAGCTGAGTACAAAGGACTTGTGGAAACAGCAAAAGAAGTGATATGGATGCAGACCTTGTTCAAAAGCTTGGATATTGATCAAGGTATACCTATCATACATGGAGATAATATGAGTTCATTATATCTTGTAGCAAATCCTGTATTTCATACAAGAACAAAGCACATAGAGATTCAATATCATTTCTTGAGAGAAAAGGTAATGGAGAAGGAGCTTGAAGTGGTATACACTTCTACAAAAGATCAGATTGCAGATATTATGACAAAGAGCTTGGATGGAGTGAAGACAAGTAGATTCAAAGAGATGGCAGGAATAAAAGAGAAGAAGATTACATGAAGAAGTCAAAGCATGCTAATTAGTGATTGAGGGGGAGCTGTTGGGACTTCACTCACTAATTAGACATGAATTTATGAAGAGATATGAAGGAAGAAGAAAGACAAAGAGAATTGAAGGCAAAGCACTCAGAAAACTAAGCCTAAGTGAAGGGATAAATTCACTCTTGTAATTTAGTGCAAAATTAAAGCTTAGTCTTGACATAGAACTTCAAAACTTACGAGTTTGAGTCTAGGAGTATGTAAACTACATGTATATAAGTTAATTTGAGTTGAAAAACATATAGAGAACTCAATTTTGTAATCCTTGAGTGAATAGAGAAAAGTCGGGTTTTTCCTGAGAGAGATGTTGAGGAGGAACTACTCAGTGTATGAGAGTTTTCCATGGCTATGAGCAGAATGAGGCCAAGCCATTTTGTACACATCTTCTCTAATAGTTAACACATGTTTGTGTAAAAGGATTTGGTCTAATTCCTCTTGTGTGTTGAATTCTAAATGATTTCATATCAGTGTGTAAGTTAGTTGACAGTTACGAATTTTTTGGTGCACTTTTGCCTGATCTTTTTAAGGTCAGATCTCATAGTACAGTGTAAAGTTTTTCATGAGTGATAGCTCATTTTAAAGCTACTACCTTCTACTACAATTGGTCAAAAGATCTTTACAAAACAGGACGTGTACTCAGAGAAATGAGTCTAACAGTGAAGGTATGTCAAATCGATGAAGTCATTTTTCAGATTTCAGACATGGTTCAAATATTGAAGTGAAATCATAAGATTTTGATGATATTACTTGAACGTTTTGCTTGGTATGTGTTACTTAACATTAGCAAGTTTAACTTCTATTAGCAAGTGATCAAAAGAATTTACAAAGATCAAGCTAATACAGATCATATTTGAAGCTTGAAGAAAAGGCGCAGATTTCTGAGAAGTAAATTTTTGAATTTCACTAAGTTCAGTGATAAAGTTTTCAAGTTCTAAGTATTGCTAAGCTAATGATGGTTATGGAGGTGTTCTAATATCACTTTAGCTTAGTTCTTGTGGTGTTTTATACACCAACATAGAGAACCAATTATTGACCTATATGTTGGCGAAAACTTCGGCTTTAACGCCACTGTTGCGGAAATACTTTCGCCCTGAAGGTGGGTTTCGCGACAAAGCTTGAACTCTGTCAGGCCTGCGGAAATTGTCGCGCCACCGTAGTAGAATGCTAAACTAGTGTGATTCAGAACACTTCTGTAATCAACAGTAGCTCAGCTTAATTAACGTTGCCTTAACTATGTTATCCTGCGACACAAGTTCCACCGGAACTTCACCAGACTGTTACTGGACTGACACCGTAATCGTACCGGAACTTCACCGAAATGAACTGCTACTTTGGTTATAATTACTTCAAGTGAACATACAAGAAGTAAGAAAGTGATTCGTGAGCTTTCTCCACTTAATGAACTCTTCTGAAAGTTTAAGAAAAAACTTCTCAGTTCTGAAGTGCTACTTTCCGGTTAACCTTTGTACTGTGTGTACATCTCCATTCCACCGGAAACTGTGATCAGCTTAAAATAGAGACGTCTAGCTACAAGATGAGCTATCTCTCATACAAAGCTTCGAACTCTGCTGCGAGTTATACTTCGTTGTTCTACAGAAAAATCTTATTTTCTGAGAAACTGTAACTGACCAGAAATTACTGAAATATGTTTACTGGGTAAACTGTTATTCATGCGTTTACAGAGAAGGTACTAAAGCACGTTTAGTAACGAGTCGTGACAGTTAACGATAAACGGAACTTCCTACCGTAACACGAAATAGCTTCAGATTCTTCACAAGTAAAGATTGCACGCAGACGTCCACATGAACATGTGTTTTCAATTAGAGAAGATGTGTACAAGTAAGCTTGGCCTCTTCTTGCTCAAGTTACAGAAACTCTCCTACAGTGAGTAGTTTCTTATTACCATCTCTCTTCATATGAAAAGACCCGACACTTCAGGCTTGTGTTATTCATCTGTACATACGCGATCTATGGCGTCTTCTCAGAACTTCTAACTCTCTCTTCACTCATACGCGATCTATGGCGTCTTCTCTATATCTGTCTCTCGTTCTCCTCTGCGTATCATCTACTCCCTTCTTCTCTATCTATATTATGTTTTTCAAATCTTGCTGCATATATATACACTTTCTTTTGGCGCTCCTCTGCGCTGTCACTCTTCAATTTGCGTTATGCGCGCCTTACGAGCCCGCCGCGGTTAATTGCTCTGTTATGCGCACACCGCGCACTAATTTCGTATACTGTACACCTGTGCACTGATTTTCCGGAAGATTCTGTTTCTCTCTTGTTTGTTGTGTCAAATTCGTGAGTGTTTCCTTAACAGCTCCCCCTCAATCACTAATTTGACCTCTTCCGGTCTTTCATATATCTTTCTTTCTTTTATACCTGCCATCTCTTTGAATTTGTTTGTCTTTGTTCCATCCAGGCTCTTGGTCAGAATATCTGCAATCTGATCTTTCGTAGGAGTGTAGATTATTTCTATCTCTTTCTCCATTACTTTTTCCCTTAGGAAATGATACTGAATCTCTATGTGTTTTGTTCTTGCATGAAACAGAGGATTCGCTGCAAGATACAGCGAGCTCATATTATCTCCATGTATGATTGGTATACTTTGATCTATACCCATGCTTTTGAGTAAAGTCTGCATCCATATTACTTCTTTTGCTGCTTCTACCAGTCCCTTGTATTCTGCTTCTGTTGATGATAAGGCTACTGTGTGTTGCTTCTTCGAGCACCAGCTTACCAGCTTTTCTCCTAGGTATATCATATACCCGTGCGTTGATCTTCGGTCATCTTGACTTCCTGCCCAATATGAGTCATTATATGCTCTGAGCTTTATATCTGACGTAAAAGGATAATATAATCCTTCTCTTATAGTTCTTTTGATATATCTGAGAACTCTTTGTCCTGCAACCCAATGTTGCTCTGTCGGACAATGCATAAACTGTGAGAGAACTCCCACCGGAAAACTAAGATCCGGTCTTGTTAGCGTAGCATATATTAAACTTCCTACTAACGATTGATACTTCTTCATATCTTTAAACTCTGTACCACTATATTTACTGAGTTTATGGTTTACTTCAAGCGGTGTTGAAGCTTCTCTGCAATTCTCCATGTTGAACTTCTTCAGTAAGTTCAGGAGATACCTCTCTTGTGTGACATATACACCATGATCTGTATATGTGATTTCCATACCTAGAAAGTATGATAACTTCCCTAGGTCACTGATTTTGAATTCCTTTTCTAGCAGTTTCTTTACCTCTGTGATTCCTGCATCTGAGGTACCTGTAATTATTATGTCATCTACATAAATACAAATGTAGATCATTCCTTCTTCTGTCCTTTTGATGAGTAGACTTGCATCTGCCTTCGAACTTTGGTATCCAAGTTCATTGAGATATTTCACAAGTCTGTAGTTCCAAGCTCTTGGAGCTTGCTTCAGTCCATAAAGTGCTTTTCTTAACCTGCAAACAAAGTTTGGGTATCTGGAACTTATAAACCCTTCCGGTTGTTCCATATAGACTTCATCTGATATATATCCATTCAGGAATGCATTCTTTATATCTAGCTGACTTAGCTTCCATCCTTTTGATGCTGCTATAGCAATCACTGTTCTTATGGTTGACATCTTTGCCACCGGACTGAACGTCTCGTCATAATCTATGCCATGCGTCTGAGCATAGCCCTTGATAACCAGTCTCGCTTTATGTCTGGCTATCCTTCCATCTGCAAGTTTCTTTATTTTGAACACCCATTTATTTCCAATTACTTTCTTACCATTCGGTTTAGGAACAAGCTCCCATGTCTTGTTCTCTTCCAGTGCGGTGAGTTCTTCTTCCATTGCTTCTTGCCATTGCTTCTTGCCTTTGGCTTCGTCATAGCTCTGAGGCTCATCTTCTTCTTTAACCATATATGCATAATCTTGTTGAGTTATATACGATGTATCATACGAGTATCTTTCCGGTTGTCTTCTTACTCTGTTTGACCTTCTTAGCTCATATTCTTCGTGTGTGTCTGAGTACCCGTCTTCATCTTCGTTCCTTATACCAGTTCCGGTCCTGGACGTACTTGCCTCGTCTTCTTTGTTTACCTGTACGATTGTTTTTCCTTTCTCTCTTCTTTTTATCTCTTCTTCAAATTCTTCGGCTGTATGGCTCTGATCTGCAAACCAGCTTTTCTGTTCATCAAATGTTACATCTCTGGAAACAGTAAAATGTTTGGTTAGAGGACTCCATAACCTGTAGCCCATCTGCTTTTCATCATATCCGACGAATACATATTTCTCTGCTTTCGGTTCAAGCTTATGTCTGAGTTGAGACGGTACATAAGCATACGCTACTGATCCAAACACTTTGCAGTGATCAAGTGTTGGCTTCTTTCCCCACCAAGCTTCATAAGGGGTCATTCCTTCTAAGGCTGTACATGGTAATCTGTTTACCAAGTATGTCGCTGTGTTTACGGCTTCAGCCCAAAGATAGTCTGGGCAATTTTTTTCTTTTAGCATAGCTCGTGCAAACTCGACTAGAGTTCGGTTCCTTCTTTCTGCTACACCGTTTTGTTGTGGTGTATATCTGCAGGTTATTTCTCTCTTAATACCTGCATTCCAGAGATAGTCATTGAATTCTCGGGAGAAGTATTCTCCCCCTCCATCAGACCTCAGTCTTTTAAGTTTTTGTCCGGTGAGTCTTTCGGCATATGCATGAAAATGCCTGAAAGCTCCAAATACTTCTGATTTCTCTTTCAGAACATAAAGAGTTATCCACCTTGTGGCATCATCAATAAATAAAACATAGTACCTTGATCCGCTGATTGATCCTTCTTTCGTTGGTCCCCATACATCTGTATGTATGAGTTCCAGCACACTGTCATGTTTGAATCCTTTCTTCTGGAAAGGTAACCTGTGGGCTTTTCCCATTTGACAGGCTTCGCATTTGTGAATCATATGTTGGTTCTGTACGTTCGGTAATCCCAGTACAGACTGATTTGCTATCATAGCTTTGATTCCTTTTTCGTGAAAATGACCTAATCTCTTGTGCCAGAGATCAAGTTCTGTAATTACCTTTTCATCATGTGTAAGCAGCACTTGGCCAATGTTCCCTTGTACTCTTAACGTAAAGAGTCTCCCTTCTTTCTTACCAGAGACGATCTGATAGTATCCGTTCTTGGGATCTTCTACAAATACTCCTTTATTTGTAAATCTGACCTGAAAACCTTTTTCGACTATCTGTCCCACACTGATTAGGTTTTTCGGTATTGTTGGAACATACAAAACATTGGTTAGCAAATCTGCTCCACTCTTGCATTTCACTTTTCCGATTGATTGTACTTTGTGTCTTGTATTGTAACTTGTTTGAACAGTGTGACTCGCACTTCCTTTTTCCAATTCTGACATCAGCTCTATGTTTCCTGACAAGTGATTAGAACATCCAGAGTCAATGTAAAATACCTTTAGGTCTTCGTTATCAGATGTGCTGATTGAGTTCATCATCAATGATGTATGACTTTCATTCTGTGTGTCATTTGCGTAGTTGTTGTAGGTGGTGTTGTAGGATTGGCTCTGTCCCCAACTTCTTGTTCCACCTCTACCGTAGCCTCCTCCTTGGCTTTGTCTTCCTCTTTGGAAGTTACTCTGATTTCTTCCGCTTCTGCCTCTGCTATTGTTGTTTTGGTTTTGATTTGATCCTTGTTGATTGTGCCAACAGTCATGTGCCAGATGGTTACTTAGTCCACAAATCCAGCAAGCTTTCTTGATGGTATTCAGGCGGCTTCTTCCTCTTGCTCTTCCTCTGCCAGTGCCTTTACCTCTTGCGTAATAGGCCTGAGAGCTCGACTCTTCTTCATCTTTTGACTTGCCTTTGTCTTTCTTCTTGTTCTTCATGTACATCGCAGAGCTATGTCCTTTGTCTGCGTCTCCTTTCAGGTCTTGCTCATATGTGAGCATCAAACCAAGCAGTTGATTTAACTCTGGTACAAAATGATTTAGGGAGAGTTCAGTTGATAGTACGAAAGGTTTCCACCTTTCATCTCCTCTCAACCCTGTGAGCACTTGCGCTATCAATCTATGATCTTCGACTTCTTCATTTATGGATCCTAGACTATCTGCTAGATCCTTCATTTTAGTGACGTAGTCACTGATGCTTTGACTCGGCTTCTTTTTGAACGTTGTGAACTCGGACCATAGGCTGGCCTTCCTAGCTTTCGTAGTATTTTGGAAGTGATCTTCCAATGCACTCCATATGTCCTCTGCTTTCTCCAAACCTCTAATGTGCGGTAGCAGATGATCTGAAACAGTGTTGTAGATGTAGGCTCTTGCCGTTGCATCTTTCTTCTGCCACAGCTTTAGGGCGTCTAGTTCTTCTTTTTCCGGTTGACTATCATCTTCGAAGGTCGGTTTCTTTTCTTCTCCGGTCACGTACATCATTAAGTCCTTACTCATAAGTAAGGCTTCCATGCGCATTACCCATGCGGGATAATTATCTCTGTCCAGTTTATCAATTTGGACATGATCTGCCATGATAGGGGATACTCTAGGTTCTTATACCAATTCTTGGGAGATTAACCTGCTCTGATACCAATTGTTGGCGAAAACTTCGGCTTTAACGCCACTGTTGCGGAAATACTTTCGCCCTGAAGGTGGGTTTCGCGACAAAGCTTGAACTCTGTCAGGCCTGCGGAAATTGTCGCGCCACCATAGTAGAATGCTAAACTAGTGTGATTCAGAACACTTCTGTAATCAACAGTAGCTCAGCTTAATTAACGTCGCCTTAACTATGTTATCCTGCGACACAAGTTCCACCGGAACTTCACCAGACTGTTACTGGACTGACACCGTAATCGTACCGGAACTTCACCGAAATGAACTGCTACTTTGGTTATAATTACTTCAAGTGAACATACAAGAAGTAAGAAAGTGATTCGTGAGCTTTCTCCACTTAATGAACTCTTCTGAAAGTTTAAGAAAAAACTTCTCAGTTCTGAAGTGCTACTTTCCGGTTAACCTTTGTACTGTGTGTACATCTCCATTCCACCGGAAACTGTGATCAGCTTAAAGTAGAGACGTCTAGCTACAAGATGAGCTGTCTCTCATACAAAGCTTCGAACTCTGCTGCGAGTTATACTTCGTTGTTCTACCGAAAAATCTTATTTTCTGAGAAACTGTAACTGACCAGAAATTACTGAAATATGTTTACTGGGTAAACTGTTATTCATGCGTTTACAGAGAAGGTACTAAAGCACGTTTAGTAACGAGTCATGACAGTTAACGATAAACGGAACTTCCTACCGTAACACGAAATAGCTTCAGATTCTTCACAAGTAAAGATTGCACGCAGACGTCCACATGAACATGTGTTTTCAATTAGAGAAGATGTGTACAAGTAAGCTTGGCCTCTTCTTGCTCAAGTTACAGAAACTCTCCTACAGTGAGTAGTTTCTTATTACCATCTCTCTTCAGATGAAAAGACCCGACACTTCAGGCTTGTGTTATTCATCTGTACATACGCGATCTATGGCGTCTTCTCAGAACTTCTAACTCTCTCTTCACTCATACGCGATCTATGGCGTCTTCTCTATATCTGTCTCTCGTTCTCCTCTGCGTATCATCTACTCCCTTCTTCTCTATCTATATTATGTTTTTCAAATCTTGCTGCATATATATACACTTTCTTTTGGCGCTCCTCTGCGCTGTCACTCTTCAATTTGCGTTATGCGCGCCTTACGAGCCCGCCGCGGTTAATTGCTCTGTTATGCGCACACCGCGCACTAATTTCGTATACTGTACACCTGTGCACTGATTTTCCGGAAGATTCTGTTTCTCTCTTGTTTGTTGTGTCAAATTCGTGAGTGTTTCCTTAACACTATAAATGGTCACATCTTTCATGAGCACTTAGTTTAACATTTACTTCTAATGGATTTGAAATGGGCTTGCAATCACACAAGACAAACTTCTTCAAAAGATCAAGAATGTATTTCCTTTGCATGAAGTATATACCTTCCTCTTTATATAGTACTTCAATCCCAAGGAAGTACCGTGAAATCCCTAAATCTGAGATTTTAAATTCACATCCAAGCTTCCTCTTTATGTCCTTGATGTTGGCTTCATCATCCCCTGTAATGATCAAATCATCAACATATATACAAATGAAAACAATTTTGCTACCTTCCTTCTTCACAAAGAGTGATGGGTCTACATGACTCTGATTGTATCCACATTTTACTAAGTATACTGTGCTGGAAGCAATGAGCTTAACAACCAGCAGGTGTGTGAACCAAAATAGAAAGTTTTTTATGACTTGAGACTTGTGAAGTTATTTGTTTTGGATTAATCATTACATGCATTATCTCCAAAACACATAGGCACTTATTTAGTGTCATTGGATAGCTAAAGGGCCTACAACTCAAATTTGAAGTGAAAGAGGGCAGGTACAGAGCAGGGATTAGCAGTACCAACTCATTTCTTGGAGTGTCCATCCATCTTTCCCAACATAAGGAATTGCCAAGCTATGTGGAATCAATCCAGAAAAGGAAGTAAGCCCAAAGCTTTGCAAAAAGCTTCAAACTTCTCCCTAGGTAGAGCCTTTGTGAAAAGGTTTGCAATGTTCTCTTGTGTGGGCACATATGCCAAGCTGATCTCTCTAGCAGAGAACCTCTCCCTGACATAATGATAATGCACCTCAAATGTGCTTAGTGTGAGCATGGTGGTCTGAGTGTCAATGTGCTCTGAGTGTCAATGAAGATGGTGGTGGTAGAATTCTAACCAACACCCAAATCAGCCATAAGGCATCTGAGCCACACACACTCAACAGTCGCTGTGAAAGCTACCCTATACTCAACCTCACAACTAGAAGTGGCCATAGTAGGCTGCTTCTTACTCAACCAAGATATGCATAGGCTACCAAGAATGAAGCAAAAACCACTAGTAGACACACGAGTGTCATAGCAACCAGCCCAGTCATAGTCAAAAAAAGCATCCAAATCTGGTGGTGGTGATCCCCCCTTGGAATAAAACAACCCAAGTAGACAGGTACCACTCAAGTAGCAAAAGATGCGCTTAACCTCCTTCCAATGATTGACACTTGGGCAATGCATAAACTTGCTCATCTATGAGATAGCAAACTGAGTATCTAATCGAGTAATGCATAAGTAAATCAAGCATCCAACAACTTGCTGATAGAGAATAGCATCAAATGCATCTCCAGCATCATGAAGACTCAATCGTAAACCTGTCTCCATAGGAGTGGCAATAGGTTTACAGTACTCAAGGCCAAAACCTTGCAATAATGTGTCAACATATTTCGTTTGACACAAAGCCATTCCACCATCAATGTGCATAAACTGAATGCCCAAATAATGATGTAAATGCCCCAAAGCAGACATTTCAAATGAGGCATGTAAATCAGCCTTGAAATCAGCAATATGTTTTTCATGAGGACCAGTGAATAGCATGTCATCAACATACACCAGAATGATCAGAAGCACATCATTAGCACACTTAACATATGAGGTGCTTTCAGTTGAACTATTCTCAAAACCATGTGCAATCAGATAGGCATGTATCTTTTCATACCAATCATGTGGTGCTTGCTTTAAACCATATAATGCCTTCTTTAACTTGCACACCTAGTTTTCATGCCCTTTTTGCACAAATCCATGGGGCTAAAAAACATGCACTTATTCATGCAAGTCACCATTCAGAAATGTTGTTTTAATGTCCAACTGATGTACATTCCAACCATGATGAGCTACGAACATTAGTCATGCGGCAAGTAGGTGCAAAGGTTTCATCAAAATGAATGCCTCTTTCTTGCACCTAACCCTTTGCAACAAGCCTAGCCTTATACCTTTCAATTGTTCCATCAGGTTTATGCTTTAGCTTGTATATCCACTTAATGCCAATGGCCTTCTTGCCAACAGGCAAGTCACATAAAGACTAGTTACCATTTTTCATGATAGCATCATACTCAAATTGCATTGCAACCATCCAATGTTTAGAATTTTGTGCTTCATCAAACAAAACAGGCTCAGTCTCATCACAAAGACTAGAGGTAACCATAGCATAGAAATTTGATGCAAAAGAGGCACTATCAGAGCTTGAATGAGTATGATATGACAGAGCTGCATCTAATTTGTTGTCATGCAAAGTCTACACTAGCCATTTTGGCATAGTTTTTGCATCCTCAATATCAGCTCTCTCATCAACAAGTGCATCATGTAAATCTGCATCAGACATGACCTTCATCACCACATGAAACCTATAAAGGCTAAGGAGTTGCCTCATTAGGACTAGCACTAGACTGTCCACCTATAAAAAGAGGCAGCAAAGTATCATACATGTCTTTGGAGCTAACAAATGTCTCCTTCATACATGAAAGTAAGGGCTGAATAGCATCTTCCACAAAGACAACATCACCGCTAACCAGAGTGCGTTTAGTATATGGATAATACATATGATATCCTTTGCTTTCAGAATCGTACCCAACAAAAATACATTTCACTGCTTTAAAATCCAATTTCCTGCGATGTTGTTTAGGCATTAATGCATATGCCAAACAACCAAAAACACACAGATGAGCAACAAAAGGCTTGCAACCATGCCAAACCTCATATGGAGTGATAGATTGCAGTGCTTTGGTGGGACACTTATTAAGTACATATGTTGCACACATAACAACCTCAAGCTAGAAACTATGTGGTAACGCCTCACTCTTGATCATACACCTCGCCATCTCCATGAGTGACATGTTCTTCCGTTCAGCAGCTCCATTCTATTGAGGTGTATACGGCACTGTACATTGATGTTTTATCCCATGTTCAACTAGAAATGCATTGAAGTCAGGGGATATATATTCCCCCCCTCGATCAAAACAGAGGGTGCCCATTCTACATGCTGATAGATTTTCAGCCAAAACTAAAAACTGTTTGAAGCACATAAACACTTCAGACTTTGCTTTGAGTGGATATACCCATGCATGCCTGGAAAAGTCATCAATGAAAGTCATGAAGTAAAGATAGTTTCCAAAAGAAGATGTCTCCATAGGACCACAGACATCACTATGTACAAGCTACAATTTCTGAGTAGGTCGAACTAAACCATCTTTTGAAAAGGAGGAACGTTGCATTTTGCCCAAAATATAGCCTTCACATACATGTTTACCAACTGCCTCAAACCTCTCTCCATTTCTTTATCCATGTAGAATATGCCATCTAAGACACAAAGTGGCAACAATGATGAAAATACCTTTGTACATGGTTATCATCTTGGGTCATGTCTCCACCTATTACTCCACCAAATGATCTCGAAATTTATACACATAAACTAGATAGTAATGCCTTGGAAATGAGTGCCTAGACACTAGATTTAGAGCTGTTTAGAGAGGGTAGCACTCTCTACAAGTTGTCTGAGTCTGAGGAAGAAGGAGCAATAAACACAAAGAGCACCAAGCAATGATCAAACAGTATATGTGTTGCTTCAACTCATGACTCTAATTTTTGTACAAATGTTGTGGAATTTTTATATAGACTCTTGAGCACCTACCCACGCCTTTTCTTCATGGATTTGAATTCAAAATTAGGAAAAATTTCTAAGTTTAGATTGATTGGAATCATTTCCTACAATCTAGGAAAAGAAAAAGTTCAAATCAAATATACCTCTTGATTGATTGATTGAGAATCAATCCCAACCACTTCTAACTCGTGGCTTTTAGGCCTTTTACTCTTTCATTTTACAAAGGTATATACATTGAACCTTACAAGAAATGATCATAAATGATCAACCAATTAATACAAAGAAAATATATGCACATAAGTGCTATTCTTCAAGGCATATCCATAGCATCCAAATAATGGATTTGATGTTGAGCATATCCACCTCAAGCATAATGAAAGCTTGATGTTTCAACAACTCTCCCTCAAGCTAAAGTATGCTTGAGTCTTCATTCTTTGATAGGTTGAATATCTGCCATAGCTTTGAATCTACAAAGCTTTATCCCATCAAATGACTTTGTCATCATGTCAGCTATTTGTTTCTCAATAAGAACAAATGAAATGTCGATTTCCTTTGCCATAAGCTTCTCTCTTACAAAGTGGTAATGGACTTCTATGTGCTTTGTCCTTGCATGAAAATTGGATTTGCAACCAAATGCATGGAACTTACATTATCTCTAAGTAAGTGAGGTTTGGAACTTACAAGTTCAAATACAACTCCTTGAGCCATATTGCTTCTTGAGTTGCAATAGCTAGACCTCTATATTCTACTTCAGTTGAAGATAAAGCAATCGTTGGTTGCTTCTTGGAACTCCATGACACCAATTTTGAACCTGCAAATGCTAAGTATCTAGATGTACTTCTTCTATCATCCTTTGCTCCTGCCCAATTTGCATCTGAATAGAATTGAACCCATGCGCTCATGAGATTGAGAGCATTCTTCTAATCACATAACCCAATGATGTTAGCTTGTATAAAATCTTGCAGAAGAATTTTTATCCTAAAATTCGATGGATGTCTTTCCTTCTCCTCCTAGAGATGTTTCAAAATTTTTATAACCCTCTTCAAGATCATATGCAACAAATGGGTATTGAACCCAGGACTAGATGGAAAGATGACAACTAGAATATCCATGAAAGCAAGGTTTTTTGTTCATTAAACAATCCCAAAGAAGAATCCTTTTATTTATTCTCTACATAGTTTTGTCTATCTCTTGATGAGATATGTGATTCTTGCACCAAAAAAAGAGTCTATCTCCTCAACGCTTTACCCAAGTTGCTCTAGTTTTGAACTAAGTGCTTCATAAAAAGATAGCCCTCGATTATCTGTGAGAGGTGTACATATTTCCTATTTGAAGACATTTGAAATACTCTTTTTATTCATGTGTAGTTATGTGTATTCTCTTTACACTATGAGTGTAGAGCAAAAGTTTTTGTTTTCTCTGAAGAGATACAATAGGCAAATCAAACCCACAATGTCTTCTTAAAAAGATGCTACGCTATCCATGCTTACAACCATAAACAAACGCTAGATTTTCTTTTACTTGTAAAAGAGACATGATGCACACATAGTTGTTGCTACATAAAAAAGAAAGGTTTCTTTGAGGCATAGAGAATTCAAACTCTCACCATCCTACTCAATCACAAATGAGCTAATCACAATCCTCATGCTCTTCATTGAAATCAAAAGAGTATGTTGTCAATGCTTTACTTCATTAGTTCTTGCGTGGGGAAGTATATAAGGGGGAACTCATGAAGTTATGAAGTTATTCCAATGATTCTCGTAGTCAAGACCAATGACTATTTGGGAGACACAAGAAGATAGCTCTTCTAGAGGAAAATGAAGGATGTAGCTATAATCTAGATGGTAAGTGCTCCACCTTCATTAGGCTTCTCAGGCTTATACCTCCAAAAAGCGTCATTTGTCTCTCTATTCACGAGCAAATCTATGCTCCTATTGTCCTCGAGAACCCACTCTAGAGTGATTATTCTAGTCAGAACTGACTTGCCTCGAGGGGTTTTTGGCTCCTTTCCTAAGCTCCCTTGCTCTATGTCTCCTATTTCGACCTCTGGGATTATGTTGCCAAATTCATCTGTTCTTTCTGGTTGGCTAGTGACCACATACATTGTTCCTTCTTTATCAATGTAGGAACCATTTTCGAACTTGACTATGGGGTGTTCTAGTCCAATGGGCTGATTCGGGTTTTTAATTAGGACAACAGATCTTCTCAGACCATCCTCATAGATGCGTGCACTAAGCGATTGGTTTGGATATATTCCAATTGAGTCTTGTAGGGAGCTTCTGGTTTTTCTAGGTACGCAACTCCTGAGCTACCCGTGGGTCTCTCCGTGTTGTAAGACATCTCAGAGTCACTGGTTTCTGAGTCTAGAGCGTAGGGGTAATCACTCAATTTCTGGGCCCAAGATCTGGCTGTATGGTTGACACTAGACTCGGATGATCTAATACTTTGACGGTCTCTCCCTAAGTTTCTTCCTGATCTAAGGTTCATATGCCCTTTGTATGTTGTTGATTCTTTGATACCAATCACTTGTTCTTTTTAACTTTCCAGTACTTGTTTTCTTGTCTTTCATTAAGCGTCGTCAGGAGCACTTAAGTGTGTCGTACTTGATGTTCTTTGTCCACTTAGTTTAAGTTTGTTTCCTTTAAGTTGTCCCTTGACTACAATTTAACCTATTCTTGGATTTGAGAAGTTAGAGGCTCTTAGAACTTGAGTATTCCTATCGTACCCCTAGTCAATCAAGACAACTACTCACACTTAGCCTAAGCTAAGAATGGATTGAGAGGGTTGAGAGATGTTCCAACCTCAAGTCGTTTCTCCTTGCTACACTTGTCTGCCCAGGAAGCGTGTACCCAAGTCTACACACAATGGCACTTGCTTTGCTTTCTCCAAAATCTCTCGATGATCCTGTGAAAATTCCAAGTTTAGTTCAAGTTTGAACCTTCAATTGATAGACAATTTATTTCAGACACTTTTAATGACCCTTGTTCCCCCTTTTGTATTGCCAAAAGATTTTCTCTAGAGCTCCCTTGGTGTACCTACCCCTCAGAGGGTCAACTTCAAAATATCCTATCTAGAAAAGTTATTCATATGGACTTCAAAGTATTCACCACAAGCTTTTTTACAAGCCCTAGAGCTCAAAAATTGGATTTCATATGAAAAAGTTATGACGATTCAGGGTTCAGGGGGTTAAAACAGACAATCAGGACCCTTCAGGACTTTAGTGCATTTTTCTAAGGCCTTTGTAAATGTATGAGTAATTGAGTATGCAAATATGCCCAAAATTTAGCCTAAATTTTCAAAAAAATTACCCCTTTATTTTTTTGCTGAAAATGCCTCTCTATCGTGATAGACGGTGTCTGTCGCGATAAACACTAGCTATCACGTGGGCCTATCTGTCACGATAGATGGTGTCTGTCGCGATAGACAGGGTCTATCGTGGGGTCCTGTTTGTCGTGATAGACGGGTGTCTATCGCGATAGACGATGACTTTCGTCTGTCGTGGTTTTGGTCTGTCATGGGGTCTTGTTTGTTGCGATAGATGGGTGTCTATCGCAATAGACCGAGTCTGTTGTTTGTCATGCTTTTGGTCTATCGCGATAGATAGTGTCTATCGTGGGGTCCTCTCTATCACGATAGACAGGTGTTTGTCGCGATAGATTGAGTCTATCATCTCTCGTGCTTTTCGTCTGTCGCGATAGATGGTGTCTGTCATGATAGATGGGTGTCTGTCGCGATAGACGGGGTCTATTGTCTATTATGGGCTCTGTCTGTCGCAATAGACAACTTCTGTCATGGGGTGTTGTCTATCACGATAGACGGTGTCTGTCGCGATAGACGATGTCTGTCGCGATAGATGGTGTCTGTCGTAATAGACTAAAAAAACGTAATTTTTTTAGAAACTTCTAGTGATTTGGAGTGCTCTTATGGTGTAGGTTATTGTGCCAGGCATGCATTCAAAAAATATTAAGTTTTTCTGTCTGTCGCAATAGACAGACGTCGTCGTCCCCGGACCTATGCAGAGTTCTATCATACTTGCGCAAGCTGCTGGAGATGGTGGTACTGCTAGTTCCTATAGTAAAACACACAAAACAAATAGCATGCAAGCTCTCTCTTGCTCTCTCTCACAAATCAAATGAGGGAAATGAGGTGGGGAGTGGATTATGACCAAAAAACTGAAATTTTTGTGAAGATGGAGATGGAGGTGGGAGATGGTGAGGATGATGATGGTGATGATAGTGATGCAAAAAACTAGAAAAAATGAAGAAAAATAAGGAAAAGAAAGGATATTACCTATGAATCCAATGTCTCAACTCTACGTCTTACCATCACACGCTCGTCCTCGAAGCTCTCTCCCCGGCAACAATGCCAAATTCGGTGTCACTCTAGCACAATGGCAAGTACCAACGTGAGGAGATTCACCTCATCATTGCCAATCTGTGGAGACATGAGGACTAGTATGAAGACTATGAGCAAGTGAAGGCACAAGTGTGTGAGTGAGAAGCACACAAACATGCACACACACATGCACATAAGGCAAGAACAAAGAAAGGAACAATGGAGTCCTTTACATTAGTCAAAAAGTCTCTTACATAAGCTCAAATCACTAACAATCTAACCTCAAAAATGAGCTCTCTAGCTCTTTTTATAGTTTTTTGACTAGCTTTGGCCTTGTCCAGACCTAGTGTCCGGCCTAGTTCAAAATTAGGTTCTAGAGCCTATTTGAGGGCTCAAAGGGAGTCTAAAAATTATGAAAATTGGTATGTAGATAATTCTAATACTCCTCAAGCTCGAGGACTCCTCAGCTTGAACAAAATGGAGTCTATTCTACCAAAAATGGAATTTACAATGTTTGTGTAGTGATGAAAATCACTAAAGTTGGAAATAGTTCATGGAAAAAATGATTAGGCCTTGTTTCCGTATTGTGCATGACTGCTCCGTTGTGCCTGTATGCTCTTTGTATGACTTGTATGCCAATAGCAGAGCCTTCGTGAAAAGGTCTGCAATGTTCTGCTACATGGGCACATATGCCAAGCTGATCTCACTAGCAGAGAACCTCTCCCTGACATAATGATAATGCACATCAATGTGCTTAGTGCGAGCATGGAACATAGGGTTCCTTGCTGTTGATGTGTAAAACACCACAAGAAATGAATTAATGTGACACTAGAACACCTCTATGGTCATCATTAACTCATTGACACTCCAAACTTTGAGAAATGATAGCCAAAACCAAGAACTTTACTTCTTCAAAACTTTTCAGTCACTGAAATGACATACCTTTAGTATTTTGCTAATTTCTCTTAGTTCAAATATTATTTCTCCAAGATCTTTTTGTGATGAAAGTAGAAGAGTAGAGCTTTCCAACAATCTATCATATGCAAGAAACGGATCTCTAGAACTCAAGATATAGCCTTCACAAGATGACCCTATATGACTTCCAAAAGTGGAATTTTTGCCTGTTTTAGTAAATCTGACTGTTCAAAAAAGAAAATTCGATGCCTAACATCGACTTGCAACCAAAAGTTGATGCCAGGCATCGGCTTTCAGCTTTTTTAACCACTTTTTCAGCGCTTGAACTGGCCACTTGAACACAGACATGAACAAGACCACTTTTATGTTAGAAGTCGATGCTAGGCATCGACTTTATTTTGAAACTCAATGCCAGGCATTGACTTGCTCCACAAACCATCTTTTCAAGAAGATTTAGCAGTAGATAAAAGTCAGATATAAAGACAAGGACTTATCAGCTTAGATTCGATGTCAGGCATCGACTTCCCGCATAAAACTCAACCTTTCAACATACATTCGATGCCAGGCATCGACTTGCTTGGAAAAACTTCAATTCTTCAAAACATTACAGAGAAGACAAACACTGGAGATGGAAGAAGAAGACTTATACACAAAAGTTTAATAAACTCTTTCCATAACTATGAAACCTCACAAATGCACGGGTGCTTTCTCACGCAGAGAAGCCCGACTATTCTAAGTCATACAAAATGAGTACTAACTCACTTTCTCATTGTCTTCCTCATCGTGTCAGTTGATACAAACTAACTTCTATAGATTTTCTTATTCTCATGATTTTTAAAAAAACTTCTAGAACTAAAGTGAACTAACTTTACAAATATAATATACTTGTGAATTTGTCCCTTCACATAGGCATGTGGTTTTGATCTGAAGCTTTGACCTTCAAATATATGTCCAATTAGTGAGTGTTTCTCCAACAGCTCCCCCTCAATCACTAATTGACATTCTCTGTTTCTTCATATCATCTTCTTTTTCTTTTACTTCTACCATGCTTTTGAATCTGCTAGTCTTCACACCATCCAAGTTCTTTGTCATTATATCTGATATCTGATCTTTTGTAGAAATGTACTCCACTTCAATTTCTTTCTCCATTACCTTTTCTCTCAAGAAATGATAATGTATCTCTATATGTTTGGTTCTTGCATGAAATACTGGATTTGCTGCAAGATAAAGTGAACTCATGTTATCTCCATGTATTGTAGGTATACCTTGATCAATGCCCAAGCTTTTGAATAATGTCTGCATCCATATGACCTCTTTAGCTGCTTCCATAAGTCCTTTGTACTCAGCTTCAGTTGATGATAAGGCTACTGTATGTTGTTTCTTTGAACACCAACTTACAAGCTTATCACCAATGTATATCATGTAGCCATGAGTTGATCTTCTGTCATCCTAATAACCTGCCCAGTGTGAGTCACTATATGCTCTCAACTTCAAATCTGATGTAAAAGGATAATATAATCCTTCCTTTGTAGTTCCTTTGATATATCTGATAACTCTTTGACCTGCAATCCAATGTGGATCCTTTGGACAATGCATGAATTGTGACAAAACTCTCACTGTATAACTAAGATCAGGCCTTGTTAGTGTAGCATAAATCAAACTACCCACAAGAGATTGATACTTCCTGATATCTTTGTATTCTGCACCATCATATTTACTGAGCTTGTGATTAACTTCAAGTGGAGTTGAAGCTTCTCTGCAATTTTCCATATCAAACTTCTTCAATAGATTCATAAGATACCTTTCTTGTGATACATATATGCCATGATCTATATAAGTGACTTCCATTCCAAGAAAGTATGACAACTTTCCTAGGTCACTGATCTTGAACTCTTTCTCAAGTAATCTCTTTACCTCCTTGATTCCTTCATCTGAAGTACCTCTGATTATAATGTCATCTACATAAATACAAATGTAGATTGTACCTTCCTCTGCTCTTTTGATGAGTAGACTTGGATCTGCTTTTGAACTTTGATATCCAAGATCATTGAGATACTTTACCAGTCTATAGTTCCATGCTCTTGGAGCTTGCTTCAATCCATAGAGTGCTCTTCTCAGCCTGCAAACAAAATTTGGATACCTAGAATCTATAAACCCTTGAGGTTGTTCCATGTATACCTCATCTGATATGTATCCATTCAAGAATGCATTCTTTATATCCAATTGGCTTAGGGTCCATCCTTTTGAAGCTGCAATAGCAATGATTGTCCTTATAGTTGACATCTTAGGTACAAGACTAAATGTCTCATCATAATCTATGCTATAGGTTTGGGCATAGCCTTTCACCACCAGTCTAGCTTTGTATCTGGCTATACTTCCATCTGCAAGCTTCTTCACTTTATAAACCCATTTATTTCCAATTACTTTCTTACCATTTGGTTTAGGAACAAGTTCCCATGTCTTGTTATCCTCTAATGCATTGAATTCTTCCTTCATGGCTTCTTCCCATTGCTTCTTACCTTTAGCTTCATCATGGTTCTGAGGTTCTTCATCATCTTTGACCATATATGCATAGTTCTTCTGAGTTATGTAAGAAGTATCATAAGAATACCTTTCTGGTTGCCTTCTAGTCCTGATTGACCTTCTTGGTTCACATTCACATAAGTGTCTGGATACACCTCTTCATCAAATATAGGTGTTGGAGTTAGACTTCTGCGGAAGCATGCGAACAGCACAAGGAAGAAGAAGAAGAAGTTTGGAGCACAACACACAATACTGAATGTATTACTAGAGAATGTACAAAGATCAGTAGCCCATTAGGGCAATAGGCATATATACAAGCCGAGGGAAAAAACCTTCTAAAGAGGGAAAAAAGTACATCGGCGGTCCTAGTGTGTTCACACACATCACTACCTAAATATATCAACAAATCCCCCCTGGGACGGATGCGGTGAACAAGGAGCTGGCACTCGTGTATAAGGAAGTGCCAAGCTATGTGGAAATCACTCCACAAAAGGAAGTAAGCCCAAAGCTTTGCGAAAAGCTTCAAACTTCTCCCTAGGCAGAGCCTTCGTGAAAAGTTCTGCTATGTTCTCCTGTGTGGGCACATATGCCAAGCTGATCTCCCCAGTAGAGAACCTCTCCCTGACATAGTGATAATGCACCTCAATGTGCTTAGTGCGAGCATGGAACACAGGGTTCCTCGCAACTGCCAATGCACTCTGACTGTCAGTGAAGATGGTGGTGGCAGAAGACTGACCAACACCCAAATCAGCCATAAGGCGTCTGAGCCACACACACTCAACAATCGTTGTGAAAGCTTCCCTATACTCAGCCTCACAACTAGAAGTGGCCACAGTAGGCTGCTTCTTGCTCAACCAAGATATACATGAGCTACCAAGCATGAAGCAAAAACCACTGGTGGACACACGAGTGTCATAGCAACCAACCCAATCTGAGTCAGAAAAAGCATGCAAATCTGGCGGTAGTGATCCCCCCTTGGGATAAAACAACCCAAGTAGCCGAGTACCACTCAAGTAGCGAAAGATGCGCTTAACCGCCTTCTAATGCGTGACTCCTGGGCAATGCATAAACCTACTCATCTGTGAGACAGCAAACTAAATATATGGCCGATTAATGCATAAATAAATCAAGCATCCAACAGCCTGCTGATAGAGAACAGCATCAAATGCATCTCCAGCATCATGAAGACTCAATCGTAAACCTGTCTCCAAAGGAGTAGCAATAGGCTTACAGTCTTCAAGGCCAAAATGCTGCAATAATGTGTCAATATATTTCGTTTGACACAAAGCCATCCCACCATCAACTTGCATGAACTGAATGCCCAAATAGTGACGCAAATGCCCCAAATCAGACATCTCAAATGAGGCATGCAAATCAGCCTTAAAATCAGCAATATGCTCCTCAATCGAACCAGTGAGCAGCATGTCGTCAACATAGACAACAATGATTAGAAGCACATCATTAGCACGCTTAACATATAAGGTGCTTTCAGTTGGACTCTTCTCGAAACCATGTGCAATCAGATAGGCATGTATCTTCTCATACCAAGCACGTGGTGCTTGCTTTAAACCATATAATGCCTTTTTTAACCTGCACACTTGGTTTTCATGCCCTTTCTGCACAAAGCCACGGGGCTGAAAAACATACACTTCTTCATGCAAGTCACCATTCAAAAATGTTGTTTCAATGTCCAACTGATGTACATTCCAACCATGATAGGCTGCAAGTGCACAAATGTTCCGAACAGTAGTCATACGGCATGTAGGTGCAAAGGTCTCATCAAAATCAATGCCTCTTTCCTGCGCATAACCCTTTGCAACAAGCCTAGCCTTATACCTGTCAATTGTACCATCAGGTTTACGCTTCAGCTTGTATACCCACTTAGTGCCAATGGCCTTCTTGCCAGGAGGCAAGTCACATAAAGTCCATGTACCATTCATCATTATAGCATCATATTCGGATTGCATAGCAGCCATCCAATTTTCTGAATTTTGTGCTTCATCAAAAGAAATAGGCTCATTCTCATCACAGAGACTAGACGCAGCCATAGCATAGCAATCTGATGCAAAGGAGGCACTATGAGAGCCTGAACGAGTACGATATGACAAAGGTGCATCTAATTTGCTGTCACGCAAAGTCTGCACCAACCATTTTGGCATAGTTTTTTCCTGCTCAATATCAGCTCTCTCATCAACAAGTGCATCATGTAAATTTGCATCAGAAAATGGAATGATCTGCATCATCATATGAAACCTGCAAAGGCTGAGAAGTTGCCTCATTAGGACCAACACTAGACTGTCCACCGAAAACAGATTCTTCTTGATCCCTGGCACAAATAAAGCATCTGACAAGGTGAAAGAACTGCCATCAGCAGTAGTCAGAATGATCTTACCAACTCCCATAACAGGATAAGAGGAGTTGTTGGCGCATGTGATAGTATTCCCTGTATGGGCAGGCTCGAGTGAAGAGAAGAAACTGCGCTGCAAGGTAATATGTTTGGTCGCCCCACTGTCAAAGTACTAAACATCTGACTCCACTGCAGACATGCACTGCTCATGAGAAGATGGGTCAAAACTGCAAACAGTAGTAAACGCCCATTCTTATTCCTGCACAAGATTAGCAGACTCTGTTTTTGGTGTAGAGGCTTCTGCAACAACCATTCCAGCCTCCTTTTTCTTTGCCTCTTTTGCAGCCAGTTTTGGACAGTTCTTTATGATATGATCATTCCCTTTACAGTACTTGCAAAATAATTTCTGCTTTTCTGATTTCTTCTCATCTTTATCCTGGTTCTTTGAATGTGCAGCATTTGCAGATTTCTGCTTACTAGTAGAAGAGCTCCATTTTCCTTTGCCCTTCTGACTAGCCAGGAAAGCTTGATCTGCAACTCGCATAATGGACCTATTTTGCCTGGACTGATCTTCCTGCAACAGAACAGAGACTAACTCCTCAAATGATAAGGCATTTGGATTGCCTTTCATCCTCAACCGAAGAGTAGAAGCAAAACTCTGATATGAATCAGGAAGACCATTCAGAACGGTCTACACAAGTGAGCTATCTGGTATAACCTCATCAGCACAAATCAATTGTTCCTTCAAGTCTTTGATCTTCGTTAGGAAACTGTCCATAGAATCACCTTCATTCATGTGCTCACTCTCCAACTGTTTTCGGAGGTAAGCAACACGAGCCTCATTCCTAGTTTGGTACAATGTGGTAAGTGTATCCCAAGCATCCTTAGCTGCTGCAAGAGCGAATATGAGGAATAATGGCACGTTTGATAGACAAGGCTATCAATGCATGTGCTTGGGAATCTCTGCCATCCCATTGAATCTGCTCTGTAGTAGGTGCAATAGAAACAGCAGCACGAACAGGAATCTGCACAATATCATCTTCAACACCATCTTCATCAGCTCCAGCACCTGTATTCGTAGTACCTGTAGTTGTAGGTGTAACAGGACGTCTTTCAACACCCTGCAGAATGTTCCACAATCATTTTGCAACCAATACATGTCGCATCATATAAGCCCATAATGGGTAGTTGGTACCATCCAACTTGTCCTCAACAGCCAACATACGGAATACATCACTGCTTTCAGCCATGGCTAGTGACTAAAATACCTTGATGCAGAAACTTGACTGTATCTCAAAAAGTTGAACAGAACTACCCAAACGAGTTCTGCTAGACCTGTAGCAGACTTTGAGATGCTTAAACTGGCGAACAGAAACTTGTATATACCTTTGGCACAAAAAGATGAAATAGCTTGCACAAGGGCTACGATAGTGCGTTCGGAGGTCGAAACGAGCTCAGATCGCGATTTCGGCACCACAAAACGAAGTTGTTTTGATCTCGGAAACACCCTGAGTATGCTCACCAAAATTCGTACGATTCTAAGACTGCAAACGGAGGAGTGTCGACGGCGCCCTAGATGAAGCGAGGACCTGCTCTGATACCAATTGTTGGAGTTAGACTTCTACAGAAGCACGCGAATAGCACAAGGAAGAAGAAGAAGAAGCTTGGAGCACAACACACAATACTGAATGTATTACTAGAGAATGTACAAAGATTAGTAGCCCATTAGGGCAATAGGCGTATATTCAAGACGAGGGAAAAAAACCTCCTAAAGGGGGAAAAAAGTGCCTCGGCGGTCCTAGTGTGTTCACACACATCACTACCTAAATATATCAACAATAGGAGCTTCTTCATTTCTTCTTGTTAATCCACTTCCGGATGTACTTGTTTGCATATCGTCTTCATCTCTATTTACCTGCACAATTGATTTTCCTTTCTCACATCTTCTTAACTCTTCTTCAAATTCTTCAGCTGTATGACTTTGATCTGCATACCAACTTTTTTGTTCATCAAATGTAACATCTCTAGAAACAAGAAATTGTTTGGTTAAAGGATTCCACAACCTATAACCCATCTGCTTTTCATCATAACCAATGAACACATATTTTTTTGCCTTTGGTTCAAGTTTATGTCTAAGTTGTGATGGCACATAAGCATATGCAATTGATCCAAACACTCTACAATGATCTAGTGTTGGTTTCTTACTCCACCAAGCTTCATATGGAGTCATTCCATTGAGAGATGCACATGGTAATCTATTCACAAGATATGTAGCTGTATTTACAGCCTCAACCCAAAGATAATTTGGACAATTCTTCTCCTTCAGCATAGCTCTAGCAAACTCAACCAAAGTCCTGTTCCTTCTTTTTGCTACACCATTTTGTTGTGGTGTATACCTGCAGGTTATTTCCCTCTTAATACTTGCATTCCAAAGATAATCATTGAACTCTTGGGAGAAGTATTCTCCCCCTCCATCAGACCTCAGTCTCTTAAGGTTTTGACCTATGACTCTCTCTGCATATGCATGAAAATGCTTGAAAGCTCCAAACACTTCTGATCTTTCTTTCAAAACATATAATGTTATCCATCTTGTAGCATCATATGAAAAGAACATAATACCTTGAGCCACTGATAGATCCTTCTTTTGTTGGTCCGATACATCTGTATGAATGAGCTCTAGTAATCCATCATGTTTGAATCATTTCTTTTGAAATGGTAACGTGTGTGCTTTTCCCATTTGACATGCTTCACATTTATAAACCATATGTTGATTCTGCACATTTGGTAATCCTAGTGCAGACTGATTACCAACCATAGCTTTAATTCCTCTTTCATTGAAATGACCTAATCTCTTATGCCAGAGATCAAGTTATGTAATCACTCCTTCACCATGTGTGAGCAAAGCTTGACCAATGTTCCCTTGCACTCTTAAAGTAAAGAGTCTACCTTCTTTCTTACGAGAGACAATCTGATTATATCCATTCTCTAGATCTTCAACAAATACTCCTTCATTTGTAAACCTGACTTGACAACCTTTTTCAACTATCTGTCCCACACTAATCAAGTTTTTAGGTATTATAGGAGCATACAAAACATTGGTTAGCAAATCTGCTCCACTCTTGCATTTCACTTTTCCAATTGAATGTACACTATGTCTTGTATTATCACCTGTTTGAATTGTATGACTAGAAATACCTTTTTCCAATATCTTGAGTTCATAAGTTTGGATAACTTTGAACTTATGAAGGTATATATATGTAACCATTGGCAATTTTCAATACAATTAGTAAAAGTACTTTGTTTGTTGCTCCTAAGATTGACTTAAGAGAGTTCAAAAGTCCCTTTGGATTGGCCTTTTGCTTCTCTCTTTGCCTCTCATTTAAAACGATTATCCACAAGTGAGAAATCAAAATTTGATTGTTACTTATACACATAGTGTATGCTTTATTGTTGCATATGCTAGTTTTGATGTTTTACACATGTACTTTTGTATTGTGTATTTGCACACTTTTGTGTGCTTGTGCTTTGCATAAACCTATCAGCCCATGTAATGCACACATAAATCACGCATCCAATATCTTATTGATAGAGACCAATATCAAGTGCATCTCTAGCATCATGAAGACTCAATCATAGAGTTATCTCATTGGGAATCGTAATCAATTTAGAGTCTCATGGCCGATACATTAAACAAGCATCAATGTCTTTTGCTTGACTAAAAAAAAGCCTCGATGAACTTGCATAAATCAAATGCCTAAATAATGATGCCAAAATTGCTAATCTAGAATCTAAAATGAGGCATACAAATCAACTTAGTTATGTGCATCTCTCGAGGAACAATGAGTAGCATGTTATCAATATATAAGACAATGTTTAGAAAGGCATCATTTGCATTTTCCACATATAAGTTGCTTTCAATTGGATCATGAAATCCATGTGCTAAGGAGTAAATGTGTATTTTTTGAT
Source organism: Ceratopteris richardii (assembly GCA_020310875.1). Taxonomy (NCBI): domain Eukaryota; kingdom Viridiplantae; phylum Streptophyta; class Polypodiopsida; order Polypodiales; family Pteridaceae; genus Ceratopteris; species Ceratopteris richardii. Next base: position 74,360,295 of record CM035443.1, read on the forward strand.
ACCAATGAATTGCTTTAATCCACATAATACCTTCTTTGATTTGCACATCTTAATTTCCAATTCTTTTTGCTAAAAAATATCTCAATGAAATATACGTACTTCATGTATATTCCTATCCAAAAGTGTAATTTAAATATTTAATTGATGTTCATTCCAACCATTGTAAGTTGTAAGTGCATACTATTATGAATATTGTCATACGAGATTTGGGAGCACATGTTTTATCAAAATCAATGCCTTTTTCTTGTGCATAGCCTTTGGCTGCAAGCCTAGACTTATACTAATCAATGATACCATCATGCTTGCATTTTACGTAGTAGAATAATTTAGTGTTGATGGGTTTCTTGCAAGGAGGCAAATCAGATAAAGAACAAGTACCATTCTTCATAATAGCATCAAATTTTGATTGAATTCTAACCATCTTTTTTTTTTTTTTTTCCTTTCTTCATGAAAGGGAACAAGCTCATTCTCATCACAAAGGATATATACATCCATGAAGTAGCAATTTAATGTGAAAGTATCTCCATGCAAGCTTGAATAAGTATACCAAAGCAAAGATGCATTTAACTTGCTCTCTCTCAAAGTCTGCACCAACCATTTTGACATAGTTTCTTCCTCTTCAATGTTTGCTATCTCACCAATATGTGCATCATATACATTAACATGAAGCAAGATAATAAGGAACACCACCAACTTGTGAGATGACTCTCCCCCCAACCTTATGCCTCTATATACAGCTCTCTCCAAGGAACTGCCCTCTATGGTAGGTGGATACTAACCATCCAACTGTCAGCCATGTAACTACATGTGCATAAAGTATTCTAGTTGACTTGAGTTAAACTCAAGTGATTCTTCTAGAAGGCTCTAAATCTCTTGGGGAAAAACACTTGCCTACAACTCTCATGAGACTTGAATCCAAGACCTCCTCCTTCCTATCCATATGACTTAACCACTATGTGAGAGTAAAATTCTCCTTTACTCTTCATGCTTTCTTTTCGTATAGGTACATTAACTTTATGTACCCAAGAAAAGGATAACTTGATTGATGCTTTTTGTGAATTATGAGCTATGTTTTCTTTTTGGTCACTAAAGAAAAGCTCTCAAAGGGAGTTGGTATTCCACTATCCTATAGTACTGAATACTTTCTCCGATTCATAAAAATATATCCTATGTTTGGCCTTCTTTCTATGCCTTTTAAATGCTTTCTTGATCATTTCTAATGATCCTTTCTCTAACCCTTGTTGGTGCCAATTCTAAGAGCTAAGGATAAGGTTTTATATCTTCTTTTCACACCTACTAGTTTGTGCAAATAGCTTTCTAGGCCTAGTATCTAGGATGATTTTATACTCTTTTACCTCTTTATGCCTTGATTTTGGAAAAATCTAATACCAAAATTCAATCCTACTTGAATTTTTATGCTTTAAGAGGTAAATTCCATGAGTCAATTGCTAGTACTTAGGCAAAAACTATAATAGTTCCAATCCCAACTTCTTTGACAAGCTTTGCCAAGCCTAATCAATTCATGTTGATTATGCAACAATGATAAAAGATTAGTTTTTATCTTACTATCTTTTTTACTATCTAAAGCTCATTGGATCACCTTAGGGATTTTTTTATAGACCTTCCCCTCAACTCAAGCCTAAGCATCTACTAATGCCTTTTAGATTTCATATCTATGAAGTTTGGTTTATATCAATCATTTGACTTGAGTACCACCATTGGTACACCTTTGGTTTATATCAATAATTTGACTTGAGTACCACCATTGATACACCTTTGTTTTATATCAATCATTTGACTTGAGTACCACCACTGGTGGTTTGGGACTTCCTTGGGAACCACTAATTGTCTAGCTAACTTGAAGAAGTTCTTCTTTCTCATTGCTACAAAGAATTCATTTCTTCAAGTTCTTAAGCTTTGAATACTCTTAAGTAATCAAGAACATGAGCAACGAACTCACCTTTGAATTCTTTGCAGTTCTTGAATGATCCTGGGAAGGAATTCTAGATGTTTGGATAAGACATTCAAAATTTATTGCTTGATTTGTGTTCACTTCTTCTATTTCAAACGAAAGGGTGAATATCACCTTAAGATATGGTTTATCATACCATCATGAAATTTGGAGACGAACTTTCATTCACCTTATATGTGATCCTTATTCCTTTGTGCCATTTCTTTTTAGACTCAAGAAATGACAAGTAGGAGATGGTTGAGCCACACCCTAAGAGGGAGGATTAGGAAGTAATCCTCAACCATGGCTTTTGGGGCAAGTGGTTAGTCCATAATACTCCTAACTAGTAGGTCATGAGTTCAATTCCGACACTTGGTATAAGAGCGTAGGAAGTAGGCTTGGGCAAGGTGGATGGAAGGCTTGCATGGCGCATTAAAAAATGAGCCCAATAAAGATTAGAGTGTATATGAAACCTTATATCAAGGTAAATGAAGATTGGAAATGGGTAGCCGGAATTAGACAAAATGATTCTATTTGGTTTCCTATCAAGGGAATCAAATAAGTTGAATACGAGAACATCCATAGAGCAAAGAAGCTATGGAAAAAGGGTTTAGAAAGTGGAAACATCTCTCAAGCCACGAGAGAGGTCATTGGATAAGATTTAAGTATTGCGTTCGAGGCAGAGAGGACCTTGCCATCTTTTCTTCTCGTACCTTGAAATCGATCTAGTAATCTCTCACTAGGATTTTGAGCTTATGAAGGCAAATTAATTGGAAACAAGTGTTACTTGGAGAAATAATTGGATTCTCTTCTGCTTTGTGGAACACCATTAGAGGGGAAGCGGTCTAGAAGATATGGAAAGAAAGATGTGCGATCAACTTTGATATCCATATGAAAGAGTGATCGATTGAAAAATCCCTCTACATATTAGGTAGAAGAATATGTAATTGTAAGAGCTCTCCTCTTTTTAGATAGCATAGGATGTTTGTATTGGAGAACAACAAGATTAAAAGTAAGTGGGTCGCTCATGAGGGTGATGAAAAATCATTAAACTTCTTAGTAACTCTCTTTAAAATGTTTATCACCCCTCGAATCTTAGCTATCCTACTCGATTTGGACCATCATAGCTATCATGCCTCCGAGATGTCTTACCCTTGCTTTGTGGGATACAAGGAATCCCAAGGGCACTAAGCCCATTCATTGTATAATTTTTCTTTTATTAATTCAAGCATGGGAGAGCAGTCATCCATTGAACTTCCATTTGGAAAAAAAAGATGAGAGTATATCTCCCAATCCATAGGTGGAATTCAGACCTATACAATATTCTTGGAAAGCTCTCAGAACAGAATTTCCAATGGAGGCAAGAAATTGAGGATCCAAGATATCTAACATGGGTGAGAACCACGTTCAAGATAGTGAGGTTGAGAACAAGGGCTCTGTTGATATATTTAGGTAGTGATGTGTGTGAACAATCTAGGACCGCCGGGGCACTTTTTTCCCTCTTTAGGAGGTTTTTTCCCCCAGATTGTATATACGCCTATTGCCCTAACATGCTACTTATCTTTGTACATTCTAGTGGTAATACATTCTGTATTGTGTGTTGTGCTCCAATCTTCTTCTTCTTCTTTGTGCTGTTTGTGTGCTTTCGTAGTTAGTATCAGAGCAGGTCGTCGCTTCATCTAGGGCATTTTCTAAACCTCTCCGAACGCACTAGCATAGTGCTTGTGCAAGCTATTTCATCTTTTTGTGCCAAAGGTATATACCAGTTTTGATTTGCCAATATAAGCATCTCTAAGTCTGCTACAGGTTTAGTAGAATTTGTATGGGTAGTTCTATTCAACTTTTTGAGATACAGTCAATTTTTTGGATCAAGGTATTTTAGTCACCGACGATGGCTAAAAGCAGTGATGTATTCCGTATGTTGGCTATTGAGGATAAGTTGGATCGTACCAACTACCCATTATGGGCTTATATGATGTGTCATGTATTGGTCGCAAAAGGACTATGGAATATTGTGCAGGGTGTTGAAAGACGTCTTGTTACACCTGTGAATATAGGTACTGCAAATACAGGTGCTGGAGTTGATGGAGATGGTGTCAAAGATTATGATATTCTATAGATTCTTGTTCATGCTGCTGTTTCTGTTGCACCTAATGCAGAGCAAATTTGTTGGGATGGTAGAGATTGCTCAGGCACATGCATAGCTTTGTCTGTCAAACATGCCATTATTACTCACATTCGCTCTTGCAAAATAGCTAATGATGCTTGGGATACACTTAGCACATTGTAGCAGGCTAGGAATGAGGCTCGTGTTGCTTAGCTCCAAAAACAATTGGAGAGTGAGCACATGAATGAAGGTGATTCTATGGACAATTTTCTCACAAAGATCAAGGATTTGAAAGAAAAATTGAATTTTGCTGATGAAGTTATACCAAATAGCTCACTTGTGCAGACTGTTCTGAATGGTCTTCCTAACTCATATCAAAGTTTTTCTTCTACTCTTCGTTTGATGATGAAACGCAATGCAAATGCCCTGTCATTTGAGGAGTTAGTCTCTATTCTATTGCAGGAAGACCAGTCTAGGCAGAATAGGTCTATTATGTGTGTTGCAGATCAAGCTTTCCTAGCTAGTTAGATGGGCAAAGGTAAATGGGGCTCTTCTACTAGTAAGCAGAAATCTGCAAATGTTGCACATTCGAAGAAGGAAGACAAAGATGAGAAGAAATCAGAAAAGCAAAAATTGTTTTGCAAATACTATAAAGCAAATGATCATGTCATCAAGAGCTCTGCAAAATTGAGATTGCTCAGGCACATGCATTGATAGCTTTGTCTATCAAACGTGCCATTATTCCTCACATTCGCTCTCGCAGAACAACTAAGGATGCTTGGGATACACTTACCACATTGTACCACGCTAGGAATGAGGCTTGTGTTGCTTACCTCCGAAAACAATTGGAGAGTGAGCACATGAATGAAGGTGATTCTATGGACAATTTTCTCACAAAGATCAAGGATTTGAAAGAACAATTAAATTCTACTGATGAAGTGATACCAGATAGCTCACTTGTGCAGACCATTCTCAATGGTATTCTTGACTCAGATCAAAGTTTTGCTTCTACTCTTCGTTTGATGATGAAAGGCAATCCAAATGCCTTGTCATTTGAGGAGTTTGTCTCTATTTTGTTGCAGGAAGACCAATCTAGGAAAAACAAGTCTATTATGCATGTTGTAGATCAAGCTTTCTTGGCTAGTCAGAAGGGCAAAGGTAAATGGAGCTCTTCTACTAGTAAGTAGAAATTTGCAAAATGCAGTGTTCTTCCTTTCCAAAAGATGGTTCAGTTCGGGCTACTCAGGAATTATAGCTTGTACATAGCGATGTATGTGGTCCTATGCAGAAACCTTCTTTTGGGAAGTATCTTTACTTCGTGACTTTCATCGATGATTTTTCCAGGCATGCATGGGTATATCCATTGAAGGAAAAGTCTGAAGTGTTTATATGCTTCAAACAGTTTCTGGTTTGGCTCAAAATATGTTAGCATGTAAAATGGGCACCCTCTGTTTTGATCGAGAGGGGGAATATATGTCTTCTGACTTTAATGCACTTCTGGTTGAACGTGGGATAAAACATCATTGTACAGTGTCGTATACACCTCAACAGAATGGGGTTGTTGAACATAAGAATAGGTCGCTCATGGAGATGGAGAGGTGTATGGTCAAGAGTCAGGCTTTACCACATAGTTTCTCGCTTGAGGCTGTCATGTGTGTAGCAAATGTACTTAATAGGTGTCCCACTAAAGCGCTGCAATCTATCACTCCATATGAGGCTTGGCATGTTCGCAAGCCATCTGTTGCTCATCTACGAGTTTTTGGTTGTTTGGCATATGCATTAGTGCCTCAACAACATCGCAGAAAATTGGATGATAAAGCTTTAAAATGTATTTTTGTTGGGTATAGTCTGAAAGCAAAGGCTATCGTCTCTATCATCCACATACTAAACACATTCTAATTACCCGTAATGTTGTTTTTATGGAAGATGCTATTTAGTCCTTACTTTCATGTACTAAGGAGACATCTATTAGTTCCAAAGACATGTATGATACTTTGTTGCCTCTTTTTATAGGTGGATAATCTAGTGCCATTCCTAATGAGGCAACTTCTCAACCTTTGTAGGTTTCATGTGATGATGCAGATCATTCCATTTCTGATGTAGATTTACATGATGCACTTGTTGATGAGAGAGCTGATATTGAGCAGGCAAAAACTATGCCAAAATGGCTGGTGTAGACCTTGCGTGCCAACAAATTAGATGCACCTCTATCATATCATACTCATAGTGCCTCTTTTGCATCAGATTGCTATGCTATGGCTGCCTCTAGTCTCTGTGATGAGACTCAACCTATTTTGTTTGATGAAGCACAAAATTCTGAACATATGGTTTAAAGCAAGCACCACGTGCTTGGTATGAAAAGATACATGCCTATCTCGTTGCACATGGTTTTGAGAATAGTCCAACTAAAAGAACCTTATATGTTAAGCGTGCTAATGATGGGTTTCTGATCATTGTGGTGTAGGTTGATGACATGTTGCTCATTGGTCCTCATGACACGCATATTGCGGATTTTAAGGCTGATTTGCATGCCTCATTTGAGATTTATGATTTGGGGCATTTGCATCACTATTTGGGCATTCAATTTATGCAAGTTGATGGTGGAATGGCATTGTGTCAAACAAAATATATTGACACATTATTGCAGCATTTTGGCCTTGAAGACTGTAAGCCTATTGCCAATCATATGGAGACAGGTTTACGATTGAGTCTTCATGATGCTAGAGATGCATTTGATGTTGTTCTCTATCAGCAGGCTATTGGATGCTTGATTTACTTATGCATTAATTGGCTAGATATTCAGTTTGCTGTCTCATAGATGAGTAGGTTTATGTATTGCCCAGGTGTCAAGCATTGGTAGGCCGTTAAGCGCATCTTTCGCTACTTGAGTGGTACCTAGCTACTTAGATTGTTTTATCCCAAGGAGGGATCACTAGTGCCAAATTTTCATGCTTTTTCTGACAGTGATTAGGCTGGTTGCTATGACACTCGTGTGTCCACCAGTGGTTTTTGCTTCATGCTTGGTAGCTCATGCATATCCTCGTTGAACAAGAAGCATCCTACTATGGCAACTTCCAGTTGTGAGGCTGAGTATAGGGCAACTTTCACAGCAACTGTTGAGTGTGTGTGGCTTAGACACCTTATGGCTGATTTGGGTGTTGGTCAGTCTTCTGCCACCACCATCTTCACAGAACAGTGAGAGCACATTGGCAGTTGCGAGCGTTGGAGAAACACTCACTAATTGGACATATATTTGAAGGTCAAAGCTTTAGAAGAAAACCACATGCCTATGTGAAGGGACAAATTCACAAGTGTATTATATTTGTAAAGTTAGTTCACTTTAGTTCTAGAAGTTTTTTAAAAATCACGAGAATAAGAAAATCTATATAAGTTTGTTTGTATCAACTGACGTGATGAGGAAGACAATGAGAAAGTGAGTTAGTACTCATTTTGTATGACTGAGAATAGTCGGGCTTCTCTGCATGAGAAAGCACCTGTGCATTTGTGAGGTTTCATAGTTATGGAAAGAGTTTATTAAACTTTTGTGTATAAGTCTTCTTCTTCCATCTCCAGTGTTTGTCTTCTATGTAATGTTTTGAAGAATTGAAGTTTTTCCAAGCAAGTCGATGCCTGGCATCGAATGTATGTTGAAAGGTTGAGTTTTATGCGGGAAGTCGATGCCTGGCATCGAATCTAAGCTGATAAGTCCTTGTCTTCATATCTGACTTTTATCTACTGCCAAATCTTCTTGAAAAGATGAAGTTTGTGGAGCAACTCGATGCCTGGCATCGACTTCTAACATAAAAGTGGTCTTGTTCATGTCCGTGTTCAAGTGGCCTTGAGGCGCTGAAAAAATGGTTAAAAAAGCTGAAAGTCAATGCCTGGCATCGACTTTTGGTTGCAAGTCGGCATCGAATTTTCATTTTTGGACAATTAGATTTACTAAAACAGGCAAAAATTCCACTTTTGGAATTCATACAGGGTCATCTTGTGAAGGCTATATCTTGAGTTTTAGAGATTTGTTTCTTGCATATGATAGCTTGTTGGAAAGCTCTAGTCTTCTATTTTCATCCACCAAAAGATCGTGGAGAAATAGTATTTGAGCTAAGAGAAATTAGCAAAATACTGAAGGTATATCATTTCAGTGACTAGAAAGTTCTGAAGAAGTAAAGTTCTTGGTTTTGGCTATCATTTCTCAAAGTTTGGAGTGTCAATGAGTTAATGGTGACCATAGAGGTGTTCTAGTGTCACATTATATAATTTCTTGTGGTTTTTTACACATCAACAAGTGGTATCAGAGTAGAAAGGTCCTAAAGAGCAGAAGGCAGAAAAGATACGAGAAGTTTTGGAAAAGTTTTCTTTAAAGTTTGAAAGGTGAAGCATTTGAAGACTCAAGGCATCAAAAGGTTACTTCAAAAGTATCTTCATACACAAAGAACTCCAAAAGGTATTATCCTTTATCCTTTAAGCTCACAGGTTGCACCAGAAGGAAAGGAGTATGGCATATCATATCTCCATTGACAAATTGGATAGAGATAATTACCCCGCATGGGTAATGAGAATGGAAGCCTTACTTATGAGTAAGGATCTCATGGTATATGTAACAGGTGAAGAAGAGAAGCCAGTATTTGAAGATGAAAGCCGACCAAAGAGGAACTTGATGCTTTAAAGCATTGGCAGAAGAAGGATGCAAGTGCAAAAGCCTACATCTACAATACAATCTCTGATCATTCGCTACCACACATCAGAGGATTGGAATCATCTGAAGATACATGGAATGCATTGGAGTATCATTTCCAAAGCACTACTAAAGCAAGGAAAGCAAGTCTATGGTCAAAGTTTACAACATTCAAGAAGAAGCCAAGTCAAAGTATTAGTGATTATGTCACTAAGATGAAGGATCTAGCAGATAGTCTTGGATCCATAGATGAAGATATTGAGGATCACAAGTTGATTGCTCAATTACTTACAGGTTTGAGAGGGGATGAAAGGTGGAAACCTTTTGTCTTATCAACAGAACTTTCATTAAATCATTATGTTCTAGATTTGAACTAGTTGCTTGGTTTGATGCTCACATTTGAGCAAGACTTGAAGAGAGATGGAGATAAAGGACAATGTTCTGCAATGTACATGAAGAACAAGAAGAAAGGAGATAAAGGTAAAGCAAAGGATGAAGAGGAATCGAGTTCTCAAGTTTATTATGCTAGAGGTAAAGGCACTGGTAGAGGAAGACCAAGAGGTTTTGGAAGAGGAAGAGGTAATCAGAATAACAACAAGAAGGCTTGCTGGATCTGCGGATTAAGTAATCATTTGGCTCATGACTGTTGGCACAATCAACAAGGATCAAACCAAAATCAAAACAACAATAGCAGAGGTAGAGGTGGAAGATATCAAAGTAATTTTCAAAGAGGTAGCCAAGTCAAAGAGGAGGCTATGGTAGAGGTGGAGGAAGAAGTTGGGGACAGAATCAATCCTACAACACCACCTACTACAATTATGCAAATGACACACAGAATGAAAGTCATACATCATTGATGATGAATTCAATCAGCACATCAGATAAAGAAGATCTAAAGGTATTTTACATTGACTCTGGATGTTCTAATCATTTGTTAGGAAACATAGAAACACATACACATTGGAAAAAACAACAAACAAAAGCAAGGGACTTAAGATCAATATAAGACATGAAAAATAAAAACAAGAAAAAAAACCAATACGAAATGAGACACAAAAAATAAATCAGTTAATGAAAAATGAATAATACTTATTATTATTATTATTATTATTATTATTATTATTATTATTATTATTATTATTATTATTATTATAATAATTAATGGTTACATAGTTGACCAAGCTAACTTGATGACCGACCTTAGTTGGTTTGACTAATCTATATGAATTTGACCAAAGCTAAACAAATATTTCAACATCTGACCAGAGTTGACTATGGTTTACTTGAATTGACCAACAATTGTAGGTATATTATATCACTAGTTCATGTGATATTATATGGGAATAGTGTTGTTATTTCTTGAGCTCCAAGGATAAATAAAAATAGATACATGCTTCTTGAACACCTCTCAATGAAATTGAAAATTCAGATATTCTTCACCATGAAGTGCAAATTTAAGTGTAAACATGGGTGTGATAGTAAATAATAGGAGATCGAGTATGTACAAAAAATACAATCAAAGTCTATAATAAACTAAGAATATACCCATAGCATCTCTCACTAGCTGAAGGTAACATCCATGTAGACTCGTTATGAGAAAACACTTCCAATAAATATATGTATTTGAGATGAACTTCAAAAAGCATGGCATGCCCTTCTCTTCATATAAGTTAGTATTGCTAAAAAAGGCTATGTTAAAAGAGAGAAGTTGCTTTGTTTCTAAAAAGCCGTAACAAAGGAATCAACATACAAAATCAAGTTTCACTTAATCAAAAGTTGAATCCACTTTCTATCATATAAAATAATGATTTGACTTTCATTTTTTATTGATTGATTTTGTAGATCTCATCTCAAAATCATTAATTTTGAAGAGAAATTTATGCATGAGTTCCTCCTTTTCTTGTTTTTGAGAGCAATAAAAATTAGAATACTGCAAATTGCATAGGTAATATATGCAGCTCTTCACATGTGGATACACATTGATACATCAAGGCCTCTTATGGGACTTGAACTTGGATTGCCCATCAAGCAACATACATAAATGCTCTAGTTCTTCTCAAATACAGTGAGGCATGATAGCTTGATTTCCACAAAAGTTAATCGATCAAAATCTTAACTCTTAGGATTGTTCATGAAATACATCCAAAATTTGTTTTCCATCAACAAGGAATGTAGAATAATGCCTCAAATTCAACCTCCAAAGAAGTGTATGCATCATTCCATAGCACAAACAAGCCCCATTGAGGAACATCCATCAAACAACTATCATTCACTTGACAATGATACCAAAAGTTGAGATCCACAAAGCACTTCCACTAAATGAGTAAGCATAAGCTTATATATGAAACCCAAGGCTAAGTATTCAAAGTGTAATTCTTTTGATAGTCAATGAATGCGCAATCATCAAAAGAGAGCACAATTGAGGCATCATCATAGCATATAGTCATGTGACATAAAAAGATTGAAGTGTGCAACTATCATCACATTACTATAATAAAAACAACACAAGAACATATTCAACACAATATTAGCTCAAGGAAAAAGCAAGAAACCCATTGCAATTTATCAACATGAAGCAAGATTGGTGATGGTGTTCAATTCAAAAAGTTTAGTAGGAAAAAAAACTCAAAATAACTACACAAACAACATCAATTGATCGCTCTGACCACCAAGTCATAAACTCTCCTTAGACTTGTAACCTTGTCCAATCAAAGCTTTTCACTATCTTTGTAAAAAACATATCTTTTATGAGTTAAACATATTTACTAAGATCCCTTAAAACTAGATACCAAAATAGAGTTCCTCCAAAACAAACGGAGTTAAGTTGTGATCAATTTGCTTTTGTCCTGAAATTCGAACTGTTTTGACATATTTAAGTTTGCAAGGTTGTGAATCCCCTCTATGGGATGGAATCAAGGCCTATCTTCATTGAATTTACTTGCTTTCTCAAAGACACCCTAGACATACATGGGCATGTTGCAAATTATCCAAAGAAGTCCTGTTCATTTAAAGTAATGACATTAATTAAATACTTAATTCCTTCAAACTTCTCATAGGCTCAAGAACCTCCTTTAGTCATATTAACTCTACCTAAATGGTGCAAACACTGGTCAATCACTTCATCTTACTATTATGTAGTTTCTTTGAGGGTTCATGGAAATGCCAAGGAGAAGAAGAATTGTCTTGGGTCTCTAAATTAAGATGTGGGAAAATTTTCAGTAATGAGAAAGTTAGCAATATTAATACAAGTTCTATTCTCTCCCTTTTTTCCCATATATATTTGCTTGTTATGTTGTTTTCACAGGTTACCTTACGTGAGATGGCCCATACGTGTGACATAAAAGCATGATAGTGAAACTACACGAAAATTAAATAATTGCACATATTCAATGGGCACACGTTCAACTAATATGCCTAAACTAAAATATAGCATTTCTGTACCTCCAAGACATCCGAACCCAAAGTTGAAAAGGCTATTACTATGAATTAATAACTTAGTACACTCAATTTTTCTGTTCTCTAGAGCTTGAATTCACACCACCAAGATCAAGACCAAAGAATATTGTGTTCTGTTGTGATCCCACATCTTCAAACATGAATCCTAGAACAGAGAGGATTGGACAGCAACCTTCCACAGTCATTTCAAAGAGCTGAAATAGTGGATGGAAATCTAGAGGCTTGGAAATATTGTGTTCTGTTGTGATCCCACATCTTCAAACATGAATCCTAGAACCCAGTGGATGACATAGTGGTTTGGACAGCAACCCTTCCACTGTCATTTCAAAGAGCTGAAATAGTGGATGGAAACGTAGACGCTTGGAAATGGTAGGATATACTTGGTCTCAAAGCTAAGCTTAAAATGATTTAAATGCCGGACCTGTTATTAAGATGGAAATCAAATCTGACCTGAGTTAAAACATGGCTCTTTGACACGACACACAATTTAGAGTGACATTGGAAGATCCCTGCCAGGGTCTGCTTGCTATTGCAAGGGCTCACTATGCTAGGCACTCTCACCTATATCAGAAGAATTGGTGGAAGACCGCACAAATTTGTACGCATCAACAATGTAAGAGTTGACTTCCTCAAAGAAACAAAGGTTCGCTTTACCAATGCTGCAAGTGTGGATGATGTGAGCTATTGACAATGCAAGTGTAGACGGTGGAAGCTCTTAAAAATGCAAGTGCCAATGCTTCAGCTTTCATTATAATGCAAATGAAGGTTTTCTAAGTGATGCACACTTGGATGCATTATAAAAACCCAAGTAGGCCAATGATTGATATTTGTTGATAATGCAAGGTTGTGGTAGATGTTGCTTCGTCAATGGATTAAGGTAGCTGATGATTCAAGCTCCTTGACAATGCAACATCTTCAGTGAAGTGACATTTTCTCCCCACAAGAAGGGTGCCCAAAACAAAAAGAAAAATCATATCCACAAACTTCATTCAAATGCCCAAAGTCCGAAAAAACTTACAAATGCACTTGAAGAGTGATCAACAATGCAAATCTTCGCATACACTTGGGTGGCTAAGAAAAGATCAATGGTACAATGCTACACGGAGCACCTTGTCAACAACTTGATCCTAGGCCATGAGGCCTTGACAGAATCATCTCTCAATAGTTTGAGCCTGAACATGGATCTCTAAACAAAGAAGTCCTACATCAGGAATGGGTTTTGCTAGCAATTCACATGTTGCTTCATCGATGCAACATTCACAACTCGAGAGGTCCTCAGCAATGATCAGCCTGCTGTTACCTAGCAATCTAAAACCCAAATTTTTCCAAAGGTCTAGTTTGACCACATGATCTCTTCCAAATTTTCTTTTAAATCTGTGAACCCAAATGTAAGCACATGCATGTTCATCAATTTCAAAGCAAGGCCTGTCTTTTTCAAAGAGACTTCTCACATACTGAACTTCTATATTAACCTTAAATTGCATGAGGTTTGAACTAAAGTTTATGCAATACAGGAACTGTCTCAGCCCACAGTGAGCTCAGAGCATGCAAGTTTACACGCACGAATACATCACAAAGGTGAAGTGTCTTTTATAGGGCTGGGTACATGATGTCCCCACATAAACGGGTCCTATGGGCTGCTGTGGGTTGCCTCTTCTGCAGCCCCTCACAGAATGTAGCTTTGTACATTCAGTTTATACCTTCAGTACACCAAGGATGCATATCTAGCTCACATGACTTGGTGATGAGAATGCAATCTGCTCCTCTTGCAGACTTCAAGAGTGCCACCTTTGCGCATGTGTTCCAGCAAACTCGCCCTCATCTGCTGCTGCAGCTCCCTCGTCTGCACTTCTTCAAGGTGTCCGAAAGCCAGGTTCTCTGCTCATGTTGCATTTGAACACCTGAACTTCTCCTCCACAGTCATTCTCTATAGTGACCAGAAAAACAGACCCAAATCTTTCTGCGGGGTCGGAGGCCCAAAAAAGGACCCAAATCCTCACGTTGAGGGGCCTTAGATGAGCAGAACCAGTAGGGGGCATGCATAGCCCATAGTTCATTTATATACCCCCACCAGAAAAAAACATTAAAGATTTTTAAATCACATAATTTCCATTGCCATCAGAGACTTAAAGGAATCTCTTATTTCTTTTATCAATTGATAACAAGCGATACTGTGACCTTCAGCAAGGTTGATTGACTACTACTGGCCTTGGCTCTTCAACACTCGTTAATCTCAGTAAGCCTTCTCCCTTGCCTTTCTTCCTCTGGCGCAACAAAGGGCTGCATCATCACTCATAGAAATCATCTAAGATGTTTGTCTTTCTGTCAACACAGCACACAACTCAAAACAGCATGAGTAATTTCTCCATAACCAATGTTTATACAATATACAAAATCACTGGACATGTACTGATAAAGACTCAAAACTTCCTACTAAAGAATACCAAGTCAAATAAGTCAACAGCATAAGATGAATGCAAGCCTCCTAACAGTTGACAAAACTCCAGTACTCTACCAAACATGAATTTGAGAATGCACATGCCACTGATGATGACCTGCATGAACCCAATTCAGATTGATCATAGTACCCAGAAACGCCGTTTCTGGGCCCCCGAAACGGAACGGCCGTTTCTGGGAAACGGCACGGCCCGGAAACGGCGTTTCTGGATTTTTTTTTTTTTTTTTTTTTTTTTTATTTTTTTTTTTTAAAGAATGGTTCATTCAAAGCCTTATTCAAAGTGTTCTTAAAGGCTCCAGCTATAGATAGAGAGAGAGAGAGAGAGAGAGAGAGAGAGAGAGAGAGAGAGGAATTCCACTATCTTCAAGCCCACGATGGTCTACCTTCAAGTTAGAACTTGGTATTAGATAACTACTAACTTGGAAGTTGTTGCCCATCATCCATGATATACATTATGTGTGTAGTAAGCATCTAATATGTGTGTGTAATATGTATACACATTATGTGTGTGTATATGTACTATATATGTAATATGTATGGTGTGTGACATGTGCAGTATGTACTATGTATTTATAGTATGTGTGTGCAATAGTGTATGTATTGTGTGTAGTATGTACTATGTATGTACATTATGTGTGTAGTATGTATGTAATATATGTGTGTACTATGTATGTACATTATGTGTGTGTATGTATGTATTGTGTAAAGTATGTGTGCATATTATGTGTAGTATCATGTATGTAATATGTGTGTGACGTGTGTATGAATGTTGAATGCATGTATGTACTATCCATGAGTGTGTACACTTAGCACAATGTGTGTGTGTGTCTCTCTCTCTCTCTCTATCTATCGATCTATCTATCTATATCTATATATATATATATATATATATATATATATATATATATATATATATATATATATATATATATATATATATATATATATATATATATATATATATACACGTTTCCCCGTTTCCCGTTTCTTGCCGTTTCCAAATTTTTGGAAACTCCGAAACTCCGTTTCCGACCGGTCCGAACCGACCGTTTCCAACCGTGCTGGGCACTATGAGATTGATACTGGCACCTTACGATGAAAAATCCACGAATTCCACCCTTTTCCTCAAGATTCCACTTAATAAATGAACAAGTCAACGATTTTTCAATTCAGCAAAAACTGGTCATTTGAAACATTTCCCGAACAAAACAGCAAAAACCTTGGGCGATTGATTTTTCAACTCAGCAAAAACTGGTCATTTGACACGTTTCCCAAACAAAACAGCAAAAACCTTCTACAATCGCCCAGTGCCATGAATAAGAAGACCTTCAAAAACCAAACCACATGCATGATAATTTTAAAACATGTCATTAAGAATCACTAGCAAAATTAAATGAACAATTCATTCCTCCCAGGATCTCTACAATTCACTATATTAAGAAATCTTCATTTCCCCAGGTTATTCTTTGAGTCAGTAAAGACTGATGCTCTAGAAAGACCTTACAATATGGCAGTAAGAGAACACCTGGGATGATTTCTTTTCAAGCAATCAGAAATCTCCCATTCCATCAAATAAAAAGGCCAACCCACACTGTCCTTCGAGAGAAATCTACTGTAGAATATAAATGGTTTTCTCAATGTGTACTTCTAAGAGCCGAGATAAATACACAGGTAGCATCACAAAGATGATGTGTCTGCAGACTCGGACAGTTTCGCCATAATTTATTTGTGACCAAAATTGAAGCATGTAAATACTAAAGTTTAACAGTTAAATTCATTGCTTGAGCAAACTCATTTCCTATAATGTAGCCATTGAGACAGGTCCATACGATATTTTTGGTGTTTTTTAGCAGGAAATTACAAAGAGTTCATATTCTTGGCCCTTGGGTTTGGCGTATACATATGCTCGCACCTCAACAACCCTACCCTTGAACATGAGTGTACCACTATGATAGGTTCTAGCATCAACTTCACTAACGGTCCTGAGTTGCTTCACCCGAAATTTTTGGCTAGATAGGCTTTACCCGGAGACCAGTGTTGCATACGCAACGCGTTGCGAACCTTCGCAACGTACGCAACGCAACGTCGCGTTGCGTACGCGTTCGCAACGCGTTGCGTATATATTTTAAAAAAAAGGGCCCTTCCAGCGGGCCGAAAACGGCCCGCTGGAGGGCCCTTTCTCATTTCATTCCAGACTCCAGAGGACTCAGCAGGGCTGCGGGCAGACTCCAGAGACAAGTCGAGAGAGAGAGAGAGAGAGAGAGAGAGAGAGAGAGTTTACAGCAGTGAGCAGTCATTGAACCATCATGCCTAGAGCTAAACAAGGCTGTTGGCAATATGTCACGAGCCAAGGAAAGTTTGGAACAGGAGGTAGTGAGAGATGGACCTGCAATTTGTGTGGGTACAAAGGGACAGGCGGGGCAGATAGAATAAAAGCACATTTAGCACGTTTTGGAGGTATAGGAGTTGGTCCTTGCTCTAAACCAATGCCAGAGAAGATGAAAGAAGAGCTTTTGGAATGGGTTGCAGCACGGGAAATGAGAAGAGGGGTTAGAGCATCAACAGAAACACATAGTAGTGCACAGAGCTCTATTCCTCCAGGACATTCATCCCATGCATCTCAAGGGGAGTTTCCTTCAGCCCCTCTTGTTGAGGACTTGGAGACAGAGGAGGTAGCACATGCATCAGAGCAGCAGCAAAAGAGACCACGGGAGAGTCAGAGCATTGCTACAGGTCGTGGCAGCCTACATGCATCATCCATACGGGCTAGTTTGCAAAAGCAAGGGAAGCAGGAGGCCACCCAAGGTATTATGAGGCTCTTCATTAAATGTGGTTTAAGTTTTAATGTGGTGCGCACTCCCGCATGGAAAGAGGCCACGAAAATGGTGAGTAGGCTTGGGGTTGAGTGGGAAGGGCCTTCTTATGAAGAGCTAAGAGGAAGTGAGCTGAGAAGAACAAAAGAAATTGTGCAAAAGCAATTGGAGCCTATGGCGGAGACCTGGAAGAAATATGGCTGCACTTTGATGTGTGATGGATGGACAGACATTAGGAAAAGAAATGTATATAATATACTTGTTCATTGTTGCAAAGGTACCATGTTCCTACGTGCCATTGATGCATCTACTCCAGGCCTATCCATCACAGGGGAGTACATTTTTGGACATATCAGACAGGCAGTCTTGGAGATTGGAGTGCAGAATGTTGTCCAAGTCATAACGGACAACGGAAGTAATTGTGTTTCCATGGGGCGGATGTTAGAGCAGGAGTTCCCATCCATTGTATGGACTCCATGTGCAGCTCATAGCATAGACTTATTGATTGAGGATGTTGGGAAGGTCCCTTGGATACATGAGATTTTTTCCACATGTCAGAGAGTGGTCACCTTGTTCACGAAGAGGCCAAAGTTGCTTTCCATTTTCAGATCATACAGTGATTTGGAGCTTCTTAGGCCAGCAAAGACCAGATTTGCTTATATGTGCATTGTGATGGAGAGATTGCTTCGAGTGAGGCAATCACTTATGCAGACAGTTGTTTCTCAGGAGTGGCTTGCATGGAGTGGCCATACATGCAGTAAAGCAGAGTCAGTACGCATTACATGTTTGAGTGACAGTTTTTGGAGAGAGGTAGAGGCTTTGGTGGGAGTGATGCAGCCTCTATACTCCATGCTACGCATTGTTGACATGGAGGGGAGTACTATAGGCCTCGTTTACGAGTATATGGACCGTGTTGGGGAGTCCCTTGCTCGATGCACTTCTATTTCTTCAGACAGGTATGCCATATGCATTTTGATAATGTTACATTCAAATTTTATTATTCTTATTTATATTACCAATCATCAATGACATGTCACCTGCATTCACATTGATTCTTGATTCTTGACTCTTGGATAAATAGGCTTGATGAGATTAGATCTATATGGAGGGATCGATGGGGTTGGTTCCATCGACCGATTCATGGTATGGCTCACATTCTACACCCATTATGGAGAACTGAGAGGCAGATGTTGGATCATGAGCTTGACAGTGCATGGACTTCATACATAGGTAGATTATATCATGATGATATTGATATGCGCTTGACACTTGAGGATCAGCTCCTACTATTCCGGAACTATGGGGGTAGTTTTGGGAAAGATACCGCCATGCTCCGGTCTAGTCAGTTGTCACCTGTGTCTTGGTGGGAGAAATATGGCCTATCTGCACCTGAGTTGGTAAGTAGTAAGTACAAACTTCTAAGTTTCATTTAAATTTTAATTCATAATTTTGAACTCATAATTCAAGCAAATAATGCATACTTTTTATGGAACATGCAGAGATCAGTTGCCATCCGCGTTCTTTCACACGACTGTAGCGCTAGTCCATGTGAAAGAAATTGGAGCACTTGGGCCCTCTTCCACACAAAGAAGAGGAATCGCTTATCTACTGCACAGTTGGAGAGGCTAGTATATTGCCACTGCAACTTGCGCCTTTTGGAGAGCGGAGGTCATACAGCAGATGTGCGACAGGTCAACATTGACCACATTGACATAGAGAAGGTCCATGAGATGCCTACTATACCTTCAGAGGAGTTGGACCTTTACAGCATGTTATATCAGGAGTTGACCGAGCCACAGCATCAGACTCACTCCCAGAGACGTACTCGATCACGAGCCGTAGCATTTGCAGGGGCCTCTACTAGTTCCGCTCCACATGGTAGAGAGGATGAGGATGAGGATGAGGATGAGCCTGATGAGGATGAGTTTTCATCAGATACTGAGTCAGATTCTGATGATTGACTCTTGGACTGACTTATATTTGTATATTTATTTGGACATGTCACATGAGTCATGACTCATGACTGATGAGTCATTGATCAGTCATCAGTGGTTATGGACATTGGATATGTATTTATGACATCAGACATTTAGATGATAGTATGATTGTCTTGACTCTTGACTTTTATTTTGACTCTTTGAGATGACTCATGTACCTAGATTTTGCATTATAATTGATTATTGTATTTTGTGGCATGTGCTCATTGCTCACTTCCAAGTTCCATCGCCATTCTTGTCACTTGAGTATTTAAGTTTTAAGGGTGATTTGTGAATTTATTGAGTATTCCTATGAAGTTTGAAATGTGATCTATATTAAAAGTTAATGTGCATTCACATTGTGATCAAATTTCTAAGTTGAAATGCAGGTCAGGTGTCGACGTCAAATGATCTATATATGAAATGTTTAAACGTTGATATATAATGCTTATGTGTGTTTTTGCATATATTAAAGCATTTATAAGAGGATTTATACAGTTAGGGTATTGAAAATCTTAAAAAATAATAAAAAATTGATTAAAAAATTTGAATTATAGGCAACTTTATCGCAACTTTAGGTTCGCAACTTCATCACGTTGCTAACGCGTTGCCTACGACGTTGCCATCCCGTTGCTAACCACACTGCTGGAGACGAACAAAATTTTCTGGGAAACATTCATTTCATAAGGTTGCCTAAGATTCTTTAACATGGGCATTTCATAAGGCAAACATACAAATAGTGATGGGTTTTACAAGCCTCCTAAATTTCATTGACAATCCCATGTTCACTATATTTTCAGTGTGATCTTTGCTCATCTTGATTTTCTTCATGATGATGAGGAAGGAAATCCTACCCATAGTGACTCCTTACCTCCTTGTTCCTTCTTTTCCTTTTCTTCCTTCTTTTCTTCTTCCTCCTGAATGCTCTTCTTCCTCCTTTTCTTCTTCTTCCTCTTATTCCTTCTTTTCCTCCTCTTCTTCCTCTTTTCCTCATCTCCTCTATCCCTCTTTTTCCTTTCTGTCCTCCTTCCCTCTCCCTCCTTTCTCTCCCATAAAGCAAAGGTGAGATTTAAATCATAAGTTGAAATCAGGATCTAGATCAATTTAATCGTGCAAGTTTAAAACACAAATAAAAGAGGTTTTTGATTCACTTTTAAAACTTTCTTTTGACACTAACGCTGTGCAAAATATATATTTAGCACTCATTTACATATTTCATGCCAAAAACACATGAAATACCTAGATTACGACCTTGACACTTCTTAACAGCTAATGTACATACAACTCAAATAGATCCTTAATTATATTTATTAAAAATAAAAAAGTTAAACATAGAAAAATGTGAATAAAATTTGCACCATACATACACACAAAAGCATGATATATACATTAACATTGTACAAAAATGATATTAAGAGTGAGAAAGTCGATGATACATCATACATTGAAAGAAGCCGTGGAGAGCTATTCAAAAGTGTGCTCGATTGCTCCAAACACCAAGCACATGACTTGCTGTGTGAGGAGAGAAAATCAAAGAGAGCTATCCCCAACAACCTCCCACTTAAGGGCCAAGGAGGCTCCTTTACGTTAAGTGACTCCCACCATATTGATGTTTTGGATACTACTTGTCATACTTTTGAGTGTCCTTCAACATCCTCTAGTTCCCAAACATCCTTTGTTTCACATGCTCCACTTGCATTTGTGTCTGCTCCGAATCCTTCTTTTACAAAACACCTAGAATTCTTGAGAAATCACAAACTTTATCCAAGTTTGCCTAAGTAGCAGCAGTTTATGGGCACCTACGTATGATGGTGCAATACGAGAAGCATATAATTGAATGCTTCTAGTGCACGAGACACTTTGAGGGAACCACTATAAAATGGGAGATCCGTGAGAGATGTAAACGGTGCTCGAACAAATCTAGTCTATCCGCCATACGAACATACTTTGGAACAGCCTAAAACCGAGATAGCAAAAATTTTGCTACTACTGCATGGATTAGCTAGGGACTGAAGCATAGTTTAGTCTTATTTGTGATTGTGCTAAGCACATTCCACTATTTGGAAATGCATCGAAATTCCTTAAATGATGCCACTAAAAAGAATACACAAGAGTGTTTATGAATGCTTCATAATCTTGAGCCTTGAGCTTAACATAGACGAAAGTTGGAAAGCATTTGGAACAACTTTGTCGCAATGGAATAGCTCATAGCTCGGCTACCAGTTGAAAGAGGCCACATAGAGCTACGTGGTGGTGTGCTCGATTGCTCCAAATGCCAACTTCCAAGGGAGTGGGATGCTACGTGGGGGGGGGGGGGGGGGGGGGGGGGGGAGAGAGAGAGAGAGAGAGTAGAGAGGAAAACCTACACAAAAATTTGGAGAAGAAGATTGAGAAGCTCAAGTTGAAGAAGTCTCATTCAAGTTATGAAAGTTTTAAGACCAAGTCTTATTGATAAGTGACTTTTAGGTCATTTGGGCATGTTCACACATAGCCAATGACCAAAAGTCATAAAAATAATGTAAATGCCTATAACTCCCCAATTTTGAGTCCAAAAAATACAACAAAATTATGTTTGGAAAGCTCTAAGCTATCAGAGAGAACTAGCTCCTCCAAGGCTCAAAATATACAAAAGGAGAGTCCTTAGGGCCTTTATCCTCAACATTTAAGACCTTGCTTTCTTGAAGGATTAAACAATTGTGATCTTGTTCAAGAATCATGGGAACAAAGATATGAGAAATACCTTATGTGTCACTTGGATGGCCTCTAACCCTTGACTTCTAGGCTCAAGGATCATCTGAATTGACATGAATCAGTGGAAGAAATCTTAAAATGTGTGTAAAGGTAGGAATGTGCTAAATTCTTGTGTAAAACTATCCTTCGTGTATGTTGAATAGGTCTTGGAGGTTAAAGAAAGCACTTGTAGCTCTAACATCTTTGGGGCACTTGCTTCCATGCACCCAATCGGATTTTTCTTCTCGGGATCCAACAAATAGCCTTAAAACAATTTGGGGTGATTAACGGAATCCAACAAATAGCCTTAACACAAGACGCCTATACATGAGAAGATTTTGTGAAGGGCATCCACATGACACGCAAATGCTCTACAACCTGACAAATATATACAATAAGCAAAAATAGAGGAGAAAGAGGAAAACACAATAAGGAAGCTTGAGCCATTGAGGACGACGACAACACAAATAAAGAGGAGTTCAAAGCACACACCCACCTGGTGAAGCCGCAAATTAGTTTTGTCCGGCACAATAGAGAATCTGTCCGAGGGGGGAGGGAAGGTATGTTGGAGCTAATGAGGAAGGTCAACGAGAGTTTTAAAAACGAACTTGTCAAGCCTTGTAAGAGCATGCAAAAATCCTCCATTGCTCAATCCCCCAAATATTTTCAAATGATTTTGTAATTGTTTCTAAGTTCTTAGCCAAGACCAATGTGAAAGGGATCGAAGCATTGGATTTTGTATAAATAACCCCAAAAGTGCCTAAGGGCATGCTTTTTGACAATCGTCTTCCTTCTCTCATCTTGTTCTTTTTGTGATGTTTGCAAGCTATCTCGTGTGCTTGATGAGTCTAAGACCTTGCTTTATTGGAGGATTAAACAATCATGATCCTCTTCCAGAATCATGGGAGTAAAGATCATAGAAATACCTTGTGTCTCTTGGATGGCCTCTAAGCCTAACTCCTAGGCTCAAGGATTATTTGAACTGATTTGCATTGGTGGAAGAAACGTTAAAATGTGTGTAAAGGTAAGAATGTGTTGATTTCTCGTGTAGAACTATCTTTGGTGTATGTTAATAAGTCTTGGAGGCTAAAGAAGCACTTGTAGCTCTAACATCTTTGGGGCACTTGCTTCCCAAATTGACAATTTGGGGTGATTGGTGAAATTCAACAAAGAGCCTTTATATAAAATAAGCATGGAAAAGAGTGGCCACCTATGCACGAGAAGATTTTGTGAAGGGCATCCACTTGGCATAAATGATCTACAACCTCACAAATACATACAATAAGAGGAAATAAAGAAAAAAGAGAAAAAATACTAACAAGAAGCTCAAGCCACTGAGGACAACAACGCAAAATGAAGAGGGGCTCAAAGCACACACCCACCTGGAGGAGCCTCAAATTAGCTGTCTTGCACGATAGAGAATCTACAGGGGAGGGAAAGAGGGGGCAGGGGAAGGTATGTTGGAGCTAATGAGGAATGTCTAAGAGAAAGTTTCGAAGATGAACTTGTCAAGCCTTGTAAGAGCGTGGAGGAAACCTCCATTGCTCAATTCCCCTAATTTTTTCAAAAGATCTTGTAATTGTTTCTAAGTTCTTAGCCAAGAGAATGTGAAAGGGATCAAAGCATTGGATTTTTGTAGCCCCAAAACTGTCCTAGAAAGGGCTGCCTTAATATGAGATGTGGTGCAAGTGTAAAAACCCATGCAATAACTGCACTATGAAATGTTATGGACAGGTATTGTTCCTTGGATGCCAATGAGATCAAGAGTTCTACCCATGATGATGGAAAAAGGATTGAAAATAGGATATGAAAAAGTTTGAAGGGCGAAGGTCATAACATGGTAGGCAATGAAAATGTGGCCGAAACTGAAAAAGTCCTCTCTCTCTCTCTCTCTCTCTCTCTCTCTCTCTCTCTCTCTCTCTCTCTCTCTCTCTCTCTCTCTCTCTCTCTCTCTCTCTCTCTCTCTCTCTCTCTCTCTCTCTCTCTCTCTCTCTCTCTCTCTCTCTCTCTCTCTCTCTCTCTCTCTCTCTCTCACACACACATATATTCTCATTCTCATATACACACGTACACACACAATCTCAATAAACTCACATGTAAAACAGCACACAAAGCAAAAATGAACCCAAGGGTATGCCTCCCAGATTATGTCACAAGCAAGATAAAAAAGTGCATAGATATCATTTGGCGCTATTATAATTCTCTTAATGCTTTTCACAAATAAAAAACTTTAGAATTGCGGAAACTCTTTTAATTATCCCATCCCCCCTCCTTCCAAACTTGTGATGCAGCTTGTAGATTTGTAAACAACAAAAAGAATGTGTACAACAAAATGTGCAGCTCCTTTGCCACCTCATATTTAAATGCAAGCATGCTCAAGCTTGATCAAACAAAACACCCAAAACATATCAATGTCGAACTCAAAACATGCAGAAACATCTGATGCTTTAAGATTTGTCAGACAAAGACAGCAGGAGAATAACAATACAAGCAGCAGGGGACGCTAAACAGCAGAGCTAATAGGACAGGTACTAATTTTCATAGAGAGTAAGAATGACTGCAGCTGGGAATAAGAAATAGCAATGGCAACAGCAAAGATGCTAATTTTTCCAGAATTGATCGAGCACCGGCTTAGAGAAGTCCGCTACAGCAGGAAATTTTTTTCCATCAGCTACTACTTGTAGATGAAAACCATAAAAACATAATGTCAATCTGGCTGCCAGATGTGTACACATATTGGTGACAAAGCAGATGGTATTCTGCTGTATTTCAAATGCAAGTACATAGACTCTCAGGAAGACAAAACGAACTGCTGTTGAGCCTGGTTTTCAGTCACATTGGACGGATAAGCATCCTTAATGGCACACTTTACAGCCAGGAGAACAAGGACAGTGAAGGTCATGCAAATTGTCTCACCGTGGCGATAGGCTATTCATACGTTATCACAAGTAGTAGGCTGCAAAACTCACAGATATAAGCACGGCAACAGAAAACGAAGACTACTTTCAATCAGAGACAGGTAGTCAGCTTGTACAAAACAAACGGAATACACAATATAGGTGAAGGACTGCTTAGTGCCCTGCTATAACATGCTGAGCACCATACATATAAACAAAGCCATTGTAGTTGTGAAGTACAAATAACGACGAGGACAAAATAGAATCACAACCACCTGACAAAAGTAGAGAGTTCACTTGAAATTGAAGCTTATCCTATCCAAGAAAACTTGGCTAACAAGGGGAAAGAAAAGCTCTAAAAACTGCAATAATATTGACTTCACCACCCATTAAAGAAACAGCAGCCAGACATTTCAGTAGCTGGCAAAACCAGAACATGATTCAGATTGAAAACACGTGCTACCGAAAATGAACTTGGTTCAAAAGGGAAAACAAGGACACAAAACCAAGAGAACCACTTGAATAAACAAGCAGATAATACCAAGGGTTTGTCATAAATTAATAGACGAATCCCACAAGTTTCAGCCAAGATTTCAGATGCAATGGCTTTGCAAGCAATCAACCTCTTGAAAGAGACAATCCTTTCAACATGATTGACAGAATCCAATTATCTGTAACAGTGCTCAAACGCCACTTAAGTCAGATCCCAAAATTCCTCGAAGCACATGTGCAGTAAAAGAAATCTTGATTACAATAGGATTGTATCGGTTACAGAGAACCTTCTTATGTCAAATCCCAGAACTCTCGTTCCCACTGCATAGAAGCACATCTGAAGGAGAAAGTGCTTCTACAACATGCACAGTATAAATTATAATATATTTGGTCCTTAGTTCTGTAAATTTCCATCCGATTCACTTCTTGTGGCTACCGCGGACACCAGGCTTGGGTTTCTCACCGCTAACACTGGCATGCAAATTGGATACCTTTTCTGCATCAAATGGTAATTTTGGATGCCTGGCTTCGTGATGGATTTGCATGCTTTTCACATCTGGTGCTGTTGCCTTACAGACGGGACACTCAAACTTGGCATGGCCTCCTTTATCGGCACCTGTACGATCCACCAGACCAGCCTTCCCACCTCCTCGATTAGTTGTGGCTGCATCAATTTTTGCTGCAATCTCCTTCGCAGTATGTTTTTTCGGTTTTGCTTTGCCAGTCATGTTGACGATAGACTAAAAGAAAGTGGAATCTTTAAATTATAATAAGAATAAGAAGAGGGATAATATTAGTATTAGTGATATTAAGAAGTTGAAGGCTAAAAGGTCGTACACAAGTAATCAGAATGTGAATGATCGATCGTCTCTATTCTACGGCTGTCTCGATTACATGATCATGATCTAAGAATAACTATGCTTAGATAACCAGATGATGTAACCCTTCCATCTCCTGTACGTAATCCATATGATAAAGTGAACAGTCCCTTTTTCTTGCGACCCTTGAAGTGCATGCAGGGTTCTATATAACGCACACTACAGAGGATGATAAACCAGAAACAAGAAAGAATCTAGAAAATTCATCGCACATAAACGCTGAACAGAAAGGAGAGTAAGGTTTTTTCTGTTGAGGGGGGCGGGGGGGAGAGCGGGGGTGCAAGCCTGACAGAAGCAAAAGAGTCAAGCGATCCCAAAGTCATGAACAATGCTTATCACTGCCGCGGGAACGCACATAAGATAGCACCTTTGCAAAGAGTCTATATCAACAGAACTTCGGAAACATGCTGTATACCTGAAGGCCTGTTTAGAGTCGTTCGGCGAGGGCGAAGTGTTGACTGCCTCTAGAGAACGAATCTATGATTGCTCGATGTTACCCGGAACCTGGAATTAATTTACATCACGGTGCGATTAGTTTTGAAAAGAAAATTCTTTCCTCTATAATTTAATTCTAAACGGTAAATACATTAGGAATATGGATTTCACATGACAACAATCGTGGAGTTATAACTTCGGACTCAAGCGAGTTCCAACTTCCATGGCGCACGTGTGGGGATAGATTCTCCTCATTGCACGTGTGGGTAGATTCTCTTCATTGAAAAGTGGAATGTGAAGAAAATGAAGCAAGCACCTCTTGTGTTTCCTTGCTAGAAAGCCAAAATTCACTTGTTGAAGGAAAAACTAGCTTGCATTAGAAAGAAACGATTACAATGAAATGGCCGTAGCCGGCCCGTATTGAACGTTGCGGGCAAACACGTACAAAGTGAGCCGACCTGCATTAAGCGTCACGGGCAAATGCATACAACGACCTCTCGATGGTAGGATGGTGCTTTCGAGAGGTGTGTGCGGAGGGGACTAGCACAAGTGCTATTGCACGGTGATCGCAAGGGTCGCTTGAGTTTGCTTGAAGGTCGTTAGAATTCTTAGTCTCGGAGGCTCACCATGTCCCCCTATAGTTGCGCACAATTTGGCCCCGCACAGCAAACTACTCAAACACCAAAAGTGGTTGGATAGAAATACAAGGGGGAGGGGAGGCTCTTGCCCACGGGTTGTCACATGGAAGTTGGAACAAACTCCATAAGATGTGTCATCCTACTTTCTCAATTTTGTCACCCCATGTGAACAAACTACGGGATGTGTCCTACTTTCTCAATTTTGTCACCCCATGTGAACAAACTACGAGACCCTAGAAAAGAAAGAAAATAATATACAATAATTTTAGCTTGAGAACATGTATATGGAAAGATGACTTTAAAAATTGTTATATGGATGCTTGGAATCTCTAAGAGAATGGGTGTGTGAACCCACCCTAATAGATGTGTATCAGTGGGCTCTTACATGAATGTCATGTCGCACCCATGTGAGAGGCCATATGGTTCCATTTATGGAGCATGAGAGAGATGATAAACACATGAGATGGTACGTCGTTGGGAGGAAGGAAATGTGACAATCTCCTTCTAGAATTTAGTTTGTGTCAAAATCATCTTCTACATCGTTCTTTGTGCTTATATCTGTACAAAAATTGGGAGACTTTCATTGAGGAGCAACATTGGTATCCAAGCTAGATGATGCGAAGAACAGAGGATGCACGAGGCGAAAGATAGCTTCACATACAACCCTACAAACTCTCTCGAGCGCCCCAAAAGAAGTCTCTTCCATTTCCTCTTCCCCTCCCCTCTTGGATGGTTGAAAGAAGGAAGAGCTCCTCTTTATATAGGCAATTTGTTGGAGTTAGACGTCTGCGGAAGCACGGGAACAGCACAAGGAAGAAGAAGAAGCTTGGAGCACAAACACACAATACTGAATGTATTACTAGAGAATGTACAAAGATGAGTAGCCCATTAGGGCAATAGGCGTATATACAAGCCAGGGGAAAAAAACCTCCTAAAGAGGGGAAAAAGTGCCCCAGCGGTCCTAGTGTGTTCACACACATCACTACCTAAATATATCAACAAATCCCCCCTGGGAGTGATGCGGTGAACAAGGAGCTGGCACTCATGTATAAGGAAGTGCCAAGCTATGTGGAAATCACTCCACAAAAGGAAGTAAGCCCAAAGCTTTGCGGAAAGCTTCAAACTTCTCCCTAGGCACAACCTTCGTGAAAAGGTCTGCAATGTTCTCCTACGTGGGCACATATGCCAAGCTTATCTCCCCAGCAGAGAACCTCTCCCTGACATAGTGATAATGCACCTCAATGTGCTTAGTGCGAGCATGGAACATAGGGTTCCTCGCAACTGCCAATGCGCTCTGACTGTAAGTGAAGATGGTGGTGGCAGAAGACTGACCAACACCCAAATCAGCCATAAGGCGTCTGAGCCACACACACTCAACAGTCGCTGTGAAAGCTGCCCTATACTAAGCCTCACAACTGGAAGTGGCCACAGTAGGCTGCTTCTTGCTCAACCAAGATATACATGAGCGATAAAACAACCCAAGTAGCCGAGTACCACTCAAGTAGCGAAAGATGCGCTTAACCGCCTTCCAATGCGTGACTCCTGGGCAATGCATAAACCTGCTCATCTATGAGACAACAAACTGAATATCTGGCTGAGTAATGCATAAGTAAATCAAGCATCCAACAGCCTGTTGATAGAGAACAGCATCAAATGCATCTCCAACATCATGAAGACTCAATTGTAAACCTGTCTCCATAGGAGTGGCAATAGGCTTACAATCTTCAAGGCCAAAACGTTGCAATAATATGTCAATATATTTCGTTTGACACAAAGCCATTCCACCATCAAGTTGCATAAACTGAATGCCCAAATAGTGATCCAAATGCCCCAAATCAGACATCTCAAATGAGGCATGCAAATCAGCCTTAAAATCAGCAATATGCTCCTCAATAGGACCAGTGAGCAGCATGTCGTCAACATAGACAACAATGATCAGAAGCACATCATTAGCACGCTTAACATATAAGGTGCTTTCAGTTGGACTGTTCTCAAAACCATGTGCAATCATATAGGCATGTATCTTCTCATACCAAGCACGTGGTACTTGCTTTAAACCATATAACGCCTTCTTTAACCTGCACACCTGGTTTTCATGCCCTTTCTCTGCAAAGCCACGGGGCTGAAAAACATACACTTCTTCATGCAAGTCACCATTCAGAAATGTTGTTTTAATGTCCAACTGATGTACATTCCAACCATGATGGGCTGCAAGTGCACAAATGCTCCGAACACTAGTCATACATCATGTAGGTGCAAAGGTCTCATCAAAATCAATGCCTCTTTCCTCTGCATAACCCTTTGCAACAAGCCTAGCCTTATACCTGTCAACTGTACCATCAGGTTTACGCTGCAACTTGTATACCCACTTAGTGCCAATGGCCTTCTTGCCAGGAGGCAAGTCACATAAAGACCATGTACCATTCTTCATTATAGCATCATATTCAGATTGCATAGCAGCCATCCAACTTTCTGAATTTTGTGCTTCATCAAAAGAAACAGGCTCATTCTCATCACAGAGACTAGACGCAGCCATAGCATAGCAATCTGATGCAAAGGAGGCACTATGAGAGCCTGAACGAGTACGATATGACAAAGGTGCATCTAATTTGCTGTCACGCAAAGTCTGCACTAGCCATTTTGGCATAGTTGCCTCATTAGGACCAGCACTAGACTATCCACCTGTAAAAAGAGGCATCAAAGTATCATACATGTCTTTGGAGCTAACAGATGTCTCCTTAGTACATGAAAGCAATGGTTGAATAGCATCTTCCACAAAGACAACATCACGGCTAACCAGAATGCGTTTAGTCTGTGGATGATACAGACGATAGCCTTTACTTTCAGAACTGTACCCAACAAAAATACATTTTACTGCCTTATCATCCAATTTTCTGTGATGTTGTTCAGGCACTAGTGCATATGCCAAACAACCAAAAACACGCAGATGAGCAACAGATGGCTTGCGGGTCATGCCAAGCCTCATATGGAGTGATAGACTGCAGCGCTTTAGTGGGACACCTGTTCAATACATATGCTGCACACATGACAGCCTCAAGCCAGAAACTATGAGGTAAAGCCTAACTCTTGACCATACACCTTGCCATCTCCATGAGTGACCTGTTCTTTCGTTTAGCAACTCCATTCTGTTGAGGTGTATACGGCACTGTACACTAGTGTTTTATCCCACGTTCAGCCAGAAATGCATTAAAATCAGAAGACATATATTCCCCCTTGATCAAACGGAGGGTGCCCATTTTACATGCTGACAGATTTTCAGCCAAAACCAAAAACTGTTTGAAGCACATGAACACTTTGGACTTTGCTTTGAGTGGATATACCCATGCATGCCTAGAAAAATCATCAATGAAAGTCACGAAGTAAAGGTAATTTCCAAAAGAAGGTGTCTGCATAGGACCACAGACATCACTATGTACAAGCTGCAATTTTTTAGTAGCCCGAGCTGAACCATCTTTTGGAAAGGATGAACGCTGCATTTTGCCCAAAATACAACCTTCACAAACATGTTTTCCAAGTGCCTCAAGTTTGGGCAATGAGGACACCATTTCAGATTTCTGCAGGCGTAGCAAACTAGCAAAATTCAGATGACCAAAGCGTGCATGCCAAAGCTTTGCATCTGACATAGCCTGAGAATCATTTATTGCACATGCCAAATCATTTACAGATCATTCATAGTCTATGAGCTTATACAGCCCATGACATAAAATGCCAGAAGCAATAATCACATCGCCATTTGAAAGATCATGAACTGTACACCTGTCATCAACAAATTTCACAACCAAGCCAATCTTGGCTAATGCAGAAACTGATAGCAGGTTCTTTTTTATCCCTGGCACAAATAGAGCATCTGACAAAGTGAAAGAACTACCATCAGCAGTAGTCAAAATGATCTTACCAAATCCCATAACAGGATAAGAGGAGTTGTTGGCGCATGTAACAGTATTCCCTGTAGGGGCAGGCTCGAGTGAAGAGAAGAAACTACGCTGCGAGGTAATATGTTTGGTCGCCCCACTGTCAAAATACCAAACATCTGAGTCTACTGCAGACATGCACTGCTCATGAGAAGATGGGTCAAAACTGTAGACAGTAGTAAACGCCCATTCTTCTTCCTGTACAAGATTTGTAGACTCTGTTTTTGGTGTAGAGGCCTCTGCAACAACCATTCCAGCCTCTTTCTTCTTTGCCTCTTTAGCAGCCAGTTTTGGATAGTTCTTTATGATATGATCATTCCCTTTACAATACTTACAAAACAATTTCTGCTTTTCTGATTTCTTCTCATTTTTATCTTCCTTCTTCGAATATGCAAAATTAGCAGATTTCTGCTTACTAGTTGAATAGCTCCATTTTCCTTTGCCCTTCAGACTAGCCAGGAAAGCTTGATCTGCAACTCGCATAATGGACCTATTTTGCCTGGACTGATCTTCTTGCAACAAAATAGAGACTAACTCCTCAAATGATAAGGCATTTGGATTGCATTTCATCATCAACCGAAGAGTAGAAGCAAAACTCTGATATGAATCAGGAAGACCATTCATAACGGTCTGCACAAGTGAGCTATCTGGTATAACCTCATCAGCAGAAATCAACTGTTCCTTCAAGTCTTTGATCTTCGTTAGGAAATTGTCCATAGAATCACCTTCATTCATGTGCTCACTCTCCAACTGTTTTCGGAGGTAAGCAACATGAGCCTCATTCTTAGATTGGTACAATGTGGTAAGTGTATCCCAAGCATCCTTAGTTGTTCTGCAAGAGCGAATATGAGGAATAATGGCACGTTTGACAGACAAGGCTATCAATGCATGTGCCTGGGCATCTCTGCCATCCCAACGAATCTACTATATAGTAGGTGCAACAGAAACAGCAGCACGAATAGGAATCTGCACAATATCATCTTCGACACCATCTTCATCAGCTCCAGCATCTGTATTTGCAGTACCTGTAGTTGCAGGTGTAACAGGACGTCTTTCAACACCTTGCACAATGTTCCACAGTCCTTTTGCAACCAATACATGTCGCATCATATAAGCCCATAATGGGTAGTTGGTACCATCCAACTTATCCTCCACAACCAACATACGGAATACATCACTGCTTTCAGCCATGGCCGGTGACTAAAATACCTTGATGCAGAAAATTGATTGTATCTCAAAAAGTTGAACGGAACTGCCCAGACGAGTTCTGCTAAACCTGTAGCAAACTTCGAGACGCTTATACTGGCGAACAGAAACAGGTATATACCTTTGGCACAAAAAGATGAAATAGCCTACACAAGCGCTGCGATAGTGCATTCGGAGGTCGAAACGAGCTCAGATCGCGATTTCGGCACCACAGAGCGAAGCGGTTTTGATCTCGGAAACACCCTGAGTATGCTCACCAAAATTCGTACGATTCTGAGACTGCAAACGAAGGAGTGTCGACGGTGCCCTAGATGAAGCAAGGACCTTCTCTGATACCAATTGTTGGAGTTAGACGTCTGCGGAAGCACGGGAACAGCACAAGGAAGAAGAAGAAGCTTGGAGCACAAACACACAATACTGAATGTATTACTAGAGAATGTACAAAGATGAGTAGCCCATTAGGGCAATAGGCATATATACAAGCCGGGGGAAAAAAACCTCCTAAAGAGGGAAAAAAGTGCCCCGACGGTCCTAGTGTGTTCACACACATCACTACCTAAATATATCAACACAATTTTTCCATTAAGTAACCCATATATGGGATAATCGTGTTGGAGATAGACGTCTGCGGAAGCACGCGAACAGCACAAGGAAGAAGAAGAAGCTTGGAGCACAAACACACAATACTGAATGTATATTAGAGAATGTACAAAGATAAGTAGCCCATTAGGGCAATAGGCGTATATACAAGCCGGGGGAAAAAAAACCTCCTAAAGAGGGAAAAAAGTGCCCCGGCGGTCCTAGAGTGTTCACACACATCATTACCTAAATATATCAACAAATCCCCCCTGGGAGTGATGCGGTGAACAAGGAGCTGGCACTCATGTATAAGGAAGTGCCAAGCTATGTGGAAATCACTCCACAAAAGGAAGTAAGCCCAAAGCTTTGCGGAAAGCTTCAAACTTCTCCCTAGGCAGAGCCTTCCTGAAAAGGTCTGCAATGTTCTCCTGCGTGGGCACATATGCCAAGCTGATCTCCCCAGCAGAGAACCTCTCCCTGACATAGTGATAATGCACCTCAATGTGCTTAGTGCGAGCATGGAACACATGGTTCCTCGCAACTGCCAATGCGCTCTGACTGTCAGTGAAGATGGTGGTGGCAGAAGACTAGCCAACACCCAAATCAGCCATAAGGCGTCTAAGCCACACACACTCAACAGTCGCTGTGAAAGCTGCCCTATACTCAGCCTCACAACTGGAAGTGGCCACAGTAGGCTACTTCTTGCTCAACCAAGATATACATGAGCTACCAAGCATGAAGCAAATACCACTGGTGGACACACGAGTGTCATAGCAACCAGCCCAATCTGAGTCAGAAAAAGCATGCAAATCTGGCGGTAGTGATCCCCCCTTGGGATAAAACAACCCAAGTAGCCGAGTACCACTCAAGTAGCGAAAGATGCGCTTAACCGCTTTCCAATGCGTGACTCCTGGGCAATGCATAAACCTGCTCATCTGTGAGACAGCAAACTGAATATCTGGCCGAGTAATGCACAAGTAAATCAAGCATCCAACAGCCTGCTGATAGAGAACAGCATCAAATGCATCTCCAACATCATGAAGACTCAATCGTAAACCTGTCTCCATAGGAGTGGCAATAGGCTTACAGTCTTCAAGGCCAAAACGCTGCAATAATGTGTCAATATATTTCGTTTGACACAAAGCCATTCCACCATCAACGTGCATAAACTGAATGCCCAAATAGTGATGCAAATGCCCCAAATCAGACATCTCAAATGAGGCATGCAAATCAGCCTTAAAATCAGCAATATGTGTCTCAATAGGACCAGTGAGCAGCATGTCATCAACATAGAAAACAATGATCAGAAGCACATCATTAGCACGTTTAACATATAAGGTGCTTTCAGTTGGACTATTCTCAAAACCATGTGCAATCAGATAGGCATGTGTCTTCTCATACCAAGCACGTGGTGCTTACTTTAAACCATATAATGCCTTCTTTAACCTGCAAACCTGGTTTTCATGCCCTTTCTACACAAAGCCACGGGGCTAAAAAACATACACTTCTTCATGCAAGTCACCATTCAGAAATGTTGTTTTAATGTCCAACTGATGTACATTCCAACCATGATGGGCTGCAAGTGCACAAATGCTCCGAACAGTAGTCATACGGCATCTAGGTGCAAAGGTCTCATCAAAATCAATGCCTCTTTCCTGTGCATAACCCTTTGCAACAAGCCTAGCCTTATACCTGTCAACTGTACCATCAGGTTTACGCTTCAGCTTGTATACCCACTTAGTGCCAATGGCCTTCTTGCCAGGAGGCAAGTCACATAAAGACCATGTACCATTCTTCATTATCGCATCATATTCAGATTGCATAGCAACCATCCAATTTTTTGAATTTTGTGCTTCATCAAAAGAAACAGGCTCATTCTCATCACAGAGACTAGATGCAGCCATAACATAGCAATCTGATGCAAAGGAGGCACTATGAGAGCCTGAACGAGTACGATATGACAAAGGTGCATCTAATTTGCTATCATGCAAAGTCTGCACCAACCATTTTGGCATAGTTTTTGCCTGCTCAATATCAGCTCTCTCATCAACAAGTGCATCATGTAAATCTGCATCAGAAGTGGAATGATCTGCATCATCATATGAAACCTGCAAAGGTTGAGAAGTTGCCTCATTAGGACCAGCACTAGCCTGCCCACCTATAAAAAGAGGCATCAAAGTATCATACATGTCTTTGGAGCTAACAGATGTCTCCTTAGTACATGAAAGCAATGGCTGAATAGCATCTTCCACAAAGACAACATCACGGCTAACCAGAATGCATTTAGTCTGTGGATGATATAGACGATAGCCTTTACTTTCAGAACTGTACCCAACAAAAATACATTTTACTGCCTTATCATCCAATTTTCTGCGATGTTGTTCAGGCACTAATGCATATGCCAAACAACCAAGAACATGCAGATGAGCAAAAGATGGCTTGCGGTCATGCCAAGCCTCATATGGAGTGATAGACTGCAACGCTTTAGTGGGACACCTGTTCAGTACATATGCTACACACATGACAGCCTCAAGCTAGAAACTATGTGGTAAAGCCTGACTTTTGACCATGCACCTCGCCATCTCCATGAGTGACCTGTTCTTTCGTTCAGCAACTCCATTCTGTTGAGGTGTGTACGGCACTGTACACTGGTGTTTTATCCCACGTTCAGCCAGAAATGCATTAAAATCTGAAGACATATATTCCCCCCCTCGATCAGAACGGAGGGTGCCCATTTTACATGCTGACAAATTTTCAGCCAAAACCAAAAACTGTTTGAAGCACATGAACACTTCGGACTTTGCTTTGAGTGGATATACCCATGCATGCCTGGAAAAATCATCAATGAAAGTCACGAAGTAAAGGTAACTTCCAAAAGAGGGTGTCTGTATAGGACCACAGACATCACTATGTACAAGCTGCAATTTCTGCGTAGCCCGAACTGAACCATCTTTTGGAAAGGAAGAACGCTGCATTTTGCCCAAAATACAGCCTTCACAAACATGTTTTCCAGGTGCCTCAAGTTTGGGCAAAGAGGACACCATTTCAGATTTTTGCAGGCGTAACAAACTAGCAAAATTCAGATGACCAAAGCGTGCATGCCAAAGCTTTGCATCTGACATAGCCTGAGAATCATGAACTGCACATGCCGAATCATTCACAGATCTTTCATAGTCTATGAGCTTATACAGCCCACGACATAAAATGCCAGAAGCAATAATCACATCGCCATTTGAGAGATCATGGACTGTACACCTGTCATCAACGTATTTCACAACCAAGCCAATCTTGGCTAATGCAGAAACTGATAACAGGTTCTTTTTGATCCCTGGCACAAATAAAGCATCTGACAAAGTGAAAGAACTACCATCAGCAGTAGTCAGAATGATCTTACCAACTCCCATAACAAGATAAGAGGAGTTATTGGCGCATGTGACAGTATTCCCTGTAGGGGCAGGCTCGAGTGAAGAGAAGAAACTACGCTGCGAGGTAATATGTTTGGTCGCCCCACTGTCAAAGTACCAAACATCTGAGTCTACTGCAGACATGCACTGATCATGAGAAGATGGGTCAAAACTGCAGACAGTAGTAAACGCCCATTCTTCTTCCTGCACAAGATTTGCAGGCTCTATTTTTGGTGTAGAGGCCTTTGCAACAACCATTCCAGCCTCTTTCTTCTTTGCCTCTTTAGCAGCCAATTTTGGACAGTTCTTTATAATATGATCATTTCCTTTACAGTACTTGCAGAACAATTTCTGCTTTTCTGATTTCTTCTCATCTTTATCCTGGTTCTTTGATTGTGAAGCATTTGCAAATTTCTGCTTACTAGTAGAAGAGCTCCATTTTCCTTTGCCCTTCTGACTAGCCAGGAAAGCTTGATTTGCAACACGCATAATGGACCTGTTCTGCCTGGACTGATCTTCCTGCAACAGAACAGAGACTAATTCCTCAAATGACAAGGCATTCGGATTGCCTTTCATCATCAACCGAAGAGTAGAGGCAAAACTCTGATATGAATCAGGAAGACCATTCAGAACGGTCTGCACAAGTGAGGTATCTGGTATAACCTCATCAGCAGAAATCAATTGTTCCTTCAGGTCTTTGATCTTTGTAAGAAAACTGTCCATAGAATCATCTTCATTCATGTGCTCACTCTCCAACTGTTTTCAGAGGTAAGCAACACGAGCCTCATTCCTAGCCTGGTACAAAGTGGTAAGTGTATCCCAAGCATCCTTTGCTGTTCTGCAAGAGCGAATGTGAGGAATAATGGCACGTTTGACACACAAAGCTATCAATGCATGTGCCTGGGCATCTCTGCCATCCCAACCAATCTGCTCTGCAATAGGTGCAACAAAAACAGCAGCACGAACAGGAATCTGCGGAATATCATCTTTGACACCATCTTCATCAGCTCCAACACCTGTATTTGCAGTACCTGTCGTTACAGGTGTAACAGGACGTCTTTCAACACCCTGCACAATGTTCCACAATCCTTTTGCAACTAGTACATGTCGCATCATATAAACCCATAATGGGTAGTTGGTACCATCCAACTTATCCTCAACAGTCAACATACGGAATACATCACTGCTTTCAGCCATGGCCGGTGACTAAAATACCTTGATGCAGAAAATTGACTGTATCTCAAAAAGTTGAACAGAACTGCCCAGACGAGTTCTGCTACATGTAGTAGACTTCGAGACGCTTAAACTAGCGAACAGAAACTGGTATATACCTTTTGCACAAAAGGACGAAATAGCCTGCACAAGCGCTATGATAGTGCATTCGGAGGCCGAAACGAGCTCAGATCGCGATTTCGGCACCACAGAGCGAAGCGGTTTTGATCTCGAAAACACCCTGAGTATGCTCACTAAATTTCGTGCGAATCTGAGACTGCAAACGGAGGAGTGTCGACGGCGCCCTAGAAGAAGCGACGACCTGCTCTGATACCAATTGTTGGAGATAGACGTCTGCGGAAGCACGCGAACAGCACAAGGAAGAAGAAGAAGCTTGGAGCACAGACACACAATACTGAATGTATATTAGAGAATGTACAAAGATAAGTAGCCCATTAGGGCAATAGGCGTATATACAAGCCGAGGGAAAAAAACCTCCTAAAGAGGGAAAAAAGTGCCCCGGCAGTCCTAGAGTGTTCACACACATCACTACCTAAATATATCAACAAATCGGATGCACACACGAGCTTCAAAGAGCTGTAGAGAGCATATAGAAACTCCTTTCAAAGAGACGTTAAAATTAACTTAAGAATTAGGATTTTTTATCAAGCTTAGAGCACAAAGAAGAGATTTTTTGGAAGACTTTTAACCAAATGGAGCATGTATACATGTAACTGTGGTTGTGGACATTGGGATGGGGCAAGAAAAATTAGTGAACACTCTCCATTGAAGCACTCTTGAGCTTGCAAAATATACCTTCCTACCATTTTCCTTATTTCACCTGCCTACACCAACACCCTTTTCTTCTCAAAGCCATAGCTTTATCTTCAACGATCCAATTGCAGCAATCTTGCTCTTCATTCAAAGCTTATCTTCAAATTTCCCTCATCAACAAATGATGCATCCTTTGGACAAGATTTCTCATGTCAAAAAACCTCTATAGCAATTCAGCAAGAACTAGTCGACCACTTTTGGCCCTCGTTTTGGAGCATTTGTTGTCCGGTTCCACTTCCATTGCTTGGGTTAATGTCCTAGACATGATGTGTAAGTGTTGGGAGTACATTTTGAAGACTAGAGAGGCCTCGCAAGAAGCTCAAATTCCTTCACTTTTTCTTTGATTTTGGTTTTGAACACTTTGAGGTTGTTTTTGGATCCCTTTTGAGTGGTTTATGGTGCTAAGATCCCCCTCGGGCCAATCAGATATTTTGAATTTCATTTTGGGCCTAGAAAGAACATCAGAAAAGAGTCTTACTATTTCAAGAATCACTTCAAAATCACTTTGAATAGCTTCGATTTAGGGAAGTGCTCTTGTGATATTTTTCTCTCTTTTTTATATGAAATGTACTTCCATCTTCATCTAGCTCTTTAGTTTATACATTTGGGTTGTGGGTGGGGAGGGGGGGATAAGCATGTAAACTGAGGGTCAAGGGCATTTAGAACACACTTCTTGTTGACTGTATCTTGCAAACGCGCGTATGCAGAGATAGTACAGAAACGAAATCTCACAAAAATACTCACATAATAGAGAGAGATAAGAGACTGAACACAAGATTGGGTACAATCTTCTCCCACATACTCTGATGGACGAATCTATCAAATTATGTGTATTTATAGGTATTTTTCATTACAAAAATCTACTTTATTTACAGAAATCATCGCTTTCTAAGTGATTTACTATTTTTACAAAAACATCACTTTCTAAGGGATCTATAATTTTTTTTTTAATATCTAAAATACTTTCTTTTAACTATCTTCAAAAATATGTGAATAAATCCATGTGCATTCACACCCTCATGATAGAAGGTATGTTTAATCTAAAAGCATTCTCATTAATTTTTTGAATAATATGGAAATGTCCATAATAGCGTGGTGCAAGTTTAACCTTAGGATGTTGTGAAATATTTTTTACACGTTTTTTAATTATTCATAACCATGTGAAGTCATTTTCATTAAACTGTTTAGCTACTCGTTTCTTATTAACATTACACATGTAACGTTCTTGACTCTTCTTAATGTGCTCATGACATGAAGTGTAGAAATATGATCTTATGCAAAAGAATAAGCCATATGAATATCAGTTTGAGTGAGAGTCATAGGAGTGGGAATTTTTTTACCATAAACAATTTCATACAGTGCACGTCGAGTAGTGGTATGTGTTGTGTTATTATATGCAAATTTTAGTAAAGGAATTTTCTCATCCCAATGACTTGGATTATCTAAAGAATAACAACATGATAAATCTAAAATAGTACTATTCGTAGCTTCACTTTGCCTGTTACATTTAGGATGAAATGCAAAGCTAAAGTCTATTTTGGAACCTAAATTTTGAAATAATGCAACCTAAAAGTGATTATAAAAATTAACATCTCGATTTGATAGAATAAATTTTGGAAAACCATGATGCAGAAAATACATTTAATAAATAACTTAGCAGCTTGAGGTGAAGATAAAGTCTTTTTACAAGGAATCAAATAAGCTTGTTTACTAAACCTATCAACAATTATCCAAATCATATCATTATGAGATGATGTTGTAGGAAGACCATTAATAAAATCCATAGAAATTTGTTCCCATGGTCCATTAGGTATGGGAAGTGGCATTAATAATCCAAATGCTTTACCTTGATGTCGTTTCACACGTTGACACACAATGCAATGGGAAACATAATGTGCAATATACTTTCCATATTTGGCCAAAAGAAGAATTCTTTACATGTAGAAATAGTACTTTGTATGCCCCTATGACCCATATATGATGATCCGTGCATCTCTTTCATAAGAAATTCTTTAAAACCTTGTGTTGGAAATACAAGAAACCATTATGAAAAGTGTAGTGATCCTCATTAGATGGTGTAGAATTATTGAAAGCAGTCCATGTTTGTGAAAAATACAAATCATATGCATAAGTAGGAATCATGTCATGAAATGAATGAATATGAATAGCAAAAATATTATTGATTGAAATAATATTTGTTTGTGGGGATGGGAAGCGACTAAGGGCATCAACTACAACATTAGCTTTGTCAGGTTGAAATTGAATTATAGGCTAAAACTTTTGTATGAATGAGTCGCATATAATGTGTCTAACAGAAATCAATGGTTGATTTAATAAATGCTTAATAGCATGTTGGTCTGTTTTGATGAGAACTTTAGAACCCATAAGGTAATGTCTCCAAATTTTTAAAGCATGCACAACAACTAAAAGCTCCTTATCATATGTATTGTAATTCTTTTCAAAAGGTTTAAGTTTCCTACTTTCAATTGCAATAGGATGATCATTTTGCATCAATAGAGCACTTGCACCTAAACCACTAGCATTTGTAACTACACGGAAATATTGTGCGAAATCTGGTAATTGCAAAATAGGTGCATGAGAAAGTGCATGTTTGAGTTTTTCAAAAGATTGTTGTTGTGCTAATCCCCATGCAAATTTTAAGTTTTTCTTCAATAATAATGTGAGTGGAAGTGCTAAATAAGAAAAACCTTTTACAAACTTTTTGTAGAAACTAGCTAACCCTAGACATCATTCACAGATTGAGGTACAGACCATTCTCCAATTATTGTAATTTTCTTTGGATCTACATGAATGCCTTGACTAGAAACAATGTGCCCTAAATACTCTAATTCGTTTTGGAAGAAAGAAGTTAAGGTGACAAGGCCTAGATGTCAATCCCAATGCCCCAAGATATCACATGGCCATGTGCCAAACATCGGGTGTAATTTCTTCCGGAATAATCGATCGACATCCCTTTGTGACCATAGAGGTAGGACAAGGAAAGAGTGTGATTGGCATAAAGATTGTTTTTGAGTAACCAATTAAAGACTATCGCTAAATGATTTTCATGTTCATCATCATTCTCACTATAAACAAGTATATTGTCAAAGAAAACAAGAACAAAAGCTTGGTAATCAAGAAAAATGTTATTCATCATATGTGCAAATGTAGCACGTGCATTGGTGAGTCTAAAAGGCATTGCCATGAATTCAAAGTGACTAGTTTGACTTCTAAAGACAGTGTTATAAATGTCATTTTGTGTTATTTGTATCTAATGATACCTAGATTTAAGATCAATTTTGCTAAAGACACGTGCTCCATAGAGTTTATCTAGTAAATCATCTATCATAGGAATAGGATATCTATTTTTAATTGTGATATTATTGAGTGCTTTATAGTCAATGCACATCCTATAAGTCTTGTTCTTCTTATCCACTAAGAGAAGTGGGGCTCCAAAGGGAGAAGAATTAGGCCTTATAAGTCCTTTGTGGAGTAAATCCTTAACTTGATTAACTATTTCTTTTTGATGTAAAGGTCCATGCCTATAAGGTGCTTTATGGGGAGGTGAACTACCAAGAATTAAGTCTATAATATGGTCAAGAGATCCCCTAGAAGGTGGTAATTTAGAAGGAAAATCAGCCATAAAGCAGTCTTGATAGGAAGCCATAATGATTTATGTGCATTAGGATATAATCAACTATGTTATTGAAAAAAACAATACATGAATTGTAGCCTTTCCTAAATGCACGTTTTACTTGAGTATGACTAATTAATAGAAATGGTTGGAATTCATGTGTAATAAAGTAATGGAAATGGTTGGAATTCATGTATAATAAAGTTTATGATCTAAGGATCCGATCGGTTCAAACAGATATGAAAATGGACACTGTTTGGTCACTCACATGTATGGCCAAAGATCTCGAGACTAGACTTAAGCATAAGTTCATGTGCTCTCTTAAACAAGTGATCCACTTAGCCTAGTGGTTAAGTCTCGAGGTTGTGAAGGAGGAGGTCTTGGGTTCAACCCTGATGGGGAGCATGGGGAGATTATTTTGCCCAATGAGCTCTAGGGCCTTCTAACTCAAGTTAACATGAGTTAACTTGAGTCCAACGAGACTTAACTCGAGTGGCGATTACACCAACCACTAGTGGACTTTAGTGGAAGGTAGTAAAACAATGTTCAAGAACTTGTGGTCCTCGTTGATTCGAGCAGCTATATATACATGCATAAGGTTGGAAGGAGAGTCATCTCTCTAGCATGTGGTGGTCATAATTTTTAGTTTCTTGCATTCGTATCAAAGCCATAGCTTCCATGGATACCTTGATGGCCTCATCACCCACTTCAACAACTTCTATGGAAAGCTTGTTGGTCTATTATCTTCTCTATGAAATTATGTTTTGATCATTTATACTCTTTATTTCTGCTTATCGAATAGCATTCATGCGCTTATGACCTTTTTTTTATCAAGTTAGTTCCATGAAGCTATATTCTTTTTCAAAATCAAAAGATTTTGTATTACTTCTATGATCTAGCGTAGCCCAGGCTAGGAAGGTGGAATCAAACTCAGATCGGGACATTCAACGCATCTACGGTAACCTCTCATGCAAATTAGGACATTCAATGCATCCATGCTAACCCCTCACGTGGTTTGTTATATGTCATTTTGAGACATCTGCAGTCAACTGTACGTATCGTTTTGATACATCTTTGATCACCCGATCAAGCAAAATGGATACGTTTTGCTCTAAAAAAAGCATCGCGGCCGGTGGAATGGAACCATATCCCTTCTTCTAGCATA
Organism: Ceratopteris richardii; assembly: GCA_020310875.1. Taxonomy (NCBI): domain Eukaryota; kingdom Viridiplantae; phylum Streptophyta; class Polypodiopsida; order Polypodiales; family Pteridaceae; genus Ceratopteris; species Ceratopteris richardii. The sequence continues at coordinate 74,403,770 of CM035443.1, forward strand.
TCGTTATGCTAGCCAACCCTCCAACAATGCACATTAGCACTATAACCACAGTAGATAATATACGTATTTGTATGCTGCCACCCATTTGGAGGTGCTAAAAGGAAAATGATGTGAGCTCTACCAGGATCAAACACGGGAGCATTGGTGTAAGCCATGTCATAACCACGGCACCAGTCGGAGTTTTCTAAAAAAATATTTTATTTAATTATGAGTTAAACATCGAGCAATGCTCTCCATAGTGTAGAAAAAACCTATTAGGATTCGAGCTCATACCCTCATGGGTCTGAGTAACCGAAAACCATCCCTTCGATTTCTATGTAGATGTTTGCAGATAACGAAGAAGGAACACAGAGGTGAGTTCCTGTCTGTGATGGAGCCAACAAGATTCGATCCGTCCACCTCCATCTCTTAAGGGGAGAGATCTATCCACTAAGCTAAGAGAGCTCAGTAATTTACGTTTAATTCTATCCACTATGCTGATAAATCTGTTTCATTTTGGCTGTATTCTGCATTTCTCTGCTAATCTCAAACTGAGAATTTATTTTTTTGAGTCCTCTGCTAACATCTCCAACCGAACCCTAAGTTGATGCATCCTCTTGACCCAAGAAAGATAAAATCAAGCAACATTTAAAGACAAAAGGATAACGTTTTCTCTACTCGGATCAAGTTATCCTTGGAACATCGTGAAGTGTTCAAGGTTCGAAAGTAAAGCTTTGGGAGGTTTTTCCACGCCGTATTTCTGGCACTCTCTACTAAAATCAAATCTACATCAAATCAAAACTAATCGAGAAGTATTCTTTTGAAATTGTGCATTGTTCTCTTCATTTTATCACACACCTCTCACTTTAGGAAATCTAAAGAAAGTTAATAACGGAATGTGTGCAATAAGGATACGAAAGCCAAGTCACACTTACGAGTATGTCTTACTGTTTCGATACCATTTCATCAATATTTTAATTCATGTTTAGCCCACCTATAGCATCACATGCATTACCATGCATTTGCAAGAATGATTTTAATTATAATTCATGCGTTTGATGCACGAAACATAGAATCAATGAATTTAGCTTTAAACATTGAGGGTACCACATAGAAAGGGGAAACCAACAACACTTCAAATGAGAGGAATGAATTCAAAGTTAGGTTGTTGAAAGTAGATTAGGACCTTGGACATTTTTCCAATATCCAGGTTGAGGTTGTAGATCTTTGTCAATCCATTGACGGACTTTTAGAATCATCTTCTGGCCATTTTGCACTTACTCCAAAAGCCCAAAGATGTAGGTATGACTATCCTTGGTAGCTATACTAATGCAATAGCGACGTCGCTTATGTCATTTTGTTTAAGAAAAGAATAAGGATCCATCCATTTCCCAAATGAATTTGTTTCCCTTAATTGGTAGTTTGAGTCATCTCAGTTTGATGACTCTTACCATTCTGCTTTTTGCAAACCCTTCGGGGCAATCAGTAGGTGTAAGCCATCCATTGGATCTTTCTTTAGGAAAAGAACTACATCCTCCTTACTTCTTAGGTGAAGATAAGGATCGAAATAAGGATGTAGTCTTGATATTTTTGGAAAAGTGGAACGATGTCCACCTACTCAAGATCAACCTTGAACTTGTGCAGTGATAGAGGCCAGCTTATCGTTAGGCCCTAAGGCCTACACATGATGGATGAGTCTCATTCACACTAAAACAAAAAAAAAAACTCAACTAAGGATGAATTCACCCATCTCTTATAAAAGGAGTTTCTCCCCAAGAATGAGGAGGAATGAAAATGGGAGATGGGATTAAATTCATCAGAAGGGAAAGTAAAGCATCTTCAACAGATAGATGTTTATTATAAAAAAAAATCTAGAAAATAACTTTTTGGAATGCTAAAGTTTAGAAAAAGATGGGATGCCTAATCCTAAAGGTGATTGTTTACTACGTTCAATGGATATACCCATGCATGCCTGGAAAAATCATCGATGAAAGTCACGAAGTAAAGATAATTTCCAAAAGAAGGTATTTGCATAGGACCACATACATCACTATGTACAAGCTGCAATTTCTGAGTAGCCCAAACTAAACCATCTTTTGGAAAGGAGGAACGCTGCATTTTGCCCAAAATACAGCCTTCACAAACATGTTTTCCAGGTGCCTCAAGTTTGGGCAAAGAGGACACCATTTCAGATTTCTACAGGTGTAGCAAACTAGCAAAATTGAGATGTCCAAAGCATGCATGCCAAAGCTTTGCATCTGATATAGCCTGAGAATCATGTACTGCACATGCCAAATCATTTACAGACCTTTCATAGTCTATGAGCTTATACAACCCACGACATAAAATGCCAGAAGCAATCATCATATCGCCATTTGACAGATCATGAACTGTACATCCGTCATCAACAAATTTCACAACCAAGCCAATCTTGGCTAATGCAGAAATTGATAACATATTTTTCTTGATCCTTGGCACAAACAAAGCATCTAACAAAGTGAAAGAACTACCATCACTAGCAGTCAAAATGATCTTAACAACTCCTATAACAGGATAAGAGGAGTTGTTGGTGCATGTAACAGTATTCCCTATAGGGGCAGGCTCGAGTGAAGAGAAGAAACTACGTTGCGAGGTAATATGTTTGGTCGCCCCATTGTCAAAGTACCAAACATCTGAGTCTACTGAAGACATACACTGCTCATGAGATGGGTCAAAACTACAAACAATAGTAAACAACCATTCTTCTTCTTGCACAAGATTAATAGACTCTATTTTTGGTGTAGAGGCTTCTACAACAACCATTCCAACCTCTTTCTTCTTTGCCTCTTTAACAGCCAGTTTTGGACAGTTCTTTATGATATGATCATTTCCTTTACAGTACTTGCAAAACAACTTTTGCTTTTTTTATTTCTTTTCATCTTTGTCTTCCCTCTTTGATTGTGCAGAATGAGTAGATTTCTGCTTACTAGTTGAAGAGCTCCATTTTCCTTTGCCCTTCTGACTAGCCAGGAAAGCTTGATCTGCAACATGCATAATGGACCTGTTCTGCCTGGACTGATCTTCTTGCAATAGAACAGAGACTAAACTCCTCAAATGACAAGGCATTTGGATTTCCTTTCATCATCAACCAAAGAGTAGAAGCAAAACTCTGATATGAATCAAGAAGACCACTCAGAACAGTATGCACAATTGAGCTATCTAGTATAACCTCATCAACAAAAATCAATTGTTCCTTCAAGTCTTTGATCTTTGTTAGAAATCTGTCCATAGAATCACCTTCATTCATGTGCTCACTCTCCAACTATTTTCGGAGGTAAGCAACACAAGCCTCATTCCTAGCTTGGTACAATGTGGTAAGTATATCCCAAGCATCCTTAGCTATTCTGCAAGAGTGAATGTGGGGAATAATGGCATGTTTGACATACAAAATATCAATGCATATACCTGGGCATCTCTACCATCCCAAAAAATTTGCTTTGCAGTAGGTGCAATAGAAATCACAACACGAACATGAATATGCAGAATATCATCATCTTCGACACCTTCTGCATCAACTTCGATACCTGCAGTTGTAACAGTTGCAGGTGTGATAGGACATTTTTCAACACCCTGTACAATGTTCCACAATCCTTTTGCAACCAATACATGTCGCATCATATAAGCCCACAATGGGTAGTTGGTACCATCCAACTTATCCTCAATAGCCAACATACGAAATACATCACTGCTCTCAGCCATGGCCGATGACTAAAATACCTTGATGCAAAAAATTGACTATATCTCAAAAAATTGAACGAACTGCCCAGATGAGTTCTACTAAACCTATAGTAGATTTTGAGATGCTTATATTGGCAAATCAAAATAGGTATATACATTTGGCACAAAAAGACAAAATAGCTTGGACAAGTGCTATGATAGTGCATTCGGAGGTTGAAACGAGCTCATATCGCAATTTTGACACACAGAGTGAAGCCGTTTTGATCTCCGAAACACCCTGAGCATGCTCACCAAATTTCATGTGAATCTGAGACTGCAACGGGAGAGGTGTAGACGACGCCCTAGATGAAGCAGTGACGTGCTCTAATACCAATTGTTGGAGTTAGACGTCTGCGAAAGCACGCGAATAGCACAAGGAAGAAGAAGAAGCTTGGAGCACAACACACAATAATGAATGTATTACTAGAGAATGTACAAAGATAAGTAGCCCATTAGGGCAATAGGTGTATATACAAGCCGATGGAAAAAAAAACCTCCTAAAGAGGGAAAAAAGTACCCCGGCGGGCCTAGAGTGTTCACACACATCACTACCTAAATATATCAACACTTCTTCTCTAACCCTTAGCTCTTCTTCTTTTTGCTTCTTAGCAGTGTTGAGTCTCATAAGCATATCCTCTGTAAGAGGTTCTTGATACAATAAGACTCGGCATCCACTAATATAACTTGGTAAAATGTCACCTTCTAGGGTGGCCAATCGAACCACACCACTAGTGGAGATTCTATTAATGATCATGCGTCCATATCCTCGCTTTTCCAATTTTCGAGCATGCTGCTTTAGTGTATAAACTAGCACTAGGTCTCCCTCTTTCGATCCTTTATCCTTAATGTGTGCATCAGAGAATGCCTTCTTCCCTTTCTTTGTAGCATAGATGCCTGCAGCTGCTCGTGGCCTTGTCTCACCTAAGCATTCTAGAGCAAAGATCCTAGAGGACAACTCATGTCCACTCCAATCATGCTCTTGTGCTACTTTTAAAGCTGGGATGAGGAAGCCTAATGGTAGCACAACATTCTATCTGAAGACCATCTGAAATGGGGTGGCATTGAGTACCATTTTGTAGACAACTCGGTAGGCCCAAAAAGCATGATGAAGTTGTTTGTCCCAATCAGAGCGTTTATTATTTACCAGCTTTGTCAAGACATTACATAGGATCTTATTTGTGCTCTCTGCTTGTTCATTAGCTTGTGGATGATAGGGGGTAGACTTCTTATGTATTACCATGAATTCTTGGAGAAGGTTTTCAATGACTTCATTCAAGAAGTGTGTACCTCTATTGGTAGTCCATATCTCATGAACACGTTCTCAAATAAGAACTTAGCCATTGTGTGAGCGTCATTCTTTGTCGTGGCTTTTACTTCTACCCACTTTGTAAGGTAATATGTGGCTACAATAATGTACTCTGCATGGGAGTTTCTAGTTGGGGGGTTAATAGGACCAACAAAGTCTATACGCCACTTCGAGAATGCACGTCCTCCCATCATTGGCCTCAAAGGCATCTCGTCTCTCCTTATCGGATATTGTGCACATTGGGATGTATCACATTTCTTCACATAGGTATGGGCATCCATATGAAGAGTGGGCCACCAAAGTCCTGTGAATAGAATGGTCTTGATTACTCATGTGTTCATCGTCCTCAACACAACAAGCTAATACACCTTCTGTATCTTGTTTGTACATGCTTCCTACCAATATGTGATATTTTTGTGATTTTACAATTTTTTCTTTGTTTGGTTTCACACTTTTATTTGCAGGTTCGAAGGTTAGGACTGGTACCAACATATTTGCCCATTTAGGAACAATGTCTAAATTGAACAGATAAGCATCGAGCAATTCATCAGACACTCCTTGTAGTGTATGACGAAAAATCCCTTTTAAATGTCGATCGCGCGAGCTTCACACAGAGATGTTCTGTTTGTTCGACCACCCGACCGCCGAGCTCTACAAGACTCTTATATTGAAGTACTCCGTCTTTCCTACTTGAGTGTCTCTCTCTATATAAGATAATCATCTCCCTTCTTCTACCCATCATATAAAACAATGCTCCTCATGGAGCCATGTGGCACAAAGCCACAATATGACATTTCCTTCCCCTTGAAAACATTCTCATCCTCAAAAATGTAGATGAAATGTCCGTAATGGTAGAAGAAAGTGCTCCGACTCCCCTGAACCCCATGTACTCTAGGTACATGGTCATCTCTATGTGTTGTTTCCCCATATCCTTCCCCTTAAGAAGTCTCATATGAGATCATCTAAAAGGTGGGAAACCGTCTGAGTGGTGCCTACTATCTCCCATGTACACTCAACTTCCAAACTATCACTCCCGTGACATACAACATCATCCAAATGACCTAAGTCCAAATGATGTATACTCTATGGAGTAATAGTATAGAAACCAAGTGCAAAGTTTCAAGCTTATAGGCTTGACCATATAATAATGGAGATAATAAACCATAGAATCCTCTGAAATATAGAACAGAGTCCCATAAAAAGTGACTAAAACCCATCTATGTCTAAATGATAGATTACCCTCCTACCACTCTAGGTCTTGCTAACCTTGAGTGTAATCACAAGTAACTTGTGAACTATGCAAATCCATCATCTAGCTCATATATCAAAGCTTCTTGGTGGTAACATGCAATCTCTACATTTCACCTACCAAGAAGTCTGTGGTTTGTCATCCTTTACCATTGGACTAAGTTCTATTGGAAGAGCATCTATTGGCACTAGTGCAAACTTTAGAATTTCTCTTGCCTATAGTTTGCCATATGAATGCAGAAAGCATTCCCTTTGAGATTCAGATAATCCCTAAGTACCCATCCTCCTAACTGATGTTTACTCATCATACTCATGTTGTAACACCAACTAAGAGTTTGGTACCTTAATAGGTTAGATATATCTCTATCTCCTATAAACTCTAAAGAGAAGAGTCATAACTCTACTCCCAGTCTAACTAATGTCAATAACTAGATCATGTCATCTAGTCAGAGACCATCATTGGAGTAACATAATTGCTCCTCTCTAGAGTCACCATGTGATACTCAATCTAACTATCATGATTAACTGATCTCCCTCTTGTCTTTGATAGAAGAGTGCCACTTCTATCAGACAACCTACAAGTGAAGAAAGTGAAACTCACTCTCTCCCTATTCAATCTCTTCATGTGAAAAGAGCTCTAGTAGTGGAACCTATTTTCCCTTTGAAAGAGATTCTATTGAATCCATTTGCTCTAGTCATTCATAATTGAGAACATGCACATAAGTTCTCCATGTTTTTCCTTCCAAAATAGTGGAGAGAGAGACTCCCATGTGAAGGAAAATTATACTGAAAAGTAGAGTAAATGTATTCCTTCATAAATAAAGACTAAGAAATTCTAAAGGAAAACATACCCTATTCTTCTCCTATGAAGAAATCATGTTTTCCTTTCCTTCTTTCTCTCTCAAAGAGTAGGAGCTAAAGTGAGACCACTGAACTAAAGTGAGATCTCTCATGGATCTCTGAGCTGATTCCCACTTTCTCCTTTCCTTAAAAGAGAAACTCATGAATTTATTTAGTCCTCTCTTCCATAACTAATGCATAATCTTTGATTACACATATTGCTATGAAGATGGAGAACATATCTCCCCTAACTAATTGAAGAGTGGAGAAAATAAATTCCTAATAAGGGTCAAAGCCCTCTACTAAAATGGTTAGCAATGATATGACATGATACCATAAACACATGTGTATCCATAGTAAAGAACTATCTATGCGAACCATACTCTGTGCCTGGATCTATGCGATCCAATCAAATTCATGGAATTATCCTTCCTAAAAACCTCAAGATGAGTATGTGATACTAATGGTGATAAAATCACCTACCACATTCTCTACAGGAAGAATAAATCTTCCCTTAACTCTGAAGGATAACTCCCATTCCTAAGGAGATGTCTACTAAGAGGTCTCCTCTGATCTAGTGAGACATGATGCCATGAATGATGAGTCCTTTTCTCCCTGGCCATAGAAGAAGAGTGCTCAAAGGAAAGTCATTTCCACCATCCCATACCACTGAAAACTTCTTCCAATTCACGATGTCATATCTACACTAAACCGAATATATATTCCAAATATATGTAATGGAATATATAGGTGGACTCTAATGAATCCCATATCCTAAAATCATGTCAATGGATTCAAATGAGTCCCATTTCCTTGAACTAGTTAGTTTGGTTCTAGTCAACAATGTGACAATGGATATCCCCTTCTGTTCCAAACCAACTTGTTCCTAGGTACCAAGACTAGGTCTAAGTACCTCTCTATAGATCCCGATATACAAATATATGTATTGGGTACCCCAATTATTCCTGAATAAGGGATCTATGCTCTATACCATAGAGCTAGTGCCATATCTCTGGCCTTCCTAACCATCACTCGAATCATATAAGCACCCGTCGATGCTCTCTCATGAAACCCATCTCTGTGATCCCATCTATTTGGTTTCCTTAGTAGTGTAGCAGAAACGCTTCACTACTTGGTCAAGTGATGTGCATGAGTGAAACTAGTCACTTTGGGTATTGCTCATAATACCCCATAGTCTCCTAATCATATTGTGAGACTCTTGTGAAGATAAATGAATCTTCACTACTTTGGAGATTATCATATATATATCTCCCGTACCTATATGCAACTTCCTAAAACCTATAGGATTGCTCGTGCACATTACCAATGGTGAAGGTGTAGCTCCTTCCCTTAGCAATCCTATGGTCTAAATCCATAAGGATTATGTGTAGGGATCCTATTACTAATGAAGTTGCCTTATGTATAATACTCTGATGGTACTTAGCCCATCACACTCCTAACCGGGAGGTTGTGAGTTTGATTCCCAACATTGTATATCACGTAATCCTAGTAGGAGATGGTTGAACCACGCCTTAAGAGAGAGGATTAGGAAGTAATCCTCAACCATGGCTTTTGGGGCAAGTGGTTAGCCCATCGTATTCCTAACTTGTTCTGTTTGTTCGACCACCCGACCGCTGAGCTCTACAAGACTCTTATATTGAAGTACTCTGTCTTTCCTACTTGAGTCTCTCTCTCTATATATAAGATAATAATCTCCCTTCTTCTACCCATCATATAAAACAATGCTCCTCATGGAGCCATGTGGCACAAAGCCACAATATGACACAGTGGCTCTCCTGAAGTGATGCGAGAAAGGTGATCTACCTTGAGATGGGTCCTACCTTTCCTGAGAACAACTTCAAAGTCGTACTCCATTAGTAAGAGGAACCATCTTACTAAGCGTCTTGTACTGCAAGGTTTATTGACCAAGTATTTTAAAGCTTGATGATCAGTGAAAAACTTGAACTTGTTGGCCAATAGGTAGTGTCTAAACTTCTTCATTGCATATACCATGCCTAAGCCTTCTCTTTCCGTTGTTGTATAGTTTGCTCGACTACATTTAACTACCTCCTAACATATGCTATAGGAAAATCTAAATTTCCTTCACCTGTGGGTTGTGCCAACACACATCCTATTGCATGATTGGATGCATCCACGTGGACATGAAATGGTTTATTCCAATCAGGAGTGGTTAGTATTGGTGTTGTGCACAAATGTCTCTTCAGCTCATTGAAGGAATTTTCACATTCGTTATTCCACTCAAAGTTTTTCAACAAGGCTAAAGAGTTTTTGCTATGATTGCATAGAGGTGGATGAACCTATGGTAATATCCACAATGGCCCATAAAATCTTGCACCTCTTTAACATTCCTTGGCCTTGGCAACTCTACTATGGCTCTTACTTTGTCCTCATCGGTTGATATTCCGTTGTTAAAAACAATATGACATAAGATTTTACCTTGTCCCACCATGAACACACACTTTTCTGGGTTCAAACACACTCGATATTCTCTACACTTGTTGAAGATCTGTCTGAGCTCAGGGATGCGGTATCTTCTTTCTTGGGAATGAGCACATAGATCATCCACATATACTTCTAAGCTCTTTCGCAAGAACTCTTTGAAGACATGACACATGAGGCTTTGGAATGTTTTAGGTGCATTGGTGAGCCCAAATGGCATCACATGAAATGCAAAGATTCCCCATTCTATGGCAAAAGCCGTTTTGTGTTGATCTTCCAGGGCAATGGCTACTTGGTTGTAACCCGAAAATCCATCAAGGAAGCTATAAACTTCCTTGCCCGCAACATGCTCCAATAAATGTTTCGTGATTGGAAGTGGATAGCTATCTCTGATGGTAGCCGCATTAACGTTTTTAAGGTTAATACACACTCGTAATTTTCCATTCTTCTTGGGCACCACTACAATGGGGGACACCCATTCAGTATGCTCAATCTCATAGATGAATCTAGCTTCAATCAACCTATCAATTTCTTTTATTTTAGTTGCATAAGTGTCATTATATGTGTAGGGCTTTTGTTTGATGGGCTTGATGGTAGCCGCATTAACGTTTTTAAGGTTAATACACACTCGTAATTTTCCATTCTTCTTGGGCACCACTACAATGGGGGACACCCATTCAGTATGCTCAATCTCATAGATGAATCTAGCTTCAATCAACCTATCAATTTCTTTTATTTTAGTTGCATAAGTGTCATTATATGTGTAGGGCTTTTGTTTTATCATACTCTTCTCTTGTGATGGCCTCTCTCTTAGGCATTCGTACCAAAATTTTTCGATCCTCAATTTCATATTTCTTGAAGTTTTAGATACTTTAAACAATGATTCCTCCTCTTCTTGTTTTACTGCTCTTCTTTTCTTTTTCTTTCGACCACCTTCACTTCCATCCTTTGAGTGTACCATTTTGATGCTTGCGAGCGGTTCTTCTTCTTTTTGCGTACACACTCCTACATCTTCTAGATACTGCTTCTCTGAATTAAAGCAACTATCCATCACAATGGACTCTAGATCTTCATCGTTCTCTTCTACTTCTATGAAGTCACTAGGGTCACATTCTTCTAGCACGAGCTGACACATGAACTATCATAACCCTCCTCATCACAATGAGGCGTCCATTGTTCTTCATTGATAGCAATGTCCATGGTGGCCAAGATTTCTGCCCAACCATGAGGCTCAAATTCCTCATATGGAAATATCATCGGTGTATAGGCTAGGTCTTTAACTGGTCTATCTCCTAGGGGAGTTCCTTCTTCTCTTGTTTTTAGGCGTTTTTCCTCTTCCTATGCAACCTTACATATCCACAAGTGAGTATCTTCATGCATCCATGATGGGTCAGGTGAACTTTTAGAATGCACATAGATTGAATCTTCCTGCACTTTGTGGATAGGATTCAACTATAGGGGTAGTACATCTCTGAAGGTGTAATCCTTAAAATTGACCTTAGTTGTGATCCCTAAGTGCTGCAAGTACAAGGAATTAGTTCCCCAATCCAGTACTATTTGCAATTGTTGTAGGAAGGGTCTTCCTAGGATCATCTCATAGACATTATTTTTGCCAAAGTCACATATAGCAAATGTGTGTTCAAACTCTACACCACAAGTGGTTAGAGTTATCCCTTCTAGCAATCCTAGAGGTCTTTCAACATGGCCGTCAGCCATCTGAAGCTTCATTCTAGTTGGTCTTAATGCGGGTTTGCCCCATTGGTTCCACAAGGAGGTGGTCGCAATAGCAACTCCAGCACCTGAATCTAAGATTGCTTTGGTTGTGTAACCTTGGTAGCTAATTGGAAGATAAGTATTACCTTCTTCAACTTCACTCATGTCCCATATTTTTTCTAGAGGTATCTCTAGGACTTTTTGCTTAGAGACGGCTTTTGACACTTTGGTATTAAGTTTTTTAACCTAATTAGCCACATGTTTCCATACCTCTGGTTTACTTTGAGCAACTCTTCTAAGGTGAGATGACATTGAATCTCAATGTTCTTCACGACTTTAGTGTTCCTAGGAACTAGTGAGTCTTCACTTTATACCAATATTGTAGGAGCTCTGATATGAAGAGATTCAGATTCCCATGGGCCAGTGAATTGTGGTAACTCTTGTAAAGAATTAGATTCAAAATCTAATCTTTCCTCTTCTTGTTGCTCAACTTGGTCTCCATAAATAGATGGAATGTCTTGGGGAAATTGATCATGATGGTCATCAATTTCAGGAATAGGAGGGGGATTATCCTTCTCCTTGGCCCATTTCTCTTCTTGTATTTCCCGCAAGAACTCTTGAGAGTATTGTTGAATTGAAAGAGGTGCTCCATCATCTATGGAATTAGGAATGCACGCTTTCACTTGGTGGTGAGCTTTCTCTTTCAACAATTGGTTGAGCGTGTAGAGGTAAAGGAACCTACAGTTTGTTTACCAACTACTTTAATATTTGTAGTAAGCCCTGGAAATGCAAATCCGGTTTGATAGAGTTTGTCTGACTGAACTGTTGATTGGTTTCAAGCATAACTTGAGCTAACTCTACCATTTTCATGCACATTTTTGTCCGTTCAATCTCTAAATTTGCTATTGGGTAACTCTTGTCTAGGTTTGCAGTTGTTGGACCTTCTTGAAGTCGAGCCTGGTAGGCCTTGAAAATCATGTCCAAGCCTTCTGGGGTTGGATTTGCAAGAACAAACCCTGGTTGTGGTTTATTTACAATGGGTGGTGGGGTGGGATGAGGTGGTGTGGATGGAGTTTCAACATGCAAGGGCGTTTGAGATGCAATGTCTTCTATTTTTGTTTTACGTCTTTTAGGCTTTCTTCTAGTTCAAATAACTTTTTATTCCACTTATGGTTGGTTCGCTCCCTGGTACCCTTCCACGTTCTAGTTTTCCTTTTACTAGGCTCTCCTGAATCACTTGACTCTGATTGTTCAGCTTGCTTATCTTGTTTTAAGGCTTGTACCCTTGTAATTGCCTGTATAGGAGCCACATTACTGCTACTAGCACTTGAATCCACAACTAAGAATACCACATTAATCGGTGTAACCTTGGGTGCACTAGAGGGGTTCCTTGGACAATCTCTCGGGAGATGTTCTTTTCCACACTCAGGACAAAAGCCTTGTATTGTGATTGTTGTATTTTATGGAATCATGGAAGGTTAAATGGATTTTTAATGTTTTAAATGTCCAGAAGGTTTTAATGTGGTTGTGTTTGATCTAGCAGGTGAAGAAGCATGAGGGCGTAGATACAAGTGGATGCGTGTAAATAAATAAATTCAAAGACTTCTAGAATAGTTATATTTAGGTTTATCTTGTTGTAAAAGTAGTGGTTCACTTTAGAAAGCGATGACTTTTGTAAATAAAGTAGTTTTTCCTAAAAGATGCTTCTAAAAGCGACGGCCCTCATGTAACTTCTATTTTCAGGATGTAATAGAAATAAACCTATAAATACGTGTACTCTGAGAGACTCGTTCATCAGAGTACATGGGGGGAGATTGCACCCAATATCACGTCGATTGTTTCTCTGTTTCTGATTCTTGTTTCGTCTTCTTTCTGCCTCTGTGTATGCATGTGTTGAAGGACCTGATAACAGTGGTATCAGAGCCTGGCACGTATTACTCCGGAGGGGTTTGTTTGTGTTTATCTCCACGATTGATTCTTGTTTACGTTCTCGAATCTGAATCCGAATGTGAATCCAAATCCGAATCCACGTCTGTGTTTGCGTCTGCTTCTGCTTCTGCCTCTGTCTCTGTTCTAGTTCCAAAACCAGAACCTACGTTTACACCTATGTTTACACCTATGTTTACACCTACGTTTACACCTACGCTTACTCCTACGTTTACACCTATGCTTACACCTTACGTTTACACCTTACGTTTACACCTACGCTTACACCTACGCTTACACCTTCGCTTACTCCTACGTTTACGCCTACGTTTACGCCTTCGTTTACTCCTATGTTTACACCTACGCTTACACCTTACATTTACACCTACGCTTACACCTTCGCTTACTCCTACGTTTACACCTATGCTTACACCTTCGCTTACTCCAAGGCATCGACTAAGGCAAAGAACTTAGGCAATAACTTAGGCAATATATTGGCAACATTAGCACCCAAGGCTCCCTTGGTGACCGTTGGCAGCCATTGGCTACGCGCGAAGCAATTTTAATTTTGAGTGGCAAAAAGAGAGTTATAGATTCACCAAGGTGGGAGGATTTGAACCCACAACCTCATCCATACAAGGGAAGTGCTTTACCACTACACTCTCTCTTGGTGTTGACACTCAAGTTCTCTCCTCTTATATTTAACATAACTTACAGTTTTTCTTACTTTTTCAAGGCAGTACGACGCGACGCGACGCGACACGTCTCAGGGTCCATCCTGACAAGGTACACTGGGGTACATCCAGACAGGGTACATCCAGACAGGGTACATCCTGTCAGGGTACATCAGGGTACATCCAGACAGGGTATATTCTGCTAGGGTACATTTCCTGAGGGTACATCCCGAGAGGGTCCAAGAGCACAATGGAGGATTTTGGCAATTCACCTTTACCTGGGGTCTCACTTGAGAAACAATTAGAGCTTATACGACAAGAACTTCAAGCAACTCAACAAGCTGTACAAGAACGCAATGCTATGCTCCAGAAAGTACAAAGTGATGATCGCAGCTTAATTAGAGTGGTGAAAGCGATTATCACTGCACAAGAAGAAGGAGCAAGTTCCAAGATAGGTGCTAAGAACTTCCAATTCTCCATATGTGATGGACAAAAGGATGGCCAATTTGTCCTGTCATGGCTCTCTCAATTCGACGATTCCTACTCTGATAAGTCATATTCAGAAAGTGAGATAGTCAAGTTTTCTACCAATTATTTGGTAGGAAGAGCTCAGCTATGGTGGAATGTTTTACGGAATAGTAGCAACCGTCCTACCACATGGGATGCATTTAGACAAACATTAAGGAGTTTTTCCTTCCTTCCCAGTTCCATCTACATGTGTGTCATGCATGGATAACTTTTGGATGGAGAGAAGGAGATAATGTATCCATTTATACTGAACGTTTTTGGCAATGTCTTTTATTACTTCGTTCACTTGAGCAGGTTCCTGAAGTAAGTTTGCAACGAAAATATGAAGATGGATTGGAGATGGGAATCCAAGCAAAGCTCCATACCCTCCGACCTACAACCTTGAATGAAGCTATCTCTTTCGCGCATGATATTTGTCACTCTAGCACAATGGAAAATACCAATGTGCAGAGCTTCACCTCATAAATGTCAATCCGCGAAGACATGAGGACCGGTATGAAGACCAAGAGCAAGTGAAGTGCACAAGTGCATGAGTGAAAGCATACAAACATGCACACACATACACACACATGCGCACAAGGTAAGAGCAAAGAGTGGAACAATGGAAGGACTTCGATTACAAAAGAACTCTCTTACAAAGCTGAAATCTACATCAAGCTAACCTCAAAAATGAGCTTTTCAGCCCTTTTTATAGGTTTTTGAGTAGTTTTGGCCCTGTCCAGACCTAGTGTCTGGCCTAGTTAAAAATTAGGTTCCAGGGCTTATTTGGGGACTCAAACGGAATCTAAAAATTATGAAAATTGGTAGGATAATACTTCTAATACTCCTCAAGCTCGAGGACTCCTTGGCTTAAACAAAATGGAGTTATAAAAATGAAAAATGGTATTTACAATGGTTTTTAGTGACAAAAGTCACTATATTTATAGGGATTTCTTCTAAAAATTTGCCATGTGCTTCTTGGAGCTCCCTACATGCTCCTCTTTCTTGTGTATCCACTTTTGTGATGCGCTTCCATGCTTTGTCCTTGACCTTGAGCTTCAACACTCCCCCCCCTCTTGAGTCTGTCGTCCCTGACAGACCTTTGTTATAGTGGTTATTCCATGTAGTACGTTGAGAGGTAGTGTCCTTCCTGTATCAATAGGAGCGGTCCATATTCCCAATGTAGCCTAGTCAATTGTCAGGTTCGTTAGTTTTCCACTACTAGCCTATTCCCGAGTTGTGCCCAATGTATGTACTCCTTCCTTGGATTTGAGCTAGAGGGTATACTTCTTGGCTTTCAAAGGTTGGTAGTTGCTCAAAAGAGGTTGTCGATGTTGATCGTGAGCATCTAGCTACTGTGAATTGCTTCTTAGGTACTGATGTTGTACCGTGGATGTCCTTGAACTTTTTGAAACATGAGGCCAAGTACTTGTGATCCATCATGATTGATGGTTAAGTGTATTAGTGCATGGGTTGGAAAAAATAGGTGCCTTGTGCACGGCCTTGTAATGTAGCCCTATGCATGCATACTTGGGAAATGCATTGGAAGAAATATGGTGCAAAGAAGTTGGGTCTTGAGCTAAGTGCTCAAGGGTATGCTGACAAAGAGGTTTCCTAATCTATCATGGTTGTGCTATTGCCGAAGTAGGCAATTCTTACCATGGTCCAATGTCCATCGATATTCATCTCTTTGTGGTGTGTTCCATCATGGTGATTGACCATCGACTTATCTTCCATTGTTGATGGATGTCCTTGGTGATGGTTCACATCGAAGATGCTTCACACACACAGTCCTGTGCTTGCTCATTTCATTCTCTCCCCTTTTTTTTTTGGAACAATGTCACAACACAAGAAGAAAGATGTTAGTATCAATAAACATTTTACATATGTCAAGTGTATCTCATGTGCCTGGGATTTCTTCATTGTGTCTATGCACGGCATTGTAATGTGGCCCTATATTAATGCATACTTTGGAAATGCATGACCTGAATGGTGCAAAAGACAAGGTTATGCCAAAGGCACATGGTTGTTGCACGTTGAGGCTTTCAATGTTGTTGGTGGATGTTGATACAGTCTTTGTTGGAGGTAGCCACTGGATCTTGAAATGATGTAACCCTCCTTATAGGGATCCATTTGAGAATGGTTTGTGGCCCTGTGGAGATCACTTCTGGCCCCTTCATCGTTGGATGGTTTCACAAATTTGATATCCAGTGTGGTCGGCTCTTTGGTGTTGTGGAAGCTGCTGGTACTTTTGGCTTCCACACCCATACCCTTTTTGGTTGTCTTTTTATTACCGGTGAGGAGATGAATTTATCTTCTTTTGGTCTTGGTCCATGGTTTTGACTCTTGCTTCTCCGTGGTTGCTTTGTTGAGATTTTTCTCGTGAAGGAGCTCATATTGTTTTGTGCATGTAAGAGTGCCTTGGGTACCCACATTTGCAATCGCCCTTGTTGAGCGGTAGCTAATTTCTTTGGCACCCAAATTTGTATGTTATTATGGTCAGCCTTCATCGAATTCTTTGGTACCCAAATTTGTCGAAGATCGTGGGATGGAGCAGGTCCTCATTTCTTGGTGCTTCTTTTAGCATGGTTGGCTTGCCTCACTGGGAATGGTTGTGGCAAAGCTGGTGGTTGTTCTCCTTTTCGTACCCAAATCTGTTTCATGCCCTGAGCTTCTTTCTTCTTGAAATTTGTCTGCCTAGTTGATATAGCAAATGTGCTTTTTGCTTGCCTCTTTGGTCGAGTGATGCTTGCATTAGTTTGTGAAGGATAAGGGAGGTTTGTTGGCCTGCTTCCATGAGTGAGTCCTTTTGCTTCATAGGGTTATTGACACACACAACATTTTCTTTGTGAAGATTAGTTTTGGAAAAACAAGGAGAATGTGTGACCTCTGGATTTGTGAGCATGCAGTTGTCTAATTCTAATGTAATACATTGTTCATGTGCCCAAACTTGAAGGATTTGACTTCTTAGGTTCAATTTGACTGCATGGTCGTAAATCCAATCTTGACCCAGGACAAGTGGCTCTATAATGTCCTCATCATGACATACTAGCATTTTGACTTTCATTGGAACACCTTGAAGGTAGATGGGAAGTTCCACCTTGCCCAAACAAGAGGTTTCCACACCTCCCAAACCTATGAGATAGGCTTCTATGGGCTTTATGTTCAATTGCAAGTCTTGCCAGTAGGATAGTCTAACTGCACTAGTTGCTGCACCTGAGTCAATCAATGCTCTCACAGTCCTTGCATTCTTCCCTTGTCCTACTGCTATGGTCACAAAAGGACGTCGATCAATTATTTGAGAAGGAATTGCACTTGATGTTTGACACATGGACATGTGGTATCTTGGGGCCTCTCGATCAAATTCTAGGCCTAGGCGTCTTAACTTATTTCTCCTAATGCGTTCTCTAGCCTCTGCCTGTGCTTCTTCTCTAACCCTTAACTCTTCTTCTTTTCGCTTCTTAGCAGTGTTGAGTCTCTGTAGCATATCCTCTGTAAGAGGTTCTTGATATAGCTTAACTCGACAACCACTGATATAGTTTGGTAGGATATCACCTTCTAGTGTGGCCAATTGAATTGCACCGCTAGTGGAAATTCTATTAATGATCATGGGTCCGTGTCCTCTTTTTTCCAATTTACGGTCATGTTGCTTTAGTGTATAAACCAACACTAGGTCTCCCTCTTTCAAGCCTTTATCCTTGATATGTGCATCGAAGTATACCTTTTGCCTTTTCTTTGCAGCATAGATGCCTGTCGCCACTCGTAGCCTTGCCTCACCTAAGCGTTCGAGATCAAAGATCCTAGAGGATAACTCGTGTCCATTCCACTCATGCTCTTGTGCTACTTTTAAAGTTGGGATTAGGAAATCCAATGGTAGCACATCATTTTGTTCGAAGACCATCTGAAATGGGGTGGCATTGAGTACTGTTTTGTAGGCAACTCGGTAAGCCCAAACAGCATGATGAAGTTGTTTGTCCCAATCAAATCGTTTGTTATTTACTAGTTTTTTCAGTACATTACATAGGATCTTGTTTGTGCTCTCGACTTTTCCGCTAGCCTGTGGATGATAGGGGGCATACTTCTTATGTATTACCAAGAATTCGTGAAGAAGACTTTCAATAACTTCATTCAAGAAGTGTGTGCCTCTATCACTCACTAACTCTATTGGTAGCCCGTATCTAGTGAACACATTCTCAAATAAGAACTTTGCCGTTGTTTGAGCATCATTCTTTGTTGTGGCTTTGACTTCTACCCATTTTGTAAGGTAGTCGGTGGCTACAATAATGTACTCTGCATGGGAGTTCCTAGCTGGGGGATTAATGGGACCTACAAAGTCTATACCCCACTTCAAAAATGCACGTCCTCCCATCATTGGCCTCAAAGGCATCTCATCTTTTCTAATTGGGTACTGGGCACGTTGGCATGTGTCACATTTCTTCACATAGGTATGTGCATCCATATGAAGAGTGGGCCACCAAAATCCCAAGAATAGAATAGTCTTAATTACTCAATCAGGACCAAAATGTCCGCCTGCGACACTGCTATGGGCAGTTTCTAATACTTTCAAGTAGTCTGATTCATGAACGCACAATCTTAAGTAATCATCTTTTCCTCTCCTATATAGGTTGTCTCCTACGAAGGCATAGTCTTTAGCCTCTTGCTCCATGCTTCGTTTCCTTGCTAGACTAGCCTCCTTGGGCAATGTTCTCGATCTCATGAATTCTACCAATGGAGCACTCCAGTCTGGAATTAATGACACGTGATAAAGGGTGGCATGCTCCACGGGGGGTGTCTCTTTGTACTTTGGACAATTCTTAATCCACTCATGAATTTCCTTGTCCACACTAGGCCAATACACTCCTAAACGTTTAAGATTCTGCAGTGTTCATTGTTTAGAATAGTGATTCCCTAGAAATCCTTCATGGGCTTGTTGCAACCAACTACTATGTTCATCGTCCTTGACACAACAAGCTAGAACACCTTCCGTACCTTGTTTATACATGCTTCCTGCCAATATTTGATAGCTTTGTGACCGTACAATTTCATCATTGTTTGTCTTCACCTTCTTATTTGCGGGTCCAAAGGTTAGAACTCGTACCAACTTATTTACCCATTTAGGAACAACTTCTAGATTGAACAGATAAGCATCCGACAATTCATCAGACACTCCTTGCAGTGGCTCTCCTCAAGTGATGCAAGAAAGGTGATCCGCTCTGAGGTGGGTCTTACCTTGCCTAACAACCACTTCAAAGTCATATTCCATTAGTAAGAGGAACCATCTTACTAAGCATCCTGTGTTGCAAGGTTTATTGACCAAGTATAATAAAGCTTGATGATCAGTGAAAAATTTGAGCTTGTTGGCCAATAGATAGTGTCTAAATTTCTTCACAGCAAAGACCATGCCTAAACCTTCTCTTCCGGTTGTGGTGTAGTTTCGTTCATCAGTATTCAATTGCCTGCTAGCATATGCTATAGGCAAATCTAAATTCCCTTCACCAGTTGGTTGTGACAACACACATCCTATTGCATAATTGGATGCATCCACGTGTACATGGAATGGCTTATTCCAATCAGGAGTGGTCAGTATTGGTGCTGTGCACAAGCGTCTCTTCAGCTCATTGGAGGACTTTTCGCATTCATTGTTCCACTCAAAATTTGTCAACAAGGCATAAAGAGGTTTAGCTATGATTGCGTACATGTGAATGAACCTACGGTAATATCCACAATGGCCCATGAAGGCTTGTACCTCTTTAACATTCCTTGGCCTCGGCAACTCCGCTATGGCTTTTACCTTGTCCTCATCTGTTGATATTCCATTCTTAGAGACAATGTGACCTAAGATTTTACCTTGACGTACCATGAACACACATTTCTCTGGTTTCAGACACACTCGATATTCTCTACACTTGTTGAAGATTTGTCTGAGCTCAGGGATGTGGTATCTTCGCTCTTGGGAATGAGCACACAAATCATCCACATATACCTCTAAGCTCTTTCGCAAGAACTCTTTGAAGACATGACACATGAGCCGTTGAAAGGTTGTAGGTGCATTGGTGAGCCCAAATGGCATCACACAAAATGCAAAGACTCCCCATTCTGTGGCAAAAGCTATTTTACATTGATCTTCTGGGGCAATGGCTACTTGATTGTAACCTGAAAATCCATCAAGGAAGCTATAAATTTCCTTGCCTACAACATGCTCCAATAAATGATCAGTGATTGGAAGCGGATAACTATCTCTTACTATGGCGGCATTAACTTTTTTAAGGTTAATACACACACATAACTTTCCATTCTTCTTGGGCACCAGTACAATGGGGGACACCCATTCTGTATGCTCAACCTCATAGATAAATCAAGCTTCAATCAATCTATCAATTTCTTCTTTTATTTTGGCTGCATAAGTGTCATTATATGTGTAGGGCTTTTGTTTGTTGGGCTTGGCATCAACAGTCATGGGGATCGTATGAGAGCAAATTTTTGGATCCACTCCCTTCAAGTCTCTATAGTGCCATGCAAACACGTCCCTGTATTCCCTTAATAACGCTACCAACTCTACTTCCTCTTCTTTACTTAGGTCATCTCCTATGTATGTACATCTTTCTTCGTTCTCTTCGATGGTGACTATGATTTTTTTGGTCTTTTCTTTGTTATCATATGCTTCTCCTATTGTGGCCTCTCTCTTAGGCATTCGTACCAAAATTTTTCGGTCCTCAACTTCATATTTTTTGAAATTTTCTGGTACTTCAAACAATGGTTCCTCCTCGTCCTGTTTCACTACTTTTCTTTTCTTTTTCTTTTTACTACCTTCACTCCCATCCTTTGAATTTACCGTTTTGATGCTTGTGAGAGGTTCTTCTTCTTTTTATGTAAGTACTCGTATGTCTTCTAGATAGTGCTCCACTGAAATAAAGCAACTATCCGTCACAATGGACTCTAGATCATCATCATTCTCTTCTTCTTCTATGAAGTTATTAGAGTCACCTTCTTCTAGCAAGGGTTGACACATGAACACTGAAATATCATAACCCTCCTCATCACAATGAGGTGTCCATTGTTCTTCATTGACAGCAATGTCCATGGTAGCTAAGATTTCGGCCCAACCATGAGGCTCAAATTCCTCATCTAGAAATATCATCGGCATATAGGCTGGGTCTCGAACTGGTCTATCTCCTTTAGAAGTTCCTTTCTCTCTTGCCTTTAAGCATTTTTCCTCTTCCTTTGCGACCTTGCACATCCACAAATGAGTATCTTCATGCATCCAAGATGTATCAGATGAACTCTTAGAATGCACTGAGATTGAATCTTCTTGCTCCTTGTGGATAGGATTCCACTGTAGGGGTGGTACATCTCTGAAGGTGTAATCCTTCAAATTGACCTTGGTTGTGACCCCTAAGCACTGCAAGTACAAGGAGTCGGTTCCCCAATCTTGTACTATTTGTAGTTGTTGTAGGAAGGGCCTTCCTAGAATCATCTCGTAGACATTATTTTTCTCAAATTTACATATAGAAAATGTGTGTTCAAACTCTACACCACAGGTGGTTAGAGTTATCCCTTCGAGCAATCCTAGAGGTCTTTCCACATGGCCGTCAGCCATTTGAAGCTTCATTCTAGTTGGTCTTAATGTGGGCTTGCCCCATCGCTTCCACAAGGAGGTGGTTGCAGTAGCAGCACCAGCACCTGAATCTATGATTGATTTGGTTGTGTAACCTTGGTAGGTGATTGGAAGATAAGTATTACCTTCATCACCCTCACACATGTCCCCTATTTTGTCTAGAGGTACCTCCTGTACTTGCTCCTCAGAGCCTGCTTTTGGCATCTTGGAATCAAGTTCTGGAACCTGATTTGCCACATGTTTCCATAGCTCAGGTTTTACTTTGAGCAACTCTTCTAAAGTGAGATGACACTGAACCTTAGTGTTCTTCACGATTTCAGTGTTCCTTGGAACCACTGAGTCTTCATTTCTGATCAGTATTGTGGGAGCTCTGATCTGGAGAGATTTAGATTCCCATGGGCCCGTGAATTGTGGCAACTCTTGTAAAGAATTAGATTCAAAATCTAATCTTTCATCTTCTTGTTGCTCTATTTGGTCTCCATAAATAGACGGGGTGTCTTGGGGAAACTAGTCATGAAGATCATCAATCTCAAGAATAGGAGGGGGATTAGCCTTCTCGTTGGCCCATTTCTCTTCTTGTATTTCCCATAAGAACTCTCGAGTGTGCTGTTGAATTGAAAGGGGTTCTCCATCATCTAAGGAGTCTAGAGCATAGACTTCCTTTGGTAATGAGCTTTCTCTTTCAATAGTTGGTTGAGCCTGTGGGGGTAAAGAAACTTGTGGCTTGTTTACCAACTGCTCTAATCTATCTAGTAAGCCCTGGAAGTGCAAACCTGGTGTAACAGTTTTTGTCTGATTGAACGATTGGTTGGCCTCGAACATAGCTTGAGCTAGTTCCACCATTTTAATGCACATTTTTGTCCGTTCAATCTCTAAATCTACTCTAGGGTAGCTCTTATCTAGGTTTGCAAGTGTTGGCCCTTCTTGAAGTCGAGCCTCGTATGCCTTGAACATCATGTCCAAGTCTTCTGGAGTTTGATCTGCAAGAATAGACACTGATTGTGGTGGTCTATTTACAATGGTTGGTGGGTGGGGATGAGGTGGTGTGGATGGAGTTTTGACTTGCGAGGGGCTTTGAGAGGCAATATCTTCTATTTTTGTTTTTGCATCTTTTAGGCTTTCTTCTAGTTCGGATAACTTTTTCGTCCACTTACGATTGGCCTTCTCTCTAGTATCCTTCCAATCTTGTTTTCCTCTTACTAAGCTCTCCTCATTCACTTGCCTCTGATTGCTTAGCTAGTTTAGCTTTTTGTAAGGTTTGTGCCCTGGTAACTACATGTATAGGAGCCAAATTATCACTACTGGAACTTGAATCCCTTGCTATGCCTACTACATTAACGGGTGTAACCTTTGGTGCACTAGAGGGATGTCCCGGAAAAATCTCTCAAGAGCTATTCTTTGCCACACTCAAGACAAACGACTTGTATTGTGAGGTTCTGCCGTTGTATCGGAGCTAGTGTGTGTGGTGGTTGTTGTCCTAGTACAGGTTGAGGTTGGCCATATCCTCCATGTTCATACAGTCTAGATGCTCCTCGTGATCCTGGACATGGGTTATACCTAAGAACTTCTTTGCCTTGTTCTGTAGGAGGGTACTCGTATGGTCTACAATGGGGTGGTACAAACGGTCGTGGCTATCTATTCATTGGATAGTTTTCGATGTTGTAGCTGATGTACTTCTGCTCACTATAAGAGTACATGTTAGGCGCTTGAGTTGGTTGTCTATCGTAAGGGTAAGGTTGTGATAACCCTAATGCTTCTCTGGTGCAGACATGAGATGGATGATCCTCACCGCAAAGTGTGCAACTTCCTAACATTGGGACTCTCAAGGAAGAGTTCTCTTAGTTCCTTTGTCCTTGTATCCCTAATTTTTTGACCATTAACTCTGCCACTTCTTCCACATAACTCGAACTAGAAGTTTCATTGTTCCTTGTATCCTCTGATTTGGTAGGATCTTGTGTGGTTTTGAGATCCTCAGCTAAGTTGTCTTCCAAATCTATGCACTCCTGAAGACATTCGCTTAGGGTTTGTAGTCCTTTTACATATACTAAGATTCTCAATGTTCCATTGGTTAGACCTTCTAAAAATAACGATATCATTTTTTGCTACGAAGATCTCTCTGTCACAGGGCATCTGGCTACGTATTGCTTAAATCTTCGTGCTTCATTTTTTACTGTCTCATTAGGAGCTTTTTTGAAACTGTGTATTAAGGATGATGAATCGTGCTTGATCCCTCGCTTAGTGAATTCCCAAATAAGTTCTGGAAGAATTGTTCAATATTTTCAAAGCAACTTGGATCCAAGGATTGAAACCAGGTCAAGACTATTCCTGTGAGGGTTAGCCCAAAGGATTCATATTGCATGAAAAAGTCATCCACTTGCTCCGCTCGCAATACCTGTTTGAATTCTGCAATGTGGTCATACGGCTCTCTTGTGCCATCGTAACGATTTCGCATACATTTGGCTAATTAAATTGGTCTCAATATTTTGACGGGCTCTGGGGTTTGACTTATGATGGGATAAGCGGATTTTATTAGGTGTATTCCAGCTCCTACATCTTGGGGTGGCTCTCCCCTAAATGTGGTTCTATTCAGATTTCCCATTCCCTGGCTAGTGTGGTTATGGGGTTTAATTCCTGGCATGGTGAATTGCTCATGTGGTCCATTGGGTCTACTACCTTAGCTCGTTTGTCTTAACATCATATTTTCTGTTCTTTGCTGGGTCTCAAATGGGTTTTGTGAGGTAGTTGCCTGATCTCGAGCTAACTCTCCTCTTTCATTAATCTGATCAGGGTTTTCGATTACTACATATATATGGTCCATCTTGTCCCTATAAACTCCACTTTCATACTTGACAGCTGGTCTTGGAATTATTTCAGATTCTGTGGTGTTTATCATTCTTGCTACTGTCCTCTGTAGACCATCAAGGTAGATGGGCATTCCCTGCAAGTTGTTGGATATGTATTGAAGAGACGTCCTATATTCCCCTTCCATTGTAGACATAAGGCCTTCCCTAGGTACGGAACTATGCATGTCTTCAGAAGCCAAGAGTCTCTCCCAGTTAAGTGACATTTTTTACTGTCTATGAACTCAGCACGTAGTGTTAACCCCTGAGTTGTGAGTCCCTGACTTGGTTCTGTAGTTGACCTTAGTTTCAAGTGATTTGGTACTTTATCTATCTCTTCCTAAATGTCTACTTGATCTTAGGTTCATAAGTCTTGTCTACAAGTCCACAAATGTCCTTTGAAATGCTCAAACTCTTATGGAACCCCTTCCTTCCTAGTCCAACCTAAGGGTCAACTTCAAAATACCCTATCTAATAATTCTGGTATTAATTTTATCATAACCAGTGGAAGTTTTTGTTGTACTCCCCACGAGTTTTCCAACAAACTCAAAATCACAGCAAACGGATTTCATATGAGAAAGTTATGCCAGTTCAGGGTTTTGGGGGTTAAAACAGGGAAACATGACCTCTCAGGAAATGCTTCAAAACAGGCGATACACGATACTTATCAAGTATCGTGATACTTGGAAGCAGACGATACACGATATCTCAACTAAACGATACATGACACTTGACACACTGGAAAAGTCACGATTCTCGATATTTGAGCCCACACGATACACGATATTCGACCAACTAGACAGATCACGATACTTGATATCCAGCAAGTATCGCGGAAGGACCCTCATGATATTCGATATTGCACAGGTATCACCAAGAGAAATCCCATGATACATGATACTCGATATCAGGCGAGAGTTAAACTCACGATACTTGACACTGAAAGTCACGATACACGATATTGGGTAGGTATCGCAAAAAAATCACGATACATGATACTTGGAATTCCCACGATATTCGATATTCATCAAGTATCGTTTTTAGATCTCTACGATACTCGATATGTGACCAATATCACGAGAAATTTTCTGACGATACTCGATATCTAGCAGGTATCGTGAAAGTTAACTCCACGATACACGATACATGATAGGTATCGCGATCAAAAGTTCACGATATATGATACACGATATCTGTCTAGTATCATGAATGTTTCTCAGTGATACACGATACACGATATGTGACCACTGCAAGTATCACGATACTCGACCACAGGAGTTTCACGATATCCAGGTATCACGATACTTCAACCGCGGGAGAACACGATACTTGGATTTTTTGGAGTCCAAATTCAAAATTTTTTGCAAATATGAGTACCTTGTGTCCTCCTTGTCACTCCTATGTGTGTGTAGATGCAAAATCTCCCTTCAAATCTGCGATATTGCTCTCACGATACTTGGCACAAGTTATGTCACGTCCGGGGCTGTTCACTCTGATTTTCGGCTATTTTGGTACTATTTCTTCAGCGTTTCAGTTCTGCATCCTCTCTAAGACTCTTTCTCACAACCACAAGTAAAAAGCGAGGTGAATGTACTCTAAAAAATGGAAAAAATTGAGAAGATGAAGGTGGGTGGAGATGGTGATGATGATGATGATGAAGGAGAAGAAAGACTCAAAAACTGAACTGAAAATGGTGTTTTTTTTACCTTCCAACGTCGCTAATCTACGTCTTACCATCACACGCTCGTCCTCCAAGCTCTGTCCCCAGCAACAACGCCAAATTTGATGTCACTCTAGCACAATGGCAAGTACCAACGTGTGGAGCTTCACCTCATAAATGTCAATCCGCGGAGACGTGAGGACCGGTATGAAGACCAAGAGCAAGTGAAGTGCACAAGTGCATGAGTGAAAGCATACAAACATGCACACACATACACACACATGCGCACAAGGTAAGAGCAAAGAGTGGAACAATGGAAGGACTTCGATTACAAAAGAACTCTCTTACAAAGCTGAAATCTACATCAAGCTAACCTCAAAAATGAGCTTTTCAGCCCTTTTTATAGTTTTTTGAGTAGTTTTGGCCCTATCCAGACCTAGTGTCTGGCCTAGTTAAAAATTAGGTTCCAAAGCTTATTTAGGGACTCAAATAGAATCTAAAAATTACGAAAATTGGTAGGATAATACTTCTAATACTCCTCAAGCTCAAGGACTCCTCAACTTGAACAAAATGGAGTTATAAAAATGGAAAATGGTATTTACAATGGTTTTTAGTGACAAAAGTCACTATATTTATAGGGATTTCTTCTGAAAATTTGACATGTGCTTCTTGGAGCTCCCTACATGCTCCTCTTTCTTGTGTATCCACTTCTGTGATGCGCTTCCATGCTTTTTCCTTGACCTTGAGCTTCAACAATGTTGAAAAGGAGTTCCAATCTATCACCAAAACACTTTGCTTACAACAAATTCGTCAACATCAACCACCTATCAAAGCCAATTTTCCTTTTATGTGTCCTTTTAATACGTTTGCTTCACCTACTTTCCAATGCCTTCCTCAATCCCATTTAGTACCATCCAACAAATCAACCCTTGGCCAGCCTCACAAACCTATCACTCTTCAAAATACGACGATGAATGCTCAACAAAAATGACCCTGTATAACTTGTTGGAATTGTGGAAAGATTGGTCATACCAAAGCTACCTGTAGGATGAGACCTACTAATAGGCAACCCATTGAAGCTCAAGTACACAACATGGAGGTTGTTTCTGCTGACATTGAACCTAACTGGTCTGAAGAAGTATTAGAGCAAGAACTAAGTACCTTGGGTAATGGAATTTCTAACCATTATCTACTTTGCATTCATGGCACCATTAATGGCGTAGTAGTAAATGTTTTACACAACGATGGTAGCTCACATGATTTTATTTCTCATAAGCTAGTTAAAAATCTTAACCTTACTACTCATCCTTCTATGTATAAGGTTAAGGCTGCGTTTATAAGGAATAGGTATAATGTTATGAATGAGGCTGTAGAGGAGGTACTGGGGTATCTATTTTTAATAGGAGCATGCAACAAGCACTCTAGTACTTCACCTACTCAAGGGAGGTTCTCCTTAGGGGAATATACCCTTTAACACTTCTATGAGCAGGCAGATATCAATGATTGCACAGAGTTGTGAATACTTAGGGATAATATTAATGACAAAATGACAATAATGGAAGACCAACCACTCCTTAGTTCGAATCAGATGATTAGAACATAGGAAAAAGAGATGCTCAAAAGTTTATGCTCTACGCTAACATGCCACTCTAGAACTAAACAACATCAATACAAGGGATTCATCCAATCTGTACAATGGACACAACTAGATGTAGACTAGCACTGATCAATACAAAGTATGAAGACTTGCTCTAAGGGGAAGAGCACGAAATACCAATGACTCACACTGAATGACAAAACCAAGCCACTCTCTTCACACTATAGTGCTATTAGCCCTCACTAGGAAGCCCACGCTCTGTATCCTCACCACAGAGTGACTTCCTACAGTAGGCTTGTAGCCACAGAGTGCCAAGAGAGGACCCTTGTACGTACGTATGTATATGTGTATGTCTGAATGTATCCCAATTGAACACAAATCCACTGCTTTTATAGGCTCCAATAGGCCAAGAGGGCCTAGTCGATTCCTCACGTCCACTCATCATGCATCGGTTGATTGCCCAAAATTGGAGGGATAGATCAAATATGCCACGAATCTTGGATTGGATCCTCAAAATTAGGCAGTCGTCGTGAATGGTTGATGGCAACAGTCATTTCTCCACTTTCACTTTTACCACTTACACTTTTACTATCACTTTTGCATGCAAGCTCAGATCCTCATTTTGTGCCGCCCGTGATGTTTGAATGACCCTAAGAAGCACATCCTTCACCTAATTTTTGTAGTAGCTTTTGATCCTTCATATTAAGTGGACGATGTGGGAGGTGAGTTGTGGGGAGTTGAGGGAGATTACGGGGGTTGTGGGAGGTTGTGGGTGGGAATAGGGGGTGAGTTGTGGGGGTTTTTGGGGTGTGGTAAAAAATTGATAAAATTTCAAAATTATCATTCCACCATTGGAAAGTACTCGTCGAGAGCTTTCCAACGATATATAACACTGTAGGGTTTGGATAAGAAATGCTCCTCCAAATATCCATCAAAAATTGCATGAGAACTTTGTGGGAGGTCGTGGGAAATTGTGGGATTTGTGGGGTTTGTGGGGGGTTGTGGAGGGGTGTGGGGTTTGTGGGGGGTCGTGGAGTGGTGGAGGGTTGTGGAGGGGTGTGGAGTTGTGTGGGGTTTGTGGATTTTTTGGAGGGCTGTGAGGGGTGTGGAGTTGTGTGGGGGGTCGTGGAGTGGTGGAGGGCTGTGGAGGGGTGTGGGGTTTCTGGAGTTTGTGGAGGGTTGTGGGGGGTCGTGGAGTGGTGGAGGGGTGTGGGGTTTGTGGAGTTTGTGGAGGGGTGTGGGGGGTGTGGAGTTTTGTGGGGGGTCGTGGAGTGGTGGAGGGCTGTGGAGGGGTGTGGAGTTGTGTGGGGTTTGTGGAGTTTGTGGAGGGCTGTGGGGGGGGGGTGTGGAGTTGTGTGGGGTTTGTGGAGTTTGTGGAGGCTCTGGGGGGGTGTGGAGTTGTGTGGGGGGTTGTGGATTGGTGGAGGGCTGTGGAGGGGTGTGGAGTGGTGTGGGGTTTGTGGAGTTTGTGGAGGGCTGTGGGGGGGTGTGGAGTTGTGTGGGGTTTGTGGAGTTTGTGGAGGGCTGTGGGGGGTTGTGGAGTTGTGTGGGGGGTCGTGGAGTGGTGGAGGGCTGTGGAGGGGTGTGGAGTTGTGTGGGGTTTGTGGAGTTTGTGGAGGGCTGTGGGGGGGTGTGGAGTTGTGTGGGGTTTGTGGAGTTTGTGGAGGCTGTGGGGGGGTGTGGAGTTGTGTTGGGGGTCGTGGAGTGGTGGAGGGCTGTGGAGGGGTGTGGAGTGTTGTGGGGTTTGTGGAGGGCTGTGGGGGGGTGTGGAGTTATGTGGGGAGTCGTGGAGTGGTGGAGGGCTGTGGAGGGGTGTGGAGTTGTGTGGGGTTTGTGGAGGGATGTGGGGGGGGTGTGGAGTTGTGTGGGGTTTGTGGAGGCTGTGGGGGGGTGTGGAGTTGTGTGGGGGGTCTTGGAGTGGTGGAGGGTTGTGGAGGGGTGTGGAGTTGTGTGGGGTTTGTGGAGTTTGTGGAGTTTGTGGAGGGCTGTGGGGGGGTGTGGAGTTGTGTGGGGGGTCGTGGAGTGGTGGAGGGGTGTGGAGGGGTGTGGAGTTGTGTGGGATTTGTGGAGTTTGTGGAGGGTTGTGGGGGGTTGTTGAGTTGTGTGGGGGGTCGTGGAGTGGTGGAGGGCTGTGGAGGGGTGTGGAGTTGTGTGGGGTTTGTGGAGTTTGTGGAGGGCTGTGGGGGGGTGTGGAGTTGTGTGCGGTTTGTGGAGTTTGTGGAGGGCTATGGGGTGGGGGTGTGGAGTTGTGTGGGGGGTTGTGGAGTGGTGGAGGGCTGTGGAGGGGTGTGGAGTTGTGTGGGATCTGTGGTGATGGTGGGGGCCACGGGGGTGGTGGGGGAAAAGAGGAGGGGATGGTGGGGTTGGAGGGGGTGGTGGTGATGGTGGGGGCCGCGGGGGTGGTGGGGGAAAAGAGGAGGGCTGGTGGAGTTGGAGGGGGTCGTGGTGATGGTGGGGGCCGCGGGGGTGGTGGGGGAAAAAGGAGGGCTGCTGGAGTTGGAGGGGGTCGCGTTGATGGTGGGGGCCGCGGGGGTGGTGGGGGAAAAGAGGAGGGCTGGTGGAGTTGGAGGGGGTCGTGGTGATCGTGGGGGCCGCGAGGTGGTGGGGGAAAAGAGGAGGGGACGGTGGGGCTAGAGGGGGTCGTGGTTATGGTGGGGGCCACGGGGGTGGTGGGGGAAAAGAGGAGGGGACGGTGGGGTTGGAGGGGGTCGTGGTGATGGTGGGGGCCACGGGGGTGGTGGGGGAAAAGAGGAGGGCTGGTGGTGTTGGAGGGGGTCGAGGTGATGGTGGGGGCCGCGGGGGTGGTGGGGGAAAAGAGGAGGGCTGGTGGAGTTGGAGGGGGTCATAGTGATGGTGGGGGCCACGGGGGTGGTGGGGGAAAAGAGGAGGGGATGGTGGGGTTGGAGGGGGTTGCGGGGAAGAGAGAGAGAGAGAGAGAAATGGCGCGATACAGACCCCCACATCAAGTCTTTGCACCGTCCCGGTGCAATTCCCGAAGCTGAAAACAAGAGAGTGAAGAAAGTTCTTCCTCGACTTAATTCAGGTGATTCTTCACCCTGGAGATATTGACAAGGTTTTTTTTTTTTTTTTTAAAACTTTTTTTTTCATTCTTATATATATATATATATATATATATATATATATATATAATAAACTGCAATCATTGAATGAAATATGGTAGGTACGGTGAATGAAATGCTTCCAATTTACCTTAATTCAGGTACTTCTTCACCCTAGAGATATTGACCAGGGGTATCCTCTTACCCTGCAAATCCTCCAGATGTACTGCTCCATGAGGTAATACCTTTACCACCATGTAAGGTCCTATCCATTTGGGTGCCAGCTTGGTTGGAATTGCTGGGACCTGATGCACTAAAACCATGGATCCTTCCTGAACTTCATTAGACCTCAGATACCTGTCATGCAATCTCTTGCGCTCTTCTTGTGTTACCTAAAGTTTTTGCATTGCTCCTTCTCTGTATTCTTCTAATGCCACCAATCTCTCAATGGGCGAAATGGACTCTCACCAGTGGTTCCCCTTCTTGTAGTTCTGAAAGCCCAAATTGCACCGATCAATGCTTGTGGCCAAAAGCTTTGATGATCAAAAGATAATTTGCGCAACAACCCGATCAAAATCTTATTGGAGCTCTCTGCTTGGCCATTTGCCCTTGGATAGTAGGCACAAGATTTTTTATGGAAGACCTTGTGCCTGTCAAATATAAATTGGAGCAGCTGATTTACAAAATGTGTTCCCCTATCACTAGTGATTTCCAGTGGGCAACCAAATCTTGAGAAAATATGTTTATACAAGAACTTAGCTACTGTTAACGCCATGCAGTCCACAGTAGCTTTAGCCTCTATCCATTTAGTTGCATAACATGTGGCCATCAAAATATACCTCTTACCCCTAGGTTGACCAGTTGGACTAATTGGTCCTATGAAATCAAGATCCCATCGTTCAAATGGGAGCCATCCTATAGATATGACTAATGGTTGGAAATTCAATCTGGTTGGTGTAGGAGCACATCTCTGGCAAATGTGGCATTCTTTAGCAAACTTGATTGCATCCTTGTAAATATGAGACCACCATAGTCCCTTGTGGATGATTCTGTGAGGCAATTCTTCCCCCTTTAGATGCCCTTCATTGTGTGCTGCCTCAAGCAAAGGGGTTACCTCCTCTGGAAAACACACTTTCTCAAGATACCATCCTGACAATATCGATATAAATTTCCACTTATAAGTGAGTATGCTTTGGTTTTAAGGAGTAATCTTCTCTTTTCTATGGGTTTCAAATGCTCTGGGAGTTTTCCAGTAGTAAGAAAATTGAGAATTCCATCATACCATTCAGTCTGAATTGCTACGAGGAAGAGATTACTATCCACCAATTCATCATTAATACCTATTGCCTTCTCGCTCATTGCAGTCCTAGACCCTTGATCTTCCATGTAGTGCTCTCTTCCTGGCTTAATATGAATATCAAAGTTGAATTCTTGAAAGAGGAGTAACCATCTCCAAATCCTTCCAGCTACTCTAGGCTTGTTTATCAAGTACTTCAAGGGCTGATGGTCAGATGTGACTATATATCAATCCCTCAAACCTGTTAGTGCCACAAAATGTAAGAAAAGGATAGCAATGGAGAAAAGCAAGTTTTTCATAAGAAACAAAGACCATAAACCTTGTGTTAGGAAAAGAGTGGCTTTGGGGGTTGGGAGACACACTTAAATGCAACTATCAAAACAACACTCTTGAATTGTGAAGAATGGAAGTAGATTCTGTATTCAAGGAGAGAGAGATTTATCTAGTGCACCTTTTATCTCATCTTTTGAGCTAGATATTTTGTTTCATTTTTAGCATGTACAACGAATATTTTTATTGTATACTTATGATTTTGAGCATTGTATAGGCACCTCATTTGATGCATATTCTCACGGCAGTAATGTAAGTAAGGGCACAAATTTCCATTATTCATTTTTGCAAGAGTGTGTAGTTAAATGTTTTAAGGATTTAATGTTTGAATTTGAAGATGTTTTTCCCGCTCACCTTCCTAGAGTGCTACCACCAGAGAGAGGGGACATTGACCATGCCATTGAGGTAGTTACTAACATTAACCCTATTTGCAAGCTACCTTATAGGTTTAGTGCATCTTAGCATTAAAAGATATAGAAGCAACTTCAAGATTATTTGGATAAAGGCTTCGTTAGAACTAGTAACTCGATGTGGGCATCACCAATGATCTTAGTAAAAAAAAAATATGGCTTTATGAGACTTTGTTTAGATTATAGAGCATTAAATAAGGTAACAACCAAAAATAGTTTTCCAATGCCTAGATTGGAAGACCTATTTGATCATTTACATCAAGCTAAGTATTTTACCAAGCTTGAAATTATGTTAGGATATCATGAGATTAGAATTAGGGCAGAGGATTTCCCTAAAACTTCTTTTAGGACTAGATATGGGCACTATGAGTTTATAGTGATGCCTTTTGGTCTCATCAATGCTCCTTCCACTTTCACAAAGCTCATGAATAGTGTTCTACAACCATATTTAGGGTAGTTTGTAGTAGAATTTTTGGATGACATTATGATCTATAGTAGATCAAAACATGAACACTTGGAACACAAGGAAAGTATTCCAAGTGTTATGGGAAACTTCACTCTTTGCTAAGGAATCAAAGTGTGATATTAAGAAAAAAAGGTTAAATACCTTAAGTATGTACTATTATGGAATGCCCACATCCCAAGAACCTAGAAGAGCTTCATATCTTCCTAGGTTTGTCAGATTTTTATCGTAGATTCATCAAGATGGAACAACTTGAAGGGAAAAGGAAAACCTTTCATTGGGAAGATGAACACAAGCAAAATATGGAAAATTTGAAGGTGGTGATTGCTACAACTCCACTTTTACATATAGTGGATCCCAATAAACCCTTTGTGGTTGAGATTGACATGAGTGATTTTGTTATAGGAGCAGTTTTAGTTCAGGATGATCAACTAGTGGCTTTT
Source organism: Ceratopteris richardii (assembly GCA_020310875.1). Taxonomy (NCBI): domain Eukaryota; kingdom Viridiplantae; phylum Streptophyta; class Polypodiopsida; order Polypodiales; family Pteridaceae; genus Ceratopteris; species Ceratopteris richardii. The sequence continues at coordinate 74,437,893 of CM035443.1, forward strand.
GAGAGCAAAAATCTATAGGATTAGAAGAATTAATCCATCTATGAGAAGGAGTTGTATGCAATTGCCCATGCTTTGAAAAAGTGGAATCATTGCTTGTATGGTTTCAAGGTTACAATAGTGTTTGATGAAGAGAGCATTAAGTGGCTCTCTAACCAAATAGACCTTAAAGGTTGTAAGACCTGATGGGTAGAGACCCTTTAGGACTTTGATTATGAGCTTATACATAGGAGGGAAAGTATAATGTGCTGGTTGACTGACTTAGCTGCATGCCTATGCTCAATGGATTGAGTTTTACTCAGACTGCTAGTGAGCTACTTGAGTCCAATAGAGGGAAATGTAGGCTTGACTTGGCATATTCTAAGGTTTGGGAAGCCATAGAGAGGGGATCCTGACACATGGATTTCCAATGAGGATGGAGTATCGAGGGGTACTCAAGAAGGATTCAAGTGGAAGAATTACAATATCCATGATGGATATCTGTTATATAAAGGTAATGGGTGTGTGCCTAGAGATTTTGAGATGAGACGATATATATTGCATGAGTGTCATGACATCCAGGAGTTAACAAGACTTATGATCTTGTTAAGAGGCAGTTTTACATAGATAGGGAACAACTCAGCCTGGGTAATCATGGATGGGTGAACCAAAACGACTAGGTTTATTCTAACACATAATACAATGAAGACACCTTAGTTGGCTAGGTTATTTATTGAGAACATATACTGGATATATGGTCTTCCATTAGATATTGTTTCAGATCAGGATAGGAAGTTTACTAGCCACTTTTGGAGAGTAGTCTTCATGAGCATGGCCGAGCATCCACAAACAAATGGGTAAACAGAGAGGGTTAATCAAATCCTACAAGATGTTATTTGAGCATATGTAAATGAAATGCAAACTAATTAGGGAGAGTGTTTACATATGGTAGAGTTTTCATATAAGAGTGCAAGCACTCTTCCAGTGGGAATAATCCATTTATGCTTATGCACGAGTTTCAACTAAGAGCTCCTTATGTAGTAGGATTGAAGCATGAGAAAGTCCAAGCTGCAAAGGACTTCTTGGAAGAGATGAATGATATGCTTAGGCTTGCTAAGGGCAACATTAGGAGAGCTAAGAGAAAGTGAGAGCCTATGCTTACTCTTAGAGGAGATTAAAAAAAATCAACTTTGAGGTAGGACAACAAGTTTATGTTAGAGTTCCCTCTAGGCCTGAAACCATGAAGACGAGACCTTGTCCAAAACTATCTCCTAGGTATTGTGGACCGTTCCCAATACTAAAGAAAATAGGAAATATTGCTTTCTAGTTCCAACTTCTAGAGAGTATCCAAATCCATCCATCATTTCATGTCAACCAACTTAAGAAGAGGTTGGGTGAATATGACAACCTCATTCCAAATCATGAGTTGGTAGAGCCAACTTCTAGTCAATCTATTCCACATGAGCCTGAGAGTATATTACTCACTCAAGATAAACAGACGAGATTTCATTTATATAAAGAGTGCCTAGTAAAGTGGAAAGATATTTTAGAGGATAGTGCTACATGTGAGGGAGTAAGAACCCTTCAGGGACAGTTTCCCACCTTTATGTTGCCTTCCCAAGAGTCTCCTTAAGGGGATGGATATGGAGAAACACCACAAAGATACAACCATGTACATCGGATACATGGGGTTTAATGGGAGTACCTATCATGTTATGTCTCTCTCTTTCATCAAGGCCTTCCAACACCATTTTTTTGGGACAAAAATGGAATTACAAGGAAGGAAATGTTATATGGATGCATGGAATCTCAAAGGGAATGGGTGTGTAAACCCACCCTAAGAGATGTGTATATGTGGGCTCCCACATGAGTGTCATGTGGCACCCATGTGAGGCCATATGGTTCCATTTATGGAGCATGAGAGAAAGGATATACACATGAGATGGTACATGGTTGGGAGGAAGGAAATGTGTCAACCTCTGTGTGTAAAGTCTAGGAAATTACCTTGCATCAAAATCATGTTCCACATTGTTCTTCATGCTCATATATGTACAAAAATGGGAGGCTTTCATTGAGGAGAAACAAAAATAAAAATATGATAGCAAATGGGTTCAACCCTTTCCAATGTGGAGGCAAAAACTTTCTTATGATGAAAGAGAGGCATTATAATGGTTCAAGGTATTTTTTATCATGATGTGGAGGCAATATTGTGGGATTGTTGCCACTTTCTCTAAACAAAGGTCTCATGGATGACTCACATAATTGGTAAATGTCTTGAGACTTATGCAAGCTTGACCTCCTTTCTTGATCCCACCAAGAATATACTCAATCCCTATTTTAATAGCACAAATAATTTTGATACCATGGCAAACAAAAGAGTATTTATGCCTCCTCAAGGGAATCTACCCATTAGATGTTATGGTTGCATTGAATATACAACACATCCAAAGCGACTTTCTTCGATCTAAAGGATCTCGTCCTTGTAGAAATCGACTCAAATCCAAGGACCACATAGGACTATGTAAAGCATTGTTCAACCCTTATTCATATGATTTAGGAAATCATGTTGGAATAAAAGAAAGCAAGCACGTTAAAACTCTTATTGTCTCCTTCCAAAAAATACCAAATATCTACTAGATCAAAAGAAAATAGTGCATCAATGAGTTTAGGAATTTTCAAAGTGACTAAGACTATTCAGGAGAAGACAAAAAAAAAAGATACATGATTGTCCACTACATTTAGGAAGTCTATAGACATAAGCAGTCAAGAAGAGGAGGAACCTCCTATGGCTACACCAATAAGCATTGCATACATATAAAAAATATATATAAAAAGGTTACTTTCTATGGATTAATCCATATTGATGTAAAATTGATAAGTGACTTTTGAAGCTAGCACAAACACCTAGATGGAGCCAAGAAGACTATCAAATTTGGTGAACTACTCAGATGTTAAAGGCTTGTTCTTTGACTTCCCTTTATAGACATGAGATAAAAGGAGAAAACATTATAGGAGTAATTGTGGATAATGGGTGAAGAAAGAAGCTCATGCTCAATTATACCTCAGAAAAATTGGTCTTGAACTCCTCTCGCTCCATTACCTTCATGTTTACCTTTATTGATCAACATTGAGTTAGCCCGCTAGATTTAATGAAAAAGATAAGAGTGGATCTCAACATTATATTCCTTATGGATTCTTTGTCATGGGATTTTGAGGGATTCTTTCCCTTACTACTTGGAAGACCTTGATAAGCCAATCCATGACCATGTAGTATTTGGCACTAAGCTCTTTATGGTCAACTAGACTCTCAAATGATTGTGTTTGACTACATTTTTACCAAGGATTGAACCATGAAGCTCCAATGGTCACATTTTTGTGATCTATAACCCGATGAACCAAATCTAGTTCTTGATGAGGGTGAAGCTCTACTACAAACAATTGGGAGACCAAACAATGGAACTAGTGGAAATTGATGAGTCTAAGACGAATACTCTCCTCATGCACAACCTAATGGACTAGTCTAGTATACCAAGTCAACCTTTTCTTATTAGTCCAACCTATTTTAGTGAATCAACCTAGTCAAATGGGACAACCTAATTTTTCCAATGCATAAATCAGATCAAATTGTTCAATAGTATTGATTTGATGAGCCTATCCCAATCAATACATCCCAAGAAGGGTGTTCTAGAATCTAGAGTCTCCATTATAAAAGATTCCAGCTTGATGGTTGCAAGAACAATGACTAAAACTCCTACGTAACTACTAGGGACATCTTGGGTGAAAGAGAGAAGAAAAGTCATTGGTCAAATAAATCAACTTAGGAGACACCATAGATTATCCTAAATTCATTTACTTAGCAACATATATATGAGCCTATCTAGACTATTGAAGTTAATGACATCTTCCTCTACACTTATAGATCTACTTTTGCCTACCCTTTTGTGTATTTGATTGGCATCCCTACATAATATAGTATACATAAGATACCATTGTTTGATTTTCCAAGCCTATAAAAAACAAAACATACTTCTTGAACCCAAATATCTTGAGATTATCAAGGTTGAGCTTGACAGGTTGGGGAAGTGGTGATAATTGTACAAATGAAGTATTCATGGTGGATCTCACCTATGTTCATTGTTCTAAAGAACTTCTTATGTAAAATTGAAATGTGCACTCATTTTGAGGTCTTGTACAAGGTCACCATCTTGGACAGGTTTCCTCAACCATTCACAAAATAGGACTTGGAGAAGTGGTTGGACATGTGTTGTAGAGTCTTGTGGATGGTTTACTGGTTTTAACCAAATATTAGTTCACCATGACGCTTGAGAGAAATTAGCTTTTGTCACTCATCAAGAAAGTTGGGTGGCAATCCTCTTGAAAAATGCACCTTCTTCCTTTAATTCATAATAGATCTCATACTTGGAAAGTGTTTGACAAAACATGTTTGATTTTTCACAAATGTTTTTTTCTTTCACTAAAAGATAGAGAGCAATCGATTATAGATGATATAGCCACATTCAACACTTGTAGGAAATCTTCAACAAATGTAAGGGGACAATGCTAAAGCTCGATTCAAACAATTTTCACTTTTGGGTGACATTAGCAACTTCTTGAGAGATATAGTCTCAACCCAAGGTCCCATGATGTACCCTTACAAGATCTTGATCATATAACAAATGCTTGGGTACAAAAAATAAATTAAAAGACTTTTAAGACATGTAGCATACCATCATTGCTTCATCCAAATGTATTAGAGAAAAACCAAGCCCCTATCTCGTCTCACAAATTGGAAGATATTTATTCACTAGCCATGGCTGAAAGCAATGACTAGTAAGGAAACCTATGGCTTGTTTATCAACTGCTCTAATCTTTCTAGTAACCCTTGGAAATGCAAACCGGGTTTGATAGAATTGGTCTGATTGAACATTTAATTGGTCTCAAGAATAGCCTGAGCTAGTTCTACCATTTTTATGCATATTTTTGTCCATTCAATCTCCAAATCTGCTCTAGGGTAGCTCTTGTCTAGGTTTGCAACTATTGGCCCTTCTTGAAGTCGATCCTAGTAGGCCTTGAACATCATATCCAAGCCTTCTAGGGTTGGATATGTAAGAACAGACCCTGGTTGTGGTCTATTTACAATGATTTGTGGGGTGGGATGAGGTGGTGTGGATGAAGTTTCGACATGTGAGGGGTCTGAGATGCAATGTCTTATATTTTTGTTTTTGTGTCTTTTAGGCTTTCTTCTGTTTGAATAACTTTTTAGTCCACTTACGATTAGCCTTCTTTCTAGTATCCGTCCATGTTCTTTTTTTCCTCTTACTAGGCTCTCATGATTTACTTGACTCTGATTGTTCTTCTAGTTTGGCATGTTGTAAGGCTTGTTCCCTAGTAACTGCCTGTATAGGCAGCACATTAACACTACTCAAACTTGAATCCACCACTAAGCCTACCACATTAATGGGTGTAACCTTGGGTGCACTAGAGGGGTTCCTGGGACAATCTCTTGGGAGATGTTCTTTGCCGCACTCAGAACAAAAGCCTTGTATTGTGATGTTTTTTTCCTTGTCCCAGAGTCAGTGAGTGGGGACATTCACAAATGAAATGCTCACCTTGACATCTAAAACATGGTCCTCTAGGGGCTTGTGGTCTTACTTGTCTCGATTGGGGCCTAGAGTTAGGATTTGTTTACATGACACTGGAGTATTCTCACTCACAGTTTTGTTCCATAAGTGGTGTCTCATATTGATAGGAATAAGCCTCGCTATGCTCTAGTGACGCTGTGTAATAAGCTTGTGGACTATCTTCATGGGAGTAGTCTGAATTATGAGCATGAGAGTCATTTTCTGAGACCAATGGGTTAATGGCACCAAAGCTCTATTAGGATTTTTCTCTACCACTGTATGCTTAACTAGAATCACATTGGCAGGAGTTGGTGGTTGGTTTCCTAGGACTAGTTATGGCCTATATGGTGCTTTATATTGTTGTTGTGGCCTAGAATATGGTTGTTGGTATTGATTCTGATACCTATCCTGCTGGTAATCTTGCTGATAATTTTTTCTGATAGCCTGCCTATTGTATGGACAATCTTGAGCCCTGTGGTTTGTGTATTTTCTCTCAAATGTGCAGTATGGAGCATTCAAGTTTCCTTGGGGTTGAGCCATCATGGGGCAAACATTAGCCATGTGGTCTCCTCCATAGTTGTAACTTCACTTCAATGGGGTGACCCTTGGTGGTTGTCTAGTTTGAACTCCTAGCTTCTTGGCAACTTGCTTAGCTATCTCATCTATCTCAATGGAACTTCTGGAGGTATGACTAGTAGAATTGTCAAAATCTTTATAGATTTTGGACAATTCTAGCTCCTCACCCAAGTTGTCTTCTATGTCTATGCACATTCACACACACTCTTCTAAAGATCTAGGTTCTTTCAAGTACACATATGATCTTAACTTGGTGCTCAATAAGCCATCTAAAAACAAGGCCATTTGTTTGGCTAGTGTGGGTATTTCTGGAACATGGCATCTTTCTAAGAACTCTATGAGCTGTCTTCCTACAAGTCGCACTATTTCTTGGGGTGTCTGCTTGAAATTGTTGATCAAGGATGATGTATTATGCCCGATGCCACTCTTGGATAACTCTATAATGAAATCTTCTAGCGGTTGATCTATGTTTTGGTAATTTTGGTTGTTCAAAGGTTGAAACCAAGCTAAGGTAGTACCCTTGAGAGTCAAACCAAATGCCTCGAATTGACTGAACAAGTCCTCAACCTGTTCAACTCTTAACACTTGTTTGAACTCAGCCACATGATCATAAGGATCTCTTGACCCATCAAAATATTTTTTCATTGCCTTAACCACTTGAGAGGGTCTAAGGGTTCTTGGGTGCCCTTGGGGTCTAGGCAATGGAAAATCATGTTCATCACTTTGATGCCTCTGTGCTTGAGGTCTCTCTCTTTTAGGTTTTTCATCTTCAAGTCATGATCTCTCTATATCCAGAGTATGTGCAAAGCTTACTTCAGGTCTCTCTCGAGCTCTTTCCCTCTGGTTTTCATGAGCTTGGGATGATCCTGCTCCTTGGAGACCATGGGAAACATTGGATCTAGGAGGAGGAAAAATCAATTCACCTTGCCAATTATATGCATGCTTACCATGCTTTGTGACCAAGAACATTCTCTCTAATTTGTTATCCATATAGACAACTTTGCTTGGTATTTCAGGATCTTTAAACTCGTAGATGGTGACTCCACCTATTTTGCTAGGTTGATCTAGCTTGAATCTCCAAAAGGTTTCCTCCATTTCTCTATTCAAGAATAGTTCTATGCTTTTGTTGTCTTGGGGGATCCATTCTGGAGTGATCACTCTAGTCAAGAATGACTTACCTCTAGAAGTCTTGGGTTCTCATCCTAAGTCTCCTTGCTCTAGGTCTCCTATCTCCTTCTCAGGAATGATATTTCCAAACTCATCTGTCTTGTCAGGTAAGCTAGTAACCTCATACATGGTTCCTTCCTCATCAATGTATGAACCCTCTTCAAACTTGACCACTGAGTGTTCAAGTCCAAAGGGTTGGTCTAGATTTTTGAGTTAGACCACTAATCACCTCATGCCATCCTCATAGATGTGAGCACCTAATTGGTTGGTCCTGATATATTCCAATTGTGTCTTATAGGGACCTTGTGGTGTCTATAAATAGGTGGTACATGAACTATGTGTGCATCTTTTCATGCTAAAAGACATTTCTGAGTCACTTGTTTCAGAACTTAGCATGTAGGGATAACCACTAAGTTGTTGTGCCCACGACCTAGCTGTATGGGTGACATTGGCCTCAGATGATCTAATGCTTTGTCTATCCTTGCCTAGGTGTCTACCAAATCTTAGGTTCATAGGCCTTGTTTTCTAGTCCCAATTTTCCCCTTGTATTGTTCAAAATCCTTTGGAGTCTTGGTTTCCTAGTCCCCCTGAGGGTCAACTTCAAAATCCTTTGTAGTACTCAAAACGAGATTCCCAACGAACCCAAAATCACAAAAAATGGATTTCATGTGAGAAAGTTATGCCAATTCAGGGTTCTGGGGATTAAAACACGGAAACAGGAACTCTCTGGGCTTACTTCAGAATAGGCGATACACGATACTTAGGAAGTATCAACGATACTTGAGAGCAAACAATACACGATACTTGAGCCAAGACGATACACGATATCTAAACTAAACAATACATGATACTTGGAATTCCACAATACAATACTTGTCTTTGGGCGATACATGATACCTGATGTGTTTCGGGGCAATACATGATGGTAGGGGTAGATGATACATGATACTTGTAGCTTCATGATAGGATACCACCCTTCATGATACATGATACTTGAGAGGTATCGTGATACACAACTCGATGATACACGATACCAGATTTTTCACGATACAATACTTGGCTTGAGGACGATACACGATACACGATACACGATACACGATACTTACACTCAAACAATGCGATACGTGGCCATGATACATGACATCAGTTCTGACAATACGATACCGACCTACATGATACATGATACTTGGGAAGTATCATGATACACAACTAGGCGATACATGATACTTGAGCACTTGTGATACACGATACTGGATGGTCACGATACATGATACTTAAAGCTCATAATACGATATCGACCTTCATGATACACGATACCTATGAGGTATTGTGATACATGAGAGATATGATACATGATACACGAGCCTCACAATACTTGACCCAATGATACACGATACTTGTGCAGTATCGTGATACATGGGGAGACGATACATGATACTCGACAAGTATCGCAATACATGGGAGTTCTAGTATCACGACACCTGAACCCAACTAGACATGATATTTAGAGTTTCTTAAGTCCAAATTCAAAATTTTTTGCAAATTTGTGTACCTTATGTCCTCCTTGTCACTCGTATGTGCTTATAGATGCAAAGTCACCCACCAAACTCAAGCTATTACACTCGTGATACCTTCTGCTGGTGGTGTCATGCCATAGATTGCTCACTCAATTTTTGGGGATATTGAGGTGTATTTCTTCAGCATTTCAGCTCTGCACCCCCTCTTGGCTTCTTGCTCACAGTCACCGATGGAAAACAAGGTGTAAATGTGAAGAATATACAATAAAAATGAAAATTTGATGCTAAGATGAAGGTGGGAGAAGAAGGTGATGATGATGATGATGAAGGTGGAAAAAAACTCAGAAACTAAACAGAATATGACTATTTCTTACCTTCTAACATCACTACTCTACATTTTATTGTGACACACTCATCCTCCAAGCTCTCTTCCTGGCAATGACGCCAAATTTGGTGTCACTCTAGCACAATGGAAAGTACCAACATGAGGAGATCCACCTCATAAATGTCAATCCCTGAAGACGTGAGGACTGGTATTAAGACCGTGAGCAGGTAATGGCACAAGTGCATGAGTGAAAGCAGACAAGCATGCACACACATACACACACGTGCACAAGGTAAGAGCAAAGAGTGGAACAATGGAAGGTCTTCTATTACAAAAGAACTCTCTTACAAATCTCAAATCTACAACAAGCTAATCTCAAAAATGAGCTCTCTAGATCTTTTGATAGTTTTTTGAGTGGTTTTGGCCTTGTACAGACCTAGTGCCTGGCCTAGTTAAAAATTAGGTTCCAAAGCTTATTTGAGGGCTCAAACGAAGTCTAAAAATTATGAAAATTGGTAGGATGATGCTTCTAATACTCCTCAAGCTCAAGGATTCCTCAGCTTGAAAAAAATGGAGTTACAAAAAGACAAAATGATATTTACAATGGTTTTTAGTTATAAAAATCACTATTTTTGTAGAGATTTCTTATGAAAAATTGACATGTACTTCTTGGAGCTCCCTACATGCTCCGTCTTCTTGTGTGTCCACTTCTTTGATGTGCTTCCATGCTTTGTGCTTGACCTTGAGTGTCAACAAAGGACAATAAGGCAGCCAATGTAACAAAGTTCCTCTACCACAACATTATGACCAGGTTTGTGTTGCAGAAAATAGAGACACAAAGAGGAGCCCCAAAATTTTCAAATTAATGGGCATAATTTTCTTCTTCAAAATCCTATGAAATTCCCTCAAAACTATGTAAATGCACTATAGGAGTCCTCTAGATGCATAAACCCAACTCATTGTAACATATTTCTTGTAAAATAGTAAGAGAATAGAGATTAGCCAATAAAGTGTTGGTTACTTGTGTGAAAGGACCATTTTTAGGGCACATGCATATAAGTCACTTTGTGACTCTTTGTAGAGACTTCTGGCCATTGTGAAGAAGGAGAGCTCCAAAATTTTGAATTTGCTTTTTTCTTGCAGATTTTCATCTTCTCTATGATCTTTTGTGTGTGTGTGAAGCTTGGAATGTGAGTGTAGGACTGTTGTCTACCCCTCCCCATCACTTTTTAACAACTGTAGTGTGTGTGTGAGCAAGTACGAGTTGTAAAGTGAGTGTAGGTGTTTCCCACCATTCACTATTTTGACCATAACTTGAAGAGCGGTTGTCAGATTCGAGTGAAAATACCATGGGAAGATGCGTCTCATCAAGAGCTTCGAAATTAATCGTGTATTGGGCATATTCAGAGTTTGAAGCTGGGAGAAACATTCAAATTTATATTTACTACTGTAAGTGGTATCGCGGCAGACACTTTCAGAGACTAAGTGAGTTGGAGAGGTAGTTTGGGTCTTATCTCATGCATTTTAGCTAAATCACTTCATTATCCATCATGTGTGCACATGTCCTCATACACTTGGTTAGGTCGGTTCTTTGGATTGATAATTAATCATGTGTCAGTCCACCACTAGACGTACTTGTGTGGCAAATGAGATTTAGTCTCTTTGAAACAAGTCCCTAAGACCTCATGACTTAGGTACACACATTTTTGGCACCGTTGCTGGAGAACACACTCAAGCAAGGTGCCTTCATGATGGTTATAGTTCTGGAGTGAAGGAATCGTACTTGTAGAAGTGAATCGTTCAGTGGCAAGTAGTCAGACACTTCAGCACTTGTTACTTCACACCTCATTAGTGTGTGTAATGAGTTTTTAGGTTTAGGGTTAGGACTGAAGGAGAGAAGAAGAAGTTAGGGTTAGGTCAAGGAGAGAAGTGGAGTAGTGAGTTAAAATTATCAAGAAAATTTCAAAAAAATTGCCAAGTTAGTGTAGAATAGGCTTCAGTCATCAAAAACTATAAAAACCAAAAAAATTAGTTCATTTGACAGTTGCTCAGAAAGTGGTATCACCTGTAGACAATGACCGGTATCGTCTGAGCAGTATTGTGCAATACAAGCCCTCAAAGCTACCTAGTGAGCTCAAGACTTAAGGAAGATATCCCAAAGGTGAGCTACATTTAGGGTTTAACATCAAAAGTTTCTTGAAAGCACAGATTCACGTGATTAAAGAGGTATTCGGTATCGCGGGGTGGAACAGAGAGATTTAAGAGATTTTTTGAGTGAGACAGAGGGTGAGGAGTGAAGAGGAGTGAGAGAGAACCATAGGTGTACAATTTTTTTTTGTGTTTGAAGTGATTTTGGCTGTAGTATCATGATCGATCGAGTTTTGGTATCATGATACTAAAATTCCCTAGTATCGTGATACTCGTCGAAGTATCGTATCGTCGCATACCACTTGAGGTATTGTGATACCATTTTTTGGTATCGTATCGTCAAGTTGGTATCGTGATCATGATCTACCAATGGTATCGTATCACGGTCCTCTTGGTATCGTATCATCCCGGTCACGGTATCGTATCGTTGACCGAGTGGTATCGTATTACGCATGACATTGGTATCATATCGCTCACAGCTCCAATATCGTATCGCGCATTGTTGCAGTATCGTATCGCAACTTTGCACCAGTATCGTATCACGAGTATTCCTGGTATCGTATCGTATACCCAATATCGTATCGTTGAGTCTTTTGGTATCGTATCGCGATGAATTTTAGTATCGTATTGTGCGGGTTTGCGGTATCATATCTTGACGTGCACATGAGATTCGAAGTCATTTTTACAAAAATTTCTGAATCTAATTCAAAAAATCCTATGAAAAATGCCTCTTCAAAAGTTTGCATATAAGTACTTGGCAAAAACATTAGCCGTGAGTATATGGCCATCAGCATTAATTTGCTAGGTATAGTTGATAGATAAAACGTAAGGGCGTGTGCTCCTTGACTAATGCCGATGAAGTTCAAAAAAATATATTGGGCATGCTCGAACACTTCGGTGACCGTAAGTAACATACTCAAAATCTTATTAGTCATTTTGATAGCTAAATCAGGTACAGTTGCATATCGACCGATCCAAAATTTGATGGTTTTGATCATGTATTCTTCGGTTGGTAGATAATCATGAGGTGGACTAAGCAGTAATGGATAGTTGAGCCACTGATTATTTATGCTTCCATGGTGCTGTCCTTCCCAAAATTGCATCCATGAGCGTCTTCTGGGTATCGGGCAAAAAGATGGATTGACTTGAAGTATGTATGGTGATCCTTCCCATTGTACTCGTATCGTAGGGTTCTTCTCCAAAAATTTCCTCCTCCATATAGGATCAGCTTTGTCAAATTCCTCTTGTGTGTGGGTGAATGTTTGCATGCTAAACTGGTGGTTGCTATCTGGCTCTTTGTTTGTTGTGGACTTTATATACTACCGTGTTTGCTCTTTAAGTAATCCATATGGTACATTGAAAGGTTTCAATACCTATTCCAGATTTTTGCTTTCAATCTTTTCTTCCTTCATGACCTCGACTACTTGATCTTCAAAATCTTCAGTAAGCTGGGACACCAGTAGTGCCCGCTCGTGCCAGCTTAGTTTTGCAATATCTCGATGATGTCTTTAAGTGTGGATCTCCATTTCCTCCCTCATCGGTGAATGATGTAAGGGGGGAGAAAGAGGACGTACCTCAGTCTCCTCAGTAGTCGCTGTGGAGTGTGGAACTACTGATGTCCCCTTTGTTACCTTTTGTCCTAATTGATCCTACAATTTCTTTATTAATTCATCTTTCTCTTTAATCTCTTCGGTGGCTTTCAAAATCTTTTCTTTGTTTTTGAGGAGCTCCTCTCCTTTCTCACTTCTGCGGTGTCATCCATATACCTTTTCTCCCATTCTGCGATGATGGCTTGCTCCTGCTTGAGTTGATCATCATACTTTGCTATCTTTTCCTCCAATGCTCGTGTGTCTTTCTTTGTCACTTCTGGAGCTTTGATTGGTTGATTGCACAATAAGGATGTCATTAATTCTTTATTCCTGTTTTGTAGGTTATCTGCTTCATCCATGTACACGTTAATTTGAGATTCAAGAATTTTGCTTCTAGCATTTATTCATGTTTTGTTTGCCTCGCTAGCTTCATACCTGTTTTGTAATTCTTTTAATTGCTCTTTTAGCTTCTGATTTTCTGCTTCGAGTGTTTTGCATTGATGCTTGGCTTCTTGGACTTCTGCCTCTTTTTCTACTATTATCTTTTGTGCTTAACTCAATTGTGCAGATAAATTCTCACTTATCTCTTGGAATTGACTTTTTTCCTACATTGCCCTATCATAGTCAGCATCAGCCTCAAGCATTAATTGTTGAGTGTCCATGGCAGTTTGTATCATGTGTTGTACCACTGGCTTGAGCTGAGAGACGTCCACATTTAGCCAAGTTTTTGGGATGCTTGGAGCTTCTCCTATTCGTATGTCCTTTCCTTGCTCCATGTGTATGGTTTCGTTATGCGGTTGCCTAATTTGAAGTTGTACTTCATGTTCTTTTCTTTTGTCTTCCTTATTAACAGTCTTCGTGTCACTCCCTTGAAATGTGACATCCATTGGAGATGGTTTGTGCCACTACCCTTATTGGTGTAAAGGGTTCTGATTCTTCAACTATATTTTCCACTTTTTCTACCTTGGGGTTGAATAGGACCTCTCCCGCAAGTAGAGTCTCTTGGATTTGAATATTAGATGTTTCGTTTAGTTTGATCACATGTACCTTTTCTTAAGATGCCTCGTGTCTTGTAGTTTCCTTTAACATCCACATTTAGCATTGAGGTGTCTTGTTCTTCTTGTGTGTCTGATGATGAGCTTGAGTTCATTAATCCCAATTCCCTGTATCTATGGATTTTGGTCAACCTCTTTCTTTGTTTTGAGTCTTGGTGTGCTTGTTGGTAGTGGTGCCCTTGCACTGAGAGGTTTACCTATCCTTCGGTATACTGATGGGTAGCTTCCATTGCTCTTGTCAATCCTTCTTCCGTAATGGGTGGGTTTTCTTCAAGTCGCGTTCTTGGAAGTACATGTGCACTCTTGGTAGCTGGCACTTCTGGTTCTGCTTGCATCATTTCCCTTAGCCTCTTGGTACCTCTCATTCTAGGTTGGGAGCTCATTTCTGCTTCCTCTACAATATTTACTCCTTTATTTTTCCTAGGGACTATAGCAATCTTTGCATATTTTGCCATTGCTTCAGATGACGGCATCTCTTTCAAATGTTCTCTAATGCCCAAGGCATGATAGATCAATATAGTCAAAGCAACACTTCCATTTAAAAAATTCCTGTGATTCCACTGCTTCTTTGCCTTGAATAGCCGTTCTTGACTTGAATGTATGGAGTCATATTGACTTGATTTCCAATTTGTTTTATAGCATGTGACAACATTTGTACAATGATCTTTTGTGGAGCAGTGTACCTGTGCATGTTGGGAAAGCAAAAGTGCTGATGGATGAGTCTCACTTCCTCTTCAATATCGATGCGATTACTGTCTGTGAAAGTTCGGGTCTTTGCTCCTCGACTTTCCTCTTTCTTTATCGTATTCCCATCCTTCTCCCATCCAAAAGCTTCCTTGATTAGGTCATGTGTCAATTGTATGATGACCCATTCATCGATTGCATCCAAGACTCTAGCCTCTGGTACCAATGGATCATGCAATGCAGGTTGTAAGGTGTTCATGACTTGAGTGCAACGCTAGAAATTTGGTTTGTATATAGGTAGTTCAAAGTACTTGTGAATTCCTGCTTTCTTCATAATGTCCATGGTTGATGGGAGTTCATGCACTACCTTAAAGTCTTGGAACATGATGGGGAATTGATGGGCAGTGTCCATGATTTTAATTGTCACTAGGAACAAGTAATTCCTTACTGGTTGATCTTCTCTAAACCAATGACCTTTTGCTTTAGTCACACTTTGCAGAGGGAATTCCAGCACCTCCTCTTGAATTGTAGCTTCAAAATCTTTGGAAGCCATCTGCACTCGTAATGAAAAGAGCATTAGCTTCCATTGAAAACGAGTCTTTAGTGATGTGTGTTGCAGTGACATCTCGTTCGTTGCGTCACTCCATTCCCCTTGCGTGTATAAGTAAGATCTCTTACCACATATTTTTTCATTTTTACTTCTGAAAGAAAACAAGAATTAGTGTAGTCGAAGCATTTATTTATGTACATAGTAGGTCTATTCCTATGGAAGTAGAAGCTATGACCTGTCCCCAAGTGGGGAATGTGCACCACTAATTCTGTTACGTACATCATGTGCCGAATGCATGGCCTCGTAATGTGGCCCTGTCATGCATACTTTAGGTGCATTCGAAGCTTCATGTGTGCAAACAGAATCCTTTTGGTTCTGTTGTTTTGATCCTTGTTGTCTCTTTGGTTTCCATATCCATTTTTTGGTTGACGTTTGAGGCTTAGTTTCCTCTTCGGTTTGTCGTGCTCCATGTGTTTCTGCTTTCCACTTTGAAGTTTGATTGGTTGGGCTCCTTCTTTTCCTGTACCTTTGGCTAGTCTTGTTTGGCTTTATAATCTTGCTTTGTCTGTATATAGTTTCTTCTTGCTTGTTTATCTCTTGATTTGCTATTTGTTTGACCTTCTTCGGAATCCATATTTGTTGCCGAGATTTTTGGGATTCTACCAATGACTTTGGAAGCCATACTCTTAGAAGTTGCTTTGGTTCTGCAGTGATGAAGAGGAACCCTTGTTTGCCCTTGTCTTCCTAGGATGAATGACGGGTATTGGCGTTGCCTTCTTTAATTCCTTCACTCGATCCTTGCGAACCCACTTTAGGTTGGCATTTCTTGATTGCGATAAGCTGACTGTGGATTTCCATGCTGATGATCTCCTTTTTTCATAAGAGACTTTAGAAGCATTGTCCTTCTCGGTGCCCTTTTGTTCACCATTCAAGTAGGATGAATCTACTTTCTCCCTTGATGCATTGGGACTTGAAATCCTTTCTTCCTTCGAACCTTCTTCTGGTTGGTTTATGATGGATGCATTTGCTATATCCTTTTCTAGGATTGGTTTCTCACTCTTGATGATGTCCTGTCTATGAGAGGGTTTTTCTTCTAATAGGCTAAAGATTTCCTTGTGCCCTATCTTGGCTGAGATGTACCCTTGAGCTAGATGAATGCTTACCTCGTTCTCAATGATCCAGTCTTGCCCTAGGATCAAGTTCTCTATTAGGTCTCATCTCTACACACTAGAACTCATTGTTCCATAGTTGAATTTCCTAGGTGGAGGGATACTGTAGCTTCTCCAATGCATTCTATAACTTGACCTCCAACACCTATCATGTGTGCTTTAGTAGGTGTTATAGTCGTTTGAAGATGCGTGATGACTGTACTTCGTATGCAACTGAGTGTTGCTCCTGAATCTATCAAGGCATCTATTAGCTGGTACTCTGTCGTTCCAATCCCTAGATTCAAGTATGGTTGGGATAGGTTGATATTGTTCGTGTTGGACTCGTGAACTTGATAGTTGGCCATGGGAATAGGCTCTTTGCCTTGTAGATACCATTCATCCCTTTGCTTTATCCACTCTTTGTGTTTCTTGATACGCTCTAGGACTTCTTGCCTTGCCTCCTCTCTAATCCTCTCTTCCTCTCTTTTCCTATTTTGTGCATCTATGAGTCGTGCTAACATGTGGTCCGTCAATGGCTCCATGTAATGTTTTAATCGACATCCACTCATGTAATTAGGAAGAACATCTCCATCCAGAGTAGCTAGATTAACCGCTCTACTCGTTGAGATCCTATTGATTATTAGGGGTCCATATCCACGTTTTTGTAGCTTATTGGCATGTTGCTTCAAAGTGTAGACCAGCACTAAATCTCCTTCTTTTAGTCCTTTGTCTTTGATGTGTGCATCATAATATGCCTTTTGTCTTCTGTTAGCCTCATAAATTCCTATAATAGCTTGTATCCTAGTCTCATATAGCTTCTCAATTTGATCTAGTTGCTTGGATAATTCCTGTCTTGTCCATTCATACTATTGGGCTACTCTCAAGGTTGGCACTAAAAAATCGATTGGCAGGATTGCGTTCTATCCATACACTAGATTGAATGGGGTAGTTCCAATGGAAGTCTTGTAAGCGACTCGAAAGGCCCAAATTGCATGATGCAATTGTTTGTCCCAATCTGACCTTCCACTATTGATCATCTTTGTCAATACGGTGCATAACACCTTATTGGAACTTTCTGCTTGACCGTTGGCTTGAGGATGATACGGGGCTGATTTTTTATGGATCACCAAGAACTCGTTCATTAAGGACTCTATTACTTCATTAATGAAATGCGTTCCTCTATCACTCACTATTTCTATAGGTAGTCCAAAGCGAGTGAAGATATGCTCAAAAAGAAACTTAGCAGTGGTCTGAGCATTATTTTTTCTAGTAGCCTTTGCCTCTACCCATTTAGTCAGGTAATCTGTTGCTATTATTAAGTATTCTGCATGTGATCCTTTGGCTGGTGGGTTAATGGGTCCTATGAAATCAATACCCCATTTGGAGAAAGCTCTCGCGCAAACCATGGGTCTCAATGGCATATCATCCCGTCGAATCAGATATTTGGCTCTTTGGCAAGTCTTGCAACTTCGTACATAGGTGTCAACATCCATATGTAGAGTTGGCCACCACAAGCCTGCAAAGAGGATCATTTTTATAGTTCTTTCACCTGAGAAATGTCCTCCTGTTGCACCTGCATGTGCCATCTCTAATATAGGTAGGTACTCTCCTTCATGTACACATAGCCGTAGGTGATTATCTTTTCCTCTCTTGAATAATTGTTTTCCCATGATAACGTAGTCCTTACTCATTTCTTCTAGGGATCGTTTCTTTGCTAAGCTAATTCCTTCCTCATGTTCTTGTGTCTTTAGGAATTTCACCAATGTCTTACTTCAGTTGGGTGCTATTGTATAGAAAGGTAAAGATGTATGGTCATCCGGAGTGGTTTCCTGACATTCTATGCAACCACTGACATATTCATGGACATCCTTAGGCATATCTGGCCAGTATACTCCTAGCCGTTTAAATTCTCATAGAGTTCCATGCGTTCCTTTGTGCATTCTCCATTTGTTTACATGGGCTTGTTCAATCAATTTCTTTTGTTTGTCTTCCTCTACACATCTTGACAGTACGTCATTGGGTTCTTTATAATACACACTTCCTACAATAATGTGTAAGTTAGGTGATTACCGAATTTCCTTTTTACTCTCCTTATTAATTGAATGTTGTGGTCCATGAGTGATCTCGCACTCCGCTGGTGGTTCTCCATGTGTTAGCCTAGAGAGATGATCTGCCCTTACATGGGTATTTTCTTTCTTCACTATTACTTCAAAATTGAATTCCATTAATAACAGAAACCATCTCACAAGTCTTCCCATGTTGCAAGGCTTATTGACTAGGTACAATAAGGCTTGATGATCTATGAAGAATTTGAACTTGTTGGCTAAGAGGTAGTGTTTGAATTTCTTTATAGCGTACAACACCATCACTAATCCCTCTCGCTCTATAGTTGTATAGTTTCTCTCGGCTTGATTCAGTTGTCTACTTGCATAGGCAATTGGATGGTCCAGTTTTCCTTCATTTGCTGGCTGAGCTAAGATGCATCCTATTGCGTAATTGGAAGCGTCCACATGAATATGGAAAGGCTTATTCCAATTGGGTGTATTCAAAATTGGAGCTGTTCTAAGTCGCCTTTTTAGCTCAGTGAATGCCTTCTCGCACTCGTCCATCCACGTGAATTGAGTCAGCAATCCATATAAAGGCTTGGCAATTATCGCGTACATGTGGATAAATCGGCGATAGTATCCACAATGACCCATAAATGCTTGCACTTCTTTTGCATTCTTTGGTCTAGGAAGTTCTAGAATTAGCTTGATCTTGTCCTCATCTGTTGATATTCCGTTCCTTGACACGATGTGTCCTAAAATCTTCCCTTGTCTTACCATGAAAACGCACTTCTCAGGATTTAGGCAAACTCTATATTGTCGGCATTTATCAAATATTTTTCGCAATTCAGGAATGTGTTCTTGCCTTCGATTTGAATATGTACATAGGTCGTCTACATACACTTCCATAATTTTCTTTAGGAACTCTTTGAAAACGTGACACATCAACCTTTGGAAAGTAGCAGGTCCGTTAGTGAGTCCAAAAGGCATCACTCTAAAAGCATAGAATCCCCATTCAGTTGCGAATGCGGTCTTATGTTGATCCTCCGTAGCAATAGCCACTTGGTTGTATCCAGAGAATCCATCTAAGAAGCTATAGACTTCTTTTCCTGCGATTCTTTCCAAAAGGTGATCGGTGATAGGTAATGGGTAGCTATCACAAATCGTGGCTACATTGACTTTCTTTATATTAATGCACACTCTTAGTTTTCCGTTCTTTTTAGGTACAACAACTAGTGGTGACACCCATTCGGTATGTTCTATCTCGTAAATGAATCGAGCCGCTAATAGCTTGTCTATTTCCTCCTTTATTTTTGCGGCATAAACCTCGTTGTACGTGTAAGGGCATTTTTTTGATGGTTTTGCCCCCCATGTCATTGGTATTCTATGAGAACAAATGGAGAGTTCCACACCCTTGAGATCCTTGTAGGTCCACACAAATACATCTTGATATTCTCGGATCAATCGTATCAATTCTTCTTCCTCCTCCGTTGACACATCCTTTCTTATGTATGTACATCTTTCTTCTCCATCTTCTATGGTTACTATGATTTTTTTTGTTTGTTCCTTGTTGTCATACGCCTTTCTTTCTCTTGCCTCTCTCTTAGGCATCTGTATGGATATTTTCCTTTCTTCTACTTCATATCTTTTGAAGTGTTCCGGTACTTCAAAAAGGTTAGGGGTTGGTTCGATCTTACTCACACTTTCCTCCTGTTTTGGTACTATAGGGTCTACTTTTATTGCTAACACTTTGGTTGTTCCGTACTTCTCTTCAACTTGAATGGATTCTAGATAATGATCCTCCGAATCAAATTTTGGTTCCATTTCTATGCTCTCATATTCTTCTTTCCATTCCTTTTCTAATATTTCTCCTGCTTCTACCTCCTACAGGACTACCATGTACAAATTTACATCGTAGCCTTCTTCGTCCACACATTCATTCATTGTCAAAACTTCTTCATTCACACATACATCTAAGGTTGCTAGGATCTCCATACAACCGTGCGGTTTGAATGCTTCATCCGGGAAAAGTTGAGGCATGTACATCGGGTCCTCTATGGGTCGACAATTTGGGTGTCCTATGGGCCATAACTGCATCTTGTTATCCTCTTTCTTAGCTTCTTTACGCATCCAAAATTGGGCATCCTCATGCATCCATGATTGATCGCTCGATCCAGCACTATGAATAGACAAATCATCTTCCTCCTTGTGTATGGGATTCCATTGTAGTGGAGGTACATCTCGGTACGCGAATGGATGCAAGTTTATCTTGGTAGTGTTTCCTTGATGTTGGAGGTTGAGTCTCGTCCCCAATCTTGCACTACTCGTAGTTGTCTCATGAAGGGTCATCCTAATATCATCTCATAATTATTTGCCTTTCCAAATTGATAGATAGCTAATGTATGCTCAAATTCAACTCCACAGGTGGTTAATTTGATCTTTTCTAATATTCCCAATGGTTTCTCAACATGGCCATCTACTAATTGAAGCTTCATATGAGTTGGTCATAGGGCAGGATTTCCCCATTTCTTCCAAATTTCTTTGGTAGCGATACCTACTCATGTTCCTATGTCTAGTATGGTCTTGGTCATGTATCCATTGTACGTGATAGGTAGACATGTGTTGCCCTCATCTCCTTCGCTAAATTCTCCAACCTTATCCACTAGGATTTGTACATTAGATGGGTTTTCATTTCCCTTGCTTCCCTTTTCATTCTTCTCTTGCTCTAACTCCAATTGTCTTGCTTATTGATTCCATAATTGCGGTTTAACACAAAGTAATTCTTCCACAGTCAATTGGCATTGTACTTTGGTCTTTTTAAGTTCTATTAAATTGTGTGGGTTCTTATCCGTGGTTCCCTTTTCTTTTCCTCTTAACGTGGGAGCACGAAAGATTATGGACTCCTTCTCATATTCTCCAATGTAATTTGGTAGGGTCGAAATGCTCTGGGCTTCTTCCCTATTTCGGTCTAGTCTAGAAACTTCCTCATATATTTCTTCAATGTTTGGTGTTGGTTGAAAATCTTCCGCATCTAATTCCTCAAAAGGAGGTTTTGCAACTCCATTCCTTTCCCATTGCTCTTCTCGAATTCTAGTCCACAACTCTTTAGGCCAGTCAACATCTAAATCTGGGACTGTGGACATAGGTTTGTCTTGGGTTTTCAGTAGTTTTGGCTTATCATTCCTCACCTTTGGTTTCTGGTCCTTGACTTCAATACAATAATTGTATTGATCCTTAGATATTCTTGTCTCGGGGAGAGTTGTGATGGTCTTCTCTAGGGTGGCATGAGCTACCTCTATGAGTTTTCTACATATCGCTAGCCTCTCCTTTTCTAACTGCCCTTGTGGGTAAAGCTTTTCATGCTGCTCTACATTCAGTCCATTCTTTATTCTAGCTTGGTAAGCTTTGTACTACATGTCTAAATCTTCTGGTTTTGGGTCAGCTAGAATTGATCCTCGCTTTTCTAGCTCTCGTGTCTGCGATGTAATGTGAATTTCTCCCTGAACTTCAGGTTCTTTAGATACTTATTATCGCACATATGCTTCTTGTCTTCCTTGTTTTTATTTTTCATCCATTTTTCCTTGAGGTTTCTCTCCTATCCTTCCACTTTTGGCTTTTTATTGTTTGGGTACTCTCGTGAGGGTCTTTTGAATCTTCCACTACTTGAATTCTGGGTTCTAGGGTTTTACCCTTTTCTTGTTCCGAGTCTACTCATCTTTTTTCTTGTTCTTTTGTTTGTGCTCAAGTGATGGCCTTTAATGGTACATTGTATTCATTGTCACTTCCTGATGACTCAATTACTTCGATCACATTAATAGGTGTAGTGTCCTGAGCCTTATTGGGGTTTTTTGGGCAATCCCTAAAGACATGTTCCTTTCCACAATTGTTGCAATACCCTTCCCATGTCCTAGGGGGTGGTGGGTTGTATGGTCTAGTACATTCTCTGGTAAAGTGGTTTCCTCCGCATCGATAGCATGGTCCTTTTGGCATAGGTGGTCTGATCGGTGGTCTTGCGGGTGTTGGTGCTTTGGGTGCGGTGTACATTAGTGTCGCCACTTCTGGTCCATAGACATTGTCATATCCTTCATATCCATAGTATTGTGAATCATAAGCTTTCTTGTACTCCAATATACTCGCGTCATAGGAATAGTAATCTCCTTGGGTTTTCTCATATGTTGGGTTCGTCGATTCTACACTGGCTATTGGTGATGCTGGCACTATGGCTCTTTCTAAGTTTTCCTCTAGTTGAGCATATTTGATAGGTACTACGTGCTAAGGAAGTGGTGGTTGGGGCCCCAACACTGGCTGAGGGTTTCCAAATTGTACTTTCTCATATGGTCTAGGCACTCCTGGTGATCCTGGATAGGGATTATACCTGGGAATCTCCCTTCTTGGCTCTCTAGGTGGGTATCCATATGGAGGATACTGAGTTGGGTTTAAAGGTCATGTCTGCCTGTTGAATGGGCAATTCTCAGTGGTGTGGTTGGTGTCTTTCTGTTCTATATGGCAATACAAAGCGGTTCCTTGATGTGGCTGCCTATTGTAAGGGTAAGCTTGAGGCACACTTGTTCCTCCTCATGCACACATGTGAGTGGGGTGATCTCCTCCACATAGGCTATATCTTCGTAACATGGGTATTCTTAGTGATGGATGCTGGTAGTTCCTCTGTCCATGAACTCCTAACTTCTTCGCCACCAACTCTGCTAACTCTTCTACGTTACTAGAGTTGGATGTTACTGTGCTTTGAGTGTCTTCTGATTTAGTAGGGCTGGTTGTACTCTTGAGATCATCTACTAGGTTGTCCTCAAGGTCAATACACTCTTGAAGACATTCATTCAATGTCTGTAATCTTTTCACATAAACTAAAGTTCTTAGAGTTCTGTTTGTTAGTCCGTCCAAAAATAATGATATCATTTTTTGCTGCGTAGATCTTTCTGCTATTGGGCATCTATCAACATACTGATTGAATCTTCGAGCAGTTGTTTTCACAGTTTCATTTGGGTTCTGTTTAAAGCTATGGATTAAAGATGAAGAGTTGTGTTTAATCCCTCTCTTAGTGAATTCTCCTATGAATTCCTGAAAGAATTGCTCAATGTCTCCAAATTGATTGGGATCTAATGGCTGGAACCAAGTCAAAGCCATTCCTGTGAGAGTGAGTCCAAAGGACTCATACTGCACAAAGAAAACATCCACTTGTTCACATCTTAGAACTTGTTTAAATTCTGCTATGTGGTCGTAAGGTTCTCCCATCCCATCATAATGGTTTCTCATACACTTAGCCACTTGAATCGGTCTCAATCTCCTTATGGGATCTGGTTGTCTAGGCATTACAGGAATTGCTGGTCTAATTGGATGCATTACGGCTTGCATGCCTAGTGGTGGCCTTGGTCTCACTGGTGGTCGGTGTTGGTTGCCTATTCCAGGGTGTGTTTGATTGTGTGCTTGCATTCTGGGCATTGTAAATTGTACATGGGTTCGGTTTGGAACACTCCGATGGATTGTTTGTCCCGACATTGTATGTTTCGACTCTTGTTGTGTCCCGAAAGGGTTTTGAGAGGTAGTTGTCTGCTCTCGCTGAGGGAATACTGGCAACCCCATATACTTCAATTGAGCCCTATCTATGGCATCAACAAGCCAGTATCTTCTTTGGTTCTTGTCTAGGTATGTGACTCTAGACTTTTCTTCACGATCTTTTAGCTCATAACAGGTCATTGGACTATCCTCTTGTCTGTTTGTAGGTGAATCAGTTTGTAACAATAAATATGTTCCATGGATCAAGTAGACCCCGAGCAGATAATTGTCTTGAGGTATCAAATCCCCTCTCAAGACTCGAGTCACTACTGATTTACCTCTGGGAGTGGTTACCAAATCTTCAGGGTCTGGTCTTCCTGAATTTCCTTGTTCTTCCAATCCTCCTCTCTCATTGATCAGATATGGGTGTTGTGTCACTGCGTAGATGTGACCCAACTTATCCTTGTATGCTCCTCCTTCATATTTGACAGCTGGTCTAGGCACAATTGTGGAGTCGCTGGAAGTTACCATCCTGGCTATTGATCTATTTAAACCATCTAGGTAGATGGGAATCTCCTGGGCATTAGTAGACACATATTGCAGAGAGGTACAATATTCCCCCTCTACCATGGACATGAAGTTTCTCCCGGGATTAGGACCTTGCATGTCTTCTGAAGTCATGGGTATCTCCTCCTCCGAATCACTACAGGTGTCAGAATAGATAGAGCAGTGACTAGCCTAAGTTGCACTTCCTACCGATGAAATAACACTTTGTCGGCTACTTAGCACCCGTCCTGATCTTAAGTTCATCCACCCTCCTGTGGCTATTTTGTTTCCTCTCTAGCCCCAAATTGTCTCCTCAACTGCCTCAATTTTGCCCTTAAAATGCTCAGAATGTTCTTGATGATACCACTCTGGCGATACTGCACTAGCTGATACCACTATTGCCACGATACGATACCACTAGTCACCGCGATACGATACTTCTACAGGTGATGATACGATACTCGGGCAGTCGACGATACGATACCTGGTAGCCTATGAATTAAGTTTCTTTGCTGATAATAGACAGGCACCAGATGATGGGGTAAAATCAAGCCAATGGAAAGAACTAATGCTATGTCAAGCCAATTTTCTTAATCAGAGAGAGAGCAGAAAGTCATACAAACGTATTCACGTCACCACAAGAAGCTTGTCGGGGATGACAGAGTTCAGGAGGAGGGACGTGTGGAAAGGAGTCGAGCAAAAAGAGAAGAAGAAGAAGAAGATCAAAGAGTAAAACTCCTCAGTGAAAAACAAAGTTTATGAAGAAAAAAAACAACTCTCTGCCCAAAGCCCCCCAGGGGCATACAATAGGGGGAGGTACGCAAGCGGCAAGGATGGATCAAGGCCGACAAGTATCCATGAAGAAGTGCAAGAAGATATCCGACAGATCCAGAGCCCTAGGAAGGTGCTTCAACCTCTTGATCTTCGGGAGGTCCAAATCGAAGGCTGAAGATCCAGACCTTCATACCTTCCACTGGTGGCGTGTAGTGGAAAGAAAAAAGAGGCCAAGTCCAATGCAATAGGTCTTGAGTTATGATCAATTCCTTGCATATTGGTCAAACTATATCATTATGACTTCCACAAGAGCTGGTAGTGGTCAACTATAAAAGATCTATCAGTTAATAAGGAATCGGAGCAACTACAGGCACAGAACTAAAAACAAAGCAAAGCTTGTCAAGGGATGAAAGAGAGAAAGAGGGGGAGAGTGTTGCAAAAAATAGAGGCACAAAGAGGAGCCCCAAAATTTTCAAATTAATGGGCATAATTTTCTTCTTCAAAATCCTATGAAATTCCCTCAAAACTATGTAAATGCACTAGAGGAGTGTTGGCAAACAATGTGCAATTGGTCCATTTCTGACCAGAACCTACAGCATTTCTTCTTTTAACACTCCCTCTACATCAAAACAGTGCGGTGAGCGTGGATAGTTCATCGTCCTCCCATCTTGGGGACGCGGGTTCAAATCCCGTGGAACGCATTAATGATAATTTGCATATATATGATTTTTTCCTTCTTAGAAGCAAAAAATAGTGGCCGACGGACAGCGATGGGCGATGCGATTTCCGATAAAGCAATAAAGTTTGATTTTCGTAAGCGATCGTAAGATCGTAGCTTTATTTTGGCTTTTGGAGAAGCTTTTGAGAGTACACACAAGACTATATAAGTACATGCTTGGTCACTTGTATTGCATCCTTCACCTAGTATTCAACACAAGCTTGGAGCTTGGACCTCAATAGAGGTGGTTTTAGGTTGAAGATTGTCTTCTACAAGAAGATGTCGGGCTACTTCAAAGACATTAGATGGTGATTAACATAAGATTCACATCTTATGTTAAGTATTCAAGTACATATTCTCTTTATGCACACAGGTACTACTTGAAGGTTATGGAGGCCTATTCGGCATAGGTACTTGAAGTTTATGGAGGGAGTCCTATTCGGCATAGGTACAAGAGAATCAGTACTTATATGCTTTATGCATATTTTTATGAGGTGTTTGAGAAGGTGTGTTCACATGAGTTTGAGGATTTCCGGCAACAATCTTGTTAGCATTCTATGCTACTTTATAAGTATGTGATCTCTTCACACACGTATCTGACTTAGGGTCTTCCATAGCCTAAGTTCAGATGAGGGTTTGTTGACTATCAGTTTCACACTGATCCTTCCTCTTTCAGTCACTCATATTCACTCTTCTATAACCTATAAGGTCACACATCTCATGTATATTCAGATTACTGCCCACACATCTGAATATGTTTGTTACATTGTACATTCACTCATACATCTATTTCTCATGACATAGAATGGTTGAGAGTTTTGCTCCCACATTGTACATTGAACATTGGTATATATGATACTATGAGTAAGCGATGGCTTACGTAACACCTTACACATGTCGTCTATTATTTCTCTATCTTTGTCTCGTCATCTGTATGATTAAGTTGTGGTATGTTCATGTTTTGTCAATATGGAAGATTGCTGGAATTAATGTTGTACATGACTGGAACTATGGAGCCATGGACCTGTGACATGAGCCTAAGGGCCTACCTCACTTCCAACAAGGAGTCCTCTAGATGCATAAACCCAACTCATTGTAATATATTTCTTGTAAAATAGTAGGAGAATAGAGATTAGCCAATAAAGTGATGGTCAGTGAAAGGACCATTTTTAGGGCACATGTATATAAGTCACTTTGTGACTCTTTGTAGAGACTTTTTGCCATTGTGAAGAAGGAGAGCTCCAAAATTTCGAATTTTCTTCTTTCTTGAAGATTTTCATCTTCTCTATGATCTTTTGTGTGTGTGTGAAGCTTGGAATGTGAGTGTAGGACTGTTGTCTACCCCTCCCCATCACTTTTTAAACTATTGTAGTGTGTGTGTGAGCAAGTACGAGCTGTGGAGTGAGTGTAGGTGTTTCCCACCATTCACTATTTTGGCCATAACTTGAAGAACGGTTGTCAGATTCGAGTGAAAATACCATCAATAGATGCATATCGTCAAGAGTTTCGAAAGGAACTCACTATTGGCCATATTTAGCGTTTGGATCTAGGAGAAACATTCAAATTTGTATTTACTGTTGTAAGTGGTATCACGACAGACACTTTCAGAGACTAAGTGATTTGGAGAGGTACTTTGGGTCTTTTCTCATGCATTTTAGCTGAACCACTTCATTATCCATCATGTGCGCAGATTTCCTCATACACTTGGTTAGGTCAGTTCTTCGGATTGATAATTAAGTGTGTGTCAATCCACCACTATACGTACTTGTGTGCCAAATGAGATTTAGTCTCTTTGACACAAGTCCCTAAGACCTCGTGACTTAGGTACACAATTTGGTTGCCTAGTAGAGTTGGTAAGTGATAGAGGAGCTCATTTTCTTAATGAAGTCATTTCAAAGCTAAGAAGAACACATTTGATTATGCACAAAAAGTCTATAGACTATCATCGAGAGGCAAATGGTCAAGCAAAAAGCACTTATAAGATTTTGTTGCATATTCTTAAAAAATTAGTGCATGACAATCAGAAGAATTGGGACTTGTTGTTAGATTCAACATTGTGGTCATTCATAGCAACTTTTAAGGTAACATCAGGAATGATGCCATTTAGATTGGTATATGGCTTAGAAGCAGTAGTCCCAATGGAGTTTGTAGTCCCAAGTTTGAGAGGAACAGTAGAAAAGATGTCTCTTGAATTATCGGTTAAGCATCGGAATAAGTATCTTCTTCAATTGGAAGAGGATCGTTTGGTTAGTGCATACATAACTGAGGTAATTCAAAGAAGGAGACAGGCTTGGGTCAATACGAATGTAAAATTCAAGATATTTCAATTTGGAGATTGGGTGATGGTATACAACTCTAAATTAGGGCCACATCCAAGAAAGCTCACCCTTAGGTATAAGGGTCCATATCAGATTGTTCAAGATTTAGGTCAACGGACTTTTTTGGTAGCTGATGTGTTTGGCACAAGAATGGAAACACCGATTAATGGATTTCGTGATTGGTTTTCATCTAATTCGGTGCAGATGATGCTTAATTATGATAATGAAATTAGCAACATTAATGATCACAAAAGTAAGAAGGCCTATTTGTCTACATTTTTCTCAATGGTCATATGTTTTTTGGGAGATTGTCGGTTTAAGATCACATTAAGTACCTTCTTATGACTACATTGGTCTTCATATGCTAAGTTGAGGTTTAGGGTGATATCATTCAGAATTTGCTACATCGGATCTTGCTCAATCAGATTTTACTTGGCAAGAATTAGAGTATCTTGGTATGTCGAAAGCTACTCAATTGGATCATGCTCGTTTGGGATTGTCTCAACTGGACTTTGTTCGCTTCGAAAATGTTAGATTGGTGTTTGTTGGCATGGATGTTGCTCTATCGGATTTTTTGTTGTCGGAAATTTGTCAATGGAAAAGGGAAGGTGCAAAAATATTTTAAATCACTGCATTGGTTTGTGGGCAGAATTCAAATCATTGTGCAAAATTTTCAACCGATGTTATGAATCATGGAAACGTGGTGTTATGTGTGTGAATGGTAGTGTCATACAATTACTTGATGTTGGATTCATGCTGTTGTAGTTGAGTCTTGCATTTGAAACGTGCTTGTACATGCACAAAAGAAAGATAATTAGTCTTGCTTTTGTAGTTCCGAGTAGAGACAAAGCAGAAATGAGGGGCAAAGCATGCAGGAGAGAAGTGATGGCTCGTAAAGAGGAATCTTCCACAGAAGAGAGCGACAATTTAGTGCAATAAGAAGAAGATAACACTCAAACTCCTACATCGGCATGCAAATTAACACAGTTGCTTATGCAGCCCTTCACAGATTTTAAAGTAGAGATCAACGTGAGCACTCCATTGAATGTTATATGGCTACAATGTTTTCTTTGCTCGAGTTTGCTTCACTACCTCGTGCAAGTTGGAGACTTAATTACTATGCTAAGAGTCAAATGGACATCATCAAAAAGAGTAAAGGACAATTGTCTCCATAGGTAAATTTTTCTCCCGAATTAATTGAGAAGTTTTTAAAGTACCCATTCTCAAGGAGCAGATTGTGCCTAAATGTTTTGAGAAGGCATTGCAGAATGAATTTGGTACTCGTGGAGGAGGTTGCGAGTATCACATGTTAAAACATGCATCTTATGCGCACAGAGAACAACTTAAATGGTATCTCAATAGGTTATGGTTTATAGTTAAATACAATTATATGTCTAAGGAAAATTTTGCACCATTATGTTGGGTAGAGAAAGGGGGAAAGTGTGATCTGGGCTCACTAGATATTTGATAGAATGTATAGTGAAGTCTTCTCTTCGAATAAGCAAAAGACACAAGCTAATAGTAGATTAGCAGCATATCTTGCAGCGGTGTTTCAGTTTGTACAGAAGGTCGAGAGGAACGAGGTTGTCTGGCCCAACATACAAGAATAGCATATTGATTCCCCAATGCTTAGGAAGAAGGATCAGGATAGTGTTAGAGAGGAGGAGCAACTAGATGAAACATACAGTGATTTATTGAAGGCTGGATATAAAGTAGAGTTTCCATGAAAATGTATCAAAAGATATAAAGCAGCCCAAGATGGTGGGAAGAAGCTTTAAACTATCCAAAAAATGCAAACTAGAACCTGTTCTAAAAGCTATGGTGGATAAGATTTTTGTACAATAGGTGTCTCAATCAAACCTTCAAGTTAGTGCAAAAGTGTCAGAGATGAAGCAGAAGTTGGATGAAGTGTACAAATTCACAGTAAAGCAGGACGGCTTGTTGAAGGAATAGAAGTTACTTACAGATATACTAAATGCTAATGAGTATCAATTGTTGAAGTCTCAAATACAAAGCTTACAGGAGGAATTGTAGAGGAAAACAAAGGAGCATGAGGAAGTGTTGTCGTAGTTTCACCAACAACAAGCAGTGGAAATATTGAAACTCAAGAAGTCCTTGTAGGAGTTTGAGGAGTGGACATGGAAGATGCAACAAATGGTGGATACAGAGATATAGAACTTAGGTGCATTGAACACAACCTTGCAGGTGGAAATTGAAGTATTGAAGTCTAGAATCAAACCTTTTCTTGTGCCGGAGAAGTAGATGTTACAGAATGAGGAAGTGGAAATGGATGCAGTGCTAATGTCTAAAATGGATATGGTGATTCTCAAACAGCAAATGCATAAGTGCATGTAGGAGTTATGGATAGGAATTAAAGAAAGATTACAAGCACTTATTAGGTATCCATTTGAGCAGATACAGGATGGCTTTGCATCAGTAAATGAAAGTCAATTAATACAAGTGATTGAGCAGTATAAAAGTGAAAAGGAAGTGTTGCTATAGCAAATTGCAGGTCTTAAAGAGTAGCTCGTTAAGCATACTCTGGATAAAGATTTGGATGATCTGGTTCAGCAGCAAGAAAAGGTAATTTCAGAAAAGATTATGGAGCAAGAAGATATGCAGGTTGAAGCAAATCAAGTTCAAGAAAACACTAAGGTTGTAGAGGAAGTTCAGTAAGAAGATTTCAATAGAGAACTTAGTCTTGTAGTTTATGATCAATGGACTGTGAATTCAGCCTTGATTTTTGGAAAAAATCTCCCACTGGGTAGTGCCATGTGTTGAGGGGTGAGAGATTGGAAGTTAAAATGGTTAGTCTGAATTTTGCTAACTCTGATGTTGCTGACTCAGAGTTTGTTGAATCCGTGTTTTGGTCAATCAGATATTTAAAAAGAAACGGTTATAAGCTAGTTAAGGAAAAGGTCGTGGAATATGATCGTTGTAATTTTGTTCGCAAGCAGATAAAAAAGGGTCGAAGAAGCATCTTGCGAAGAAGACAAAAAGGGAGAGAAGTGAAAAAGGCTCTGTTGTTGTAATTGTGTAGGTTGATAGTGCTTAGACCTGATGAGTTCAATCAAGAAGAAGCCCAATTTCTATTCAATCATACCTATTTTTTGTATTACAAAGATATTTCATGAAGTAATTCATTCTGATTCAGTTGTGCAGACGTGTATTGTCTCCTGTTTCGAACATGAATGTTCTATACGTGCATTTTAGTTATTTGAGTGAGGTAAATCTAAAATTCAATACCTGAGTTATTGAATTGTGTGTGAGAAAGTTTCTACGCTAGGAGTTATTCTTGAGATTAAAAATGTTTGAGTCAGTAGATATGTGTTGTTGAACCCCAACAATCATGATGGTACAATTAATTTCTAATGGCACAACCTCAAGATGTGACAATGAGTAGTTTAAGATTCGTTAGTCCATGAGTGGTTATGATAATCTTTACAATGATCAAACTAAGAAAGAATTCCACAACAACATTACAAGGAAAGCCTATAGAGTGGTTTATGCAAAATGGCATAAGTACATTACAGAATGATCATAGTTTGAAGACCCTCTTGTTCCAATGTCTTTTCCATTAGGGAAAAACCTCAAGATAGTTTGAAGACCCTCTTGTTCCAATGTTTTTTCCATTGGGGAAAAACCTCAAGATGTGGACAACCATGTGGAGCAATTTAAGACCTGCTAGTTCGTGAGTGGTTATGATAATCTATACAAGGAAAGGCCATAGAGTGGCTTATGCAATATGGCATAGCCACATTACAAAACTATCATAGTTTGAAGAGTAGGTTTTTGGCACAATTTAGATTAGAAAATAAAAGTATTGAAAAAACTCAGAGGAATGAAACACAAGGATCTTTTGTGGAAGATTATGCACAACACTTTATATTTTTTTTGTATAGATTGATGGACACAAATACCTCATGGGATCATCTTGATAAGTACAATCATCTTGATGGACACAAATACCTCATGCGTCAACAAGTGAAAAGTACAATCTCTAGATACACACCACTTGCCTATGAGGACAACTTCATCGCGTGCATTAGTTGATTGAAATATCCATGCAAGATGAACAACATTCTGGTCTACGTCATTTGTGCATAATCTCCCAATGAATCCTTCCATATAAATGGATAAGAAATATCCTAATAAGCATGAAGGATTATGTGGTGAAGAATGGAGAAAATAAACTCATTACTAGGGTCAAACCCCTCCTCTTAAATGGTAAGTGATCATGTGAAAGAGTATCAAAATAAACATGATGTGTATCTAGACTAAAGAAAGTATCTCCACTGATCATCCTCTATGTATGAATCTATAAGATCCATTCACACTAATAGAATCATCCCTCTTGAAAACTATGAAGTGATTATGTGATATCTATGGAGATAAAATCTCCCATCGCACACTCAATTGGAACATTAAATCTTCCTTAAACTATGAAAGATAAATAAGAGCCCCAAAGAGATATCTACTAAGAGCTCTCCTATGATTCAATGTGACATGTCCCATGAATGATGACTCCTTTTCTCCGTGGACACAAAAGAAGAGTTCTCAAAGGGAAGTCATTTCCATGGTCCCATACTAGTGGAACCTTCATCCAATTCATGTTGTCATACCTACATTGAACCCAATGTAAGTTCCATATGTATGATGGAACTACATATATAGTATCTAAGTGGATTTTGATAAATCCCATGTCCTCAAACCTAGTGTAGTTTGGTTCCGTTTAACATATAATAGTGGATAT